>CM074989.1:300787-339325 GCA_037576825.1 Pangasius krempfi | reverse complement strand
CACTGAGACTGACAGGTACACAGGCCACGCCTCCTTCACTGAGACTGACAGGTACACAAGCCACGCCTCCTTCACTGTGACTGACAGGTACACAGGCCACGCCTCCTTCACTGTGACTGACAGGTACACAGGCCACGCCTCCTTCACAGAAATTTTAGAACCATTAAGGGTGATTTGGTTGAGAGAACTCCTACATTTCCACACACCAAGACGCTAAACTCCTGACGGTTTGTAGATATTAAGAAGAAAATAATGAACAATAATGTGAATAATGTAGCGCGCACTCACCCACTGAGAACCCATCCACAACACAAGGCCCGATCAGGAACGCACAACAGATGTAAAAAATACAAAAGTAAAACTGCAGCTCCTGAGATCAGGGTTCTGCAGACCGACTGTGTGAGAACGTGAACCTGCTCATGGCTGAGACAGCTGACTGAGCTAATCCACCCATGTTCCACTTCAGCGGCTTACACAAGAGAGGAGGAGGGGGAGAGAGAGAGAGAGAGAGAGAGAGAGAGAGAGAGAGAGAGAGAGAGGGAGAGAGAGAGAGGGAGGGAGGGAGAGGGCGCACAGGTGTCTGAAACACTTAGACCCCGACTGTGAAAAGAGAAAGAATGTGAATGGAAAAACAAAGCGACAGAAAGAACAGAGAGAGAGAGAGAGAGAGAGATACATACAGACAGATGGAGAGAGAATAAAGAGAGACAGAGAGAAACAGACTGACAGAGAGAGAGAACAAAGACAGACAGACAGAGACAGCGAGAAAGACAGGGTGAGAGAGACATTTAGAGAGAGAACAGAAACAGACAGAGAGAAACAGAGAGGGACAGATAAAGAGAGAGAGACAGATAGAGAGAAAGAGAGAGGGACAGATAGAGAGAGAGACAGATAGAGAGAAAGAGACAGGGACAGTATAGAGAGAGAGACAGATAGAGAGAAAGAGACAGGGACAGATAGAGAGAGAGACAGATAGAGAGAAAGAGACAGGGACAGACAGACACATGAATGAAAATCCACTGGTCCATATGTGTGAAGTAAACACACGTATCGACTGACGTGGAGCTGAAAGCGTTTTAGGTTTTGGACTGTGTTCGTTTATCGCGACCGTGCGTTAGTTTATCACGACCGTGCGTTCGTTTATCGCGACCGGGCGTTCGTTTATCGTGACCGGGTATTCGTTTATCGTGACCGTGCGTTAGTTTATCGCGACCGTGCGTTAGTTTATCGCGACCGTGCGTTCGTTTATCGCGACCGTGCATTAGTTTATCACGACCGTGCGTTAGTTTATCGCGACCGGGCGTTAGTTTATCGCGACCGGGCGTTAGTTTATCACGACCGTGCGTTAGTTTATCGAGTGCTGGAACAGTTACTGTTTCTGTTTAACAGATGACGTGATGTGGTTCTGAAACGGCAAGAAATAACGCTGAAATCTCTGACTATTTTTATTAGTTTGATACTGATAGGAGGAGAAGGAATTAGAGAAAAGGAAAGAAAAGGACCACATCACTGGTAGGTTTAATGCAAAATAGATAGATAGATAGATAGATAGATAGATAGATAGATAGATAGAGGTGGATGAAGTGTACTCTTTCACTGGACAGTAAAGAGGGTGTGTTTTTTTAGACATCGCCTGGGAGAGAAGGAATGAGGGACAAGAAAACCCAGAGAGAGAGAGAGAGAGAGAGAGAGAAAGAGAGAGAGAGAGAGACCCCATTCCGGTTCATAAGGAGGACAGAAACTCACGGCTCGGGTTAGAGGAACACACACACACACACACACACACGAGAGCGTCAGGATTCAGGATTATTAAACAGCAGATTCTCCATGATGTTCATCTCTCACTCAGTGCAGTGGGCGTGTACAATCCCTGCCTGCTCATTGGACACTGCTGAGCCATGGCCGACCAATCACAGCTGAGAGAAATGACATCATCTGATACACACAGTCAGCTGACAACAAGAGAGACGCTCACTGGAGCTGATTATAAATTACAACACACACACAGAGGTCATGACTGTCTCCCTCTCTTTGTCTCTCTCTCTCTGTTTCTTTCTGTTTTTTCTCTCCTTCTGTCTCTCTCTTTTCTCTGCTCTGTTTTTCTGTTCTCTCTCTCTCCCTCTCTGTCCCTCTGTCTCTCTTTCTGTCTCTCTCTTGTCTCTGCTCCATCTTTCTGTTCTCTCTCTCTCTCTCTCTCTCTCTCTACCTCTGTTCTTCTGTCTCCCTCTTGTCTCTGCTCTCTCCCTCTCTGTCTCTCTTTCTGTCTCTCTCTTGTCTCTGCTTTGTCTTTCTGTTTTCTCTTTCTCTCTCTCTCTCTCTCTCTCTCTCTCTCTGTCCTCATTAGTGTGTCTATATTTAGTAAACACGCTCTCTCGTTCTTGCTGGTCTGCAGGAGGTGAATAAAGGGCTGTAAGGGTTCTGATCACTTTTATAAATTTTCTGTAGAATAATAACAAGAGAGAAAAACAAACACGGCGTTAATCTCGTTAGTGAGTGAATAACGAGGAGAATTACGGCAGGATGAATTGGGAACATTTCATTACCGATATTCAAATTAAAAATAAGAATGTGTGTATTTTCAGGGACATTCGTCGCTTTTAATTTACTGAAGTAGCGTGTGGTGAGGGGCAGGACACAAGCGTGTGTCCCTAGTCAGAGTGCGTAGCGTACTGTAGGTCAGTCTGAAAGAGAAAAGAAGCGAGGGACTAAAGCAGGAAGTACATCAGGAAACACAGAGGGACAGTGAACCAGCAGGGCGTAAACACGCACTAACTACAGATTAGAGATGAAACTAAACACGAAGCAGGTGAACACAGTAGGGCAACGGACCAAAAATATGAAAAAATAGTAAGTTCATTATAGTTTTACTGTCACATTTTAATAAAAAACTAAGAATCAACACTATTCCTCCACACGTCAGTGTAACACACACCTACTGCCTCAATCTACACACAGCATGAAGCGATACCGAGTGTGAAACATTACAAAACTGACCATATTTTGCCATGTAGGAAAAATAAGACTTGCTTGTTGCTGTTGTGTGAAGTTCTAACGCATTTTACTAAACTTGGGAGTTGTAATTTGATCGTCTTGGGCTGAATGACATGCCATAAATATCAGATTAGCAAGCTAGCTATGAACAAGCTGCCATGTTTGTTTTGGGGCATTGAGGTAAAGTAAAGGCACGAAGCTTTTAACAAGGCGAACACAATAAACTCAAACTAATGGGAACACTGTTGCTAAGCAACTGGAAAATATGGATGGCAAGCAAAAGTCAGCTAATAAAAACTATTTATCTTGCTATTCTATGCATACAGTGTAAAGACATCCATCTGAAACGTCAACATTTGCCACAGATGCTTTTGGTAAAACAGCTAAAATTCCACTACATACATTTAGCATCAGCTGCTCACTCAGTATACTGAGAAACCTCCGGATTACACGTATAATCTGTCAGAAAATTTATGCAGAATTAGTTAATATGAACGCTTCTCTTAAACACGACGCCAGACGACTGGAAGTATTTAGATGTTTTTTTGGGTCACGTCAAGGAGTCACGTCTGAGCGTCGTGATAATGATCCAAAATGGCCGCCGTGGTCGCCTGCAGCAGCATCTGCTGCTCTGCTGAAAATGAGGTTTATTTATCTTCCTTATCGCGTGACTCCAGCTGTTCGCTGCAGAAGCATCCAGATGTACGTGAGCGCTGCGTTATATTTCACTCAGCAGGAGGAGGAGGAGGAGGAGGAGGAGGACGTCGTGTCTCCCTGCAGGCTGTAATGATGGATGATGACGTTACACAGTCAGAGAGGAAACTCCATCTTTTTTAGGGTTTGGGAGACGATGACATCATTTCCTACTCTGATTTACAAACATATTCTCATAATTCTCATAATTAAAACTGAGGAAATGCAACAGAATTGTATTTTATTCATCTTTCTATTAATGTAGCGTAATTTAGCATATTAAAATATTGATAATCATCCTCTAATGGACTCATCAGATAACTCATTTATCAAAAGTAAAACAATATATTATTTAAAAAATTATCTAATAATTTGTAATGATTTGGATTTACTCAATCAGCACACAAATAAATAAATAAATAAATAAATGGTGTGCGTGTTTGCCTTTGTAACATATTAAATAAAATTCTAAAGTTATAATAAATAAATAATTACTAACGTGCGCTTGTGAAAAGAAAAGTTGTGCTGATTTTAATATTTTTCTTTTAATTATTTAGTTTTTATGTGATTCTTTCTTGAGCCAGATAAACTAATTATTATATTTAAATGCTTCATTTAAACATTTAAATATTTAAGTAAACATGACACTTTTTCTTGACGTGTATAAATGGGTTAAATTGTGCACTAGTAAGTCACGTGAACATTATTTAAATAAAGGAAGTTAAGGTGAATCGGTCATTTTGCGAGTGATTGTGTTTAGCAGACCAGGTGAGCGTTGTTTATTCAGCGTAAGATGTAAAAGTGTGTGTTTGTTTTCTTGTTGCTCGCTCAGCGAACTCCAGAGAAGACACACGGAGATGTAAACTCATTACGCTAATCGGATTCCACAACCTGTTTCTAAGTTTATCACCTGCAATCCCTACACTGCACCACCACTTCCCGGGTTTACATGTTTACTACTCACATACGCTCTCCACAAGACCTCTGAAGGTGTGCTGTGGTATCTGGCACCAAGACATTAGCAGCAGATCCTTTCAAATGTTCCTCAAACCGTTCCTGAACAGTTTCTGCAGTGAGGCAGGGAGCATCATCCTGCTGAAAGAGGCCACTGCCATTAGGGAACACTGTTGACGGGGTGTAACTCGGTCTGCAGCAGTGTTTAGGCAGGTGGTACGTGTCACAGTAACATCCACATGAAGGCCAGGACCTGAGGTTCCCCAGCAGAACATTGCCCAGACCATCACACTGCCTCCACCAGCTCACCTTCTTCCCATAGTGCATCCTGGTGCCATCTCTTCCCCAGGTAAGCGACACACACACAACAGGACGTCCACGTGACGTAAAAGAAAACACGATTCATCAGACCAGGCCTCCTTCTTCCACTGGTCCAGTTCTGATGCTCACGTGCCCATTGTAGGAGCTTTCGGTGAAGGTCATGGGTCAGCATGGACACTCTGACCGTCTGCAGCTACGCAGCTCCACACACAGCAAACTGCACTGTGTGTCTGACTCCTTTCTCTCAGCCAGTGTTCACTCTTTCAGCAGTTTGTGCTACAGCAGATCTTCTGTGGGATCGGACCAGATGGACCTTCACTCCTCACACGCATCAGTGAGGCTTGGGAGCCCATCACCCTGTCGCCAGGTCACCGGTTGTTCTTCCTTGGACCACTTTTGTAGGTACTAACCCCTGCACACCGGGAACATCCCACAACACCTGCTGTTCTGGAGAAGCTCTGACCCAGTCGTCTAGACTTCACAGTCTGGTCCTAGTCAGAGTCTCTCAGATGCTTACGCTTGCCCATTTTTCCTGCTTCCAACACGTCAACTTTGAGAACTGACTGTTAACTGGCTGCCTAATAATCCCTCACCTTTACAGGTGCCACTGTAACGAGATGATCAGTTACTCACTTCACCTGCAGTGGGTTTAATGTTATGATCAGTGTGTATGAATATGTACATGAAAAAAATTCGGCAAAGCTGCTTTAGCTAAATGTTCAAAAAAAAAGTTTAAGAGAGTAGAATAAATAAATAAATAAATAAATAAATAAATAAATAAATAACAATACAAAGACTGTTTTATTTTATATATACTGTACATTATTGTGCATTTGAACAGATTGGAAACAGTGATTAATAAAAATATCTACATTTTCTTCTATTATACGGAACGACTGTATTTATATAATCACACTAATAAAATCACACACATCCATTCACTGTTTTCTTTTATTTATTTTATTTTATTCTCATGTTTACATAGTTTTAATTTCTCTTGAATATCAGGTCATATTTTTTGATTAAATGGATTAAATCAGATTCTGCAAAAGCTACAACAAGAGAATGATGAAGAATTCAGTTACAACCAGAATGAAGGCGAAGGAAAAAAAAAACAAGCACGAGAAGGAGAGAAAATTAGGTGAGGATGGAGCAGGTGTTCTCACTACAGGAGCTCATGAAAGAGAAAGAGAGAGAGAGAGACAGAGAGAGAGAGAGAAAGAGACATAGAGAGAGAGACAGAGAGAGAGAGAGAGAGAGAAAGAGACAGAGAGAGAGAGAGAAAGAGAGAGAGAGAAAGAGACAGAGAGAGAGAGAAAGAGACAGAGAGAGAAAGAGAGAGAGAGAGAGAGAGAAAGAGAGAGAGAGACAGAGAGAGAGAGAGAGAGAGAGAGAGAGACTTATAAGATGCCTTTAATGCATCAGTTCAGCGTATTTTCATACTTTACATATTTATATATTTATATATTTTAGGAACAAACCCCTTTAACCCCCGAAACCCCCGAAACGCTTTAGTCTTATTCCTCGTCCCAGAACAGTCCACAGCAGCGTCTGTGCGAATGTCCGTAACAGATGGAAGGTCGAGACTTTGTGCTGCTGCTGTCTGTTTTCTGAGTCTGAATGAGTCTGAATCTTCTCCTTGGTGAGAGCACTTTCAGATTTTCGTTCTTTGTGACGTGTTGTTCTGATCTGACAAACTTTGCTTTGGGAAATAACATGAGAGTGAGACGTTCCTCGTCCCTTCAGTCAGGTGGAGGAAGCGGTTGATCCGTGCGGTGGCGTGCAGGTCCTCCTGCTGCTGCTGTGATGTTCCTGAACAGTCTGAAAAGCTGGGCTTGTCTGAGCGGATCTCTCCGTCCTCCACGGGTGTCGTTCACTCCAGGCTCCGGGTCCCCAGTGTTCTCCGCTGATTGTCCCCGTGCTGCTGCTCTCTGAGGTCCCACAGTGTGTCTGCTCTCATTGTCTTTGCAATTTTGCAACTCATAACCATAAAAACATGAAAACATCAGATGTAAACCTGTCTCTGAAACGACAGGATGTGTTTCTCCACACAGTTTTTGCAGCCGAGCCGAATCGCTCTCATGGAGCTGCGAACTTTCCGAAGCGGACCAGCTCCTTCATGATCACTTCATTTTTAACGAACGGAGGCACGTTTGAAATGACGTCTCATGTCATGACTCCTTTTAACCGTATTCCACTTTCAATCAGCGCACTGGCAAATCTTTCCTTTTTCAGAAACTGCTGCTTTGTTCATGCGTGAGGCAGAGTTGATGTTCTCACACCTGACCTGCTCTCGCTCCGCTAACAGCACCTCCTCCACCCGAGCTCCGCTCTCCAGCACACACCGGACACCGTGCTGCAGAGACAGTGTCCCCCACCGGCCTCAGGGACAGAGAGACAGAGAGAGATGGAGAGAGACAGAGAGAGATGGAAAGACAGAGAGAGATGGAGAAAGAGAGAGATGGAGAGACAGAGAGAGATGGAGGGAGAGAGACAGAGAGAGATGGAGAGAGGGAGAGAGAAGGAGAGACAGAGAGATGGAGAGAGAGAGATGGAGAGAGAGAGATGGAGAGACAGAGAGAGATGGAGAGAGAGAGAGAGATGGAGAGAGAGAGATGGAGAGAGAGAGAGATGGAGAGAGAGAGATTCTACTTAATCTCCACCTCCACCTTCTACTTAATCTCCACCTCTACCTTCTACTTAATCTCCATCTTCAACTTCTACTTAATCTCCACCTCTACCTTCTACTTAATCTCCACCTCAAGTAGAAGGTGGAGGTGGAGATTAAGTAGAAGGTGGAGGTGGAGATTAAGTAGAAGGTGGAGGTGGAGGTGGTTGGATGTTGTCTGAGTGTTCGTGGTTTCTCCCTCTCGTCTCTCGGCTCTCGTCTGCTCCTCTGAGTTTAATCTGACCTGACGTCTGAGCTCTCAGACACATCGTCTCAGACGAGGTCTATTTTTGGAGGAAAATAAACTCGTCCCCGTGTTTGTTCCTGATGGTTCTTCCTCAAACCTCATCACAAACTCACACGCTGAATAACAGCCGATGAAACGTCGACACTGAAGACACGTGGCGCTTTATGTTCTGTTCTCCTGGTGGTCCAGATCCCGGCTCAGGATTACGCCACTAGTGCTGAACGGTTCTTTAAAAAGAATTCATATCATTTATTCTATTATTCATTTTTTCTGATCTCAACACACGAACATCTAACATCAGTTTTTTCAGAAACACACACACACACACACACACACACACTGCTGTAATGAAGCCCAGGGATGATGATGTGTGTGTGTGTGTGTGTGTGTGTGTGTGTGTGTGTGTGTCTCATGCAGCACTCTCTGCTCAGTGAAGTGAGCTCGATCATCATCAACACCTCCATGCTGAAGTTCATGTTCATTCTCTCTCTCTCTCTCTCTCTCTCTCTCTCTCTCCCTCTCTCTCTCTCTCTCTCCCTCTCTCTCTCTCCTGCGGGTTATGAAGTGTTTTGAGCCTCGAACGCCCAGCGCTTTTAACAATGGACGTTGGCACAAAGCAGCTTTACAGAAATAAATAGATTCAAATGAAATTAATCCAAAATAAATTGTAAATATGTGAATTTATCCCTAATGAATTCAGTTTAATTATTAAATACTCACTAAGTGGCTGACTGGGTGCCATTATTTATATCTCTTATTCCTTTTTAAAATGTGTATTTCCTCATTAAAAACCACCGGACTGGATAGTTTTTCATTTAATAATCCTGATTTGTTGTTTTTGGGTGTTTAAATCTAATTTTTTCCCACTTGGCCCTTTTTCTTTTCCTTTTCTAATCTCACACACTTTATATTTCAGTTTATTTCATCAAACAGAACTGCTCTAGTCTTATCAAAGTTTACTGAAGTGAGTGAGATCTCTGTCTATATCGTTTGTAAAAATTAGCTACATGATCCCTAGCTAAATGGTTAGCTTCAGCGATTAGCTGGTTGGCAAACGCTTCCCTGTTGCCTAGCGACAGTGTCCCCTCATGTGATCCTTCTCTCGTCGAATCAAAAACACAGATTTACGAGTCGCGTTTGAACGCAGCGGTACAGCAGGTCACATGACCTTAAAAGAGCTTTAACCTCGTTACGATCAACAAAGATCACTGACGAGCCAAACATTACACACACACACACACACACACTCACACACACACACACACACACACACACACACTCACACAAACACACACAAGCGCACACACACACGCATGCAGGATTTTTCTCTTCCACATTCCAGTCACATCCAAATCCACTCACACCACCAAACCCATTCACAGTCTCCATAGCAACACTGACTTCCTCCCCTAGTTACACACGGACCGTATACACACAAACACACGTGCATGTGTGATCCATCACACACACACACACACACACACGTATACGTCCTCCCACACACACACACACATATAGTATATGTCCTCCCACACACACGTACGCAGCACACCAGTCCATTTCTCTGCTGCTATGGCATGTGTGTGTGTGTGTGTGTGTGTGTGTGTGTGTGTGAGTGTGTGTGTGTGTGTGTGTGTGTGTGTGTATGTTGATGAGAGAGGGGGAGAAGATGAGGCTCAGTATAAACCTCTTTATGTTTAAATATTATTCCGTTTATAATATAATGCATATTAATGTAAGTTTTGGCACCTCATTTAAAACACACTATATAAGTAATAAACACTGTGTGTGTGTGTGTGTGTGTGTGTGTGTGTGTGTGTGTGTGTGTGTGTTACAGTAAAATACTGAGTGATGAAGCAGAGTTACATCCTGACGTTGATTATTTTCATATAACAGCACAACCCCAAGTGTTTTATTCCTCTTACACCGCAGCAATTTACCAACAATTACAATTTACTTATTAACTCTTTAACCAGAAGCCGAATTTGCGCCTGTTGCGTTTGAGTCCGTGTTCAGCGTTGAACTGATTTGTGATGTCACACTCCACAGTTAATCGGAGCACACGGTTAATCGCTCATGTGAAAGTAGACACTCAGGTCTTCAAGAATTTGCAGTTTTTTAAAGTATTTTTTTATCTAGCCCACCAGGATTAAACGTTAGCATTATAATGTTATACAGCAGTATAAAGCAAATCGCAGCTTGTTCCGCATGTTACTGAGAAACCGCAAAGAAGCGTAAACTCCTCTGTCCTGAAGACGTCGGAAAACTTACAGTTCCAGCTTCACCTCTGACTGTTACAGAGCGCTGACACTGGAGACTCCTTCCATACACGTTATATAATAAACATCTCCTTACAGAAAAACTTCACCATATCATTTATTTATTGCACACATTTTTCTGACCAATCAGAGTCCAGAATTGAACAGCAGTGTGATGTACTGGCTGTTAAGCTGCAGGACAAATGGGAGGAAATTACCCTTTAGGTGTCATAATAAAATGCAAATTGTATATCTGCCCTCTTCCACATACACGAATGCATAGACACTAGCATTGCTGTGATTGACAGGGGAGTGAGAATAAGCCCCTCCCACCCAGGCAGCACAGCCAATCACACTCTTGTGACAATCTCCTGATGATAGAGCAAACACTTTTCCATTGTGCCACTCTGGAGCTGAAGATGGTGCACTTACACAGTTCTTAAAAATATTAAATGCCCAGCAAAGCTTTATTAACTGTTTATGCGTTTATTTTAAGCTGTTTATTACAAGTCATATGCAGTTAAATGGTACGTTTTCTCAGGAGATTTGGCAATACAAATACATTCAGAGTAATTTTAGTATTCAATACTGGCAGCTGAAACACTTTTATCCTGAACACTGGCGGGTTTCGGACAGTGAATAGGTCAGTGTGTGTGTGTGTGTGTGTGTGTGTGTGTGCTGGAGTGCTGTTTGTAAAATCATTATGTCTGATCTTTTCTAATATTTCAGCACTCAGAAACCTTCAATACTGTTCATTTATATTTGATTAAACATCTTGTGGTGGTCTGAAAGCACAGCAGTGATGTTTTATAAAGCACTTTTTCCGACTGTAACGGAATAAATCCTTATTTTCGGCGTAATTGATGAGCAGGACGAGGATGATTTTAATCCACAGCATTTTATTAACCGCAGCCTTTAATAAACCACTTAACGGAATAAACGAGAGGATTGGCTGAAGATGAACACAATAAACGAATGCAGCTGTAAGCACGATGATTTATTCCAGCTGATAACATCTGGAGTCTGAGCTGTGCGGCGTCGCCCACTCTTCTGCTGGCCGTCCGCTTTTTATTTCCAAACTGTACCATGGAATTCGATGTTGTGCTGTTATTGCTGTTATTGCAGAAGTGAAGGAAGGCGTAAATAACCAGAAATGACAAAATGAAACTGAGTATTAAATATTAAAGCTGTTTATGAGTTTATCTTGCAGACACATCGCCCCCTAGAGGAACCAATCAGAACTCACGGATAGAAGAGTCAAAAGAGTCAAAATTGCATTCTTTTGGTTTACAAGTTTCAACTTTTTGCGTGAATATTAATGAGCCTGTAATGAATATTTATGAATGTTAATGAGCCTATAGCGCACAGTGTAAAGGCACAGCGTGAACGTTAGCCGTAGTCACGCTGTGTTTAAGATAAATATTTTTCCTCTTGTTAAAAATCCAGCACTTGCCTTAAAAACAGAAAAAAATGATAAAAACCTGTTAAGTCTAATCTTTTGTAATTTCTGTAAAATTCAGATAATCTGAGCTGAAATCACACTTCAAACTTACAAAGCAAATATGAATTCAAATCCACTTGACTGGAATGAATTACATGCAAATGCTCAGCTTCATGCTCTTGAATTTAGTGTTAGAATTATTTTGCTGAAATAGATTTCTGAAAAACTGCCCTTTTATTACAGAGTCCAGCTTTAAGGCTTATTGATATTTAATAAACAACATTTCAGTTTGAGTTAAAGGATAAAAAGCCAGCTTTAATTAGAAATGCAATTATTTTTCCTTTTTTCTAACTGATAATGAACGCAGCATTTTTCCTTCCTGTTTTCTTACTGCTGTTGGATCAAGCTGGAAAATGCGGAATGAACAATACTCCAAAATATCTGAGGTGAATTATGTTTTTTTTAATATTCAAAAATATTGACACCCCCTTTCATTGGCATGAGATTGATTTGCCATAACCGACCTGAATATTATTAGCTGAGGTGGTTTTGGACATTATTACACATCGTGATACGTTATTAGATCATAATTGTATATTTTAATGCACATTAGAGACGCACTGATGCACCTTCTTTCCTTTTTCGAACATGACACTGATATCAGAGCTCTGATTACTGACTGATACCTGATACGGAACTCCGAGCTTCATTTCATCCTTTAGTTCGAAAAGGAGGTTATTTTAGGAAATCATCATCCCGAGATGGTCTGTGTGTCGCCTTCACACACACACGCACACACACACTGTCACTGTGAGGAGGTACTCGGGTTCTCCTGTACTCTTACACAATGACACACGTGTAAAAGGTCAGTGATGTAATCCTGATGGACGTCCACCTGAAGATACGCACCTCATTACACATGCAATCAGATAGCGCAGAACCCCTCGCTGTGGAGAGCAGAGTGAGTCAGCGTGCAGGCGAGAAAACACGACAACACAAAAACACAAATACACGACAACACAAAAACACAAATACACGACAACACAAAAACACAAATACACGACAACACAAAACCACGAAAGCGCGAGGGTTTCAGCTTTAATCTCTCACTGAGTTTTCCTGCAGACAGAAATAGCAAGAAAAAACTCGATGCAGATTTAGATTTATATATACACAACTCACACACACACACACACACACACACACACACAGTCAGATCTTCCCTCAAGAACACAGCCATAAATAGACCTTTTTTTCTCACACACTGTGTCGCTGAACCTCACACACTTCACACACTTCACGTCTATAGCAGTGTACTCTATAAGCACTAAGACTGAGATTAAAATCCAAACACAAACTTTATAACACATTTTACGTTTTCACTGACCGGCTGCTCTGAAGTCGGCGCGCCTCCTTTATCACTCTTAGTAAAGTTGTGTAAAAATGTTTCTGTGGCTAAACTGAACTTCCTCCAGGTTCTGATTTTGTGAGTTTGTGTGAATGTTCTTCAACGCCAATCAGCCATTAATTACTTTAACCAAGCACAGATAAGGCATGTATATTTAGCCACACCCACAACTGCGACTAAACGGTGAAAGAGCGCCTCCTAAGCTCGGCATGTGCTAAATCTTCCAGTAATGCAGCTCAGCCACCGCAGCGCATCGGCTACCGTAAACACACACTCTTCATTCCTGGATTTGTTTTGTAATCGTTTTTATTTCAAGCTATTAAATATGTTTATTAAATTGGTGTGTGACTGAAATGGTTTAAACGTGACAGTGTAATCCGTATATAACATATAGGAGTGAGTTTCCTTATACACACATTCACACAAACTCAGTGAAATGTAGGAATGTTTTTCCAACAAACTGGATTTTCATCACGATCACATTTCGTATCCAGCGTGTTAAATGAGGCTCAGGGGCATTTATCTGTGTTTTATCTGTGTTTTAACTGAACAGGCAAAAGGCTGGAAAAGTTCAAACTTCAGCAGGAATTATACTGATGATCACCGGGATGATGAAGGAGAGAAAAAACCCAAAGATGCTTCGTCCATAACAACACTTAAACTTCATCAAAACGCATGAGAGCTTCGTTTCATATTTATGTTTTCAGATAAAATTAATGAAACTTATTATGTCATGAACTCCATCAGCATGTTGGGTGTAAAACAACTGTAAATAAGCCAAAACCCCCCAAAACACCCCGCTGTAACATCTGGAAATGGATTTGAAGCTGATTTTTTGTGGCTTTTGTAAAGATTGATGGCATTGTGAATTTCGCTATCAGCCCAAAACCTGCCTCTGCCAGGAGGTTAAGACTTGGCCATAGAATGAGCTTTTAACAGGCTAATCGTCCTGAACACACATCTCTACTGTCATCTCGGTGCTATCTAAATATTAAATGAGGGGTGCCAATAATTTTGAAACCACTGTTTTGCACAGTTTTTGTGTCTAAAAAGAAAACCTGTTAAAAACCACACCAGGTTTTATTGTATGTTTATGCCGAAAATATCACTCTTTTCTCTTTTTATCTTTCTCGCTCTCTTTTTATACATTACACACGTGTGATGTTATTATTTATTCAATTTTTGTATTGCACTGCATTTCTGGTTTATGTTATAAAACACATTACTCTTATTAGTCTTATGTTTAGCAGCGCATATCTTGTTTGTTTATTTTTTTTGCAAGGTGCAGTATAAATGAAAGTACAATGCGTTTAAGAATTGGACTGGGATGAGTGTTAGAACGTCGTGTGATTTAGCGGATAGAGAAAGAGATGTAAAGCAGCTCGGCGTCTGCGAGACTTTTTCAATGAAGCGTTTAAAATCAGCCGCGGCTCCAGATGCCACATCGCCATAACTTCCACATAAACACTCTGTTCCGCAGTAAAGAGCTCACGATATCACATTACCATAAAAAACAGTGTCAGAACATTTCACGCTACCAAACCAGGACGACGTTTCTATTCAGAGTGCACATTACAGAATAGCTGCAACACACTCGTCTCATAAAAACACACTGAAGTGTACGACACGGCCTCGTCACCTCAAACACAGGCCCGAGCTGCAGCGTCGCTCTGGAGAACCCCGTCAGAGAACCTCTCCTTCCTGACAAGGCTGCGAGTAGAATCTCTTTACAAACGCTTTCTGAAACAAAAAAGCTAAAAAATCACGGTAAATTTTCCAAAGTTTTCCAAAAGCAATGTTTTTAAACCATTTTGTGCAGCGAGAGTTTCTTACCTCCTGTCATTCCTTCCTGAGTTCCTTTCAGATCAGCTTGATTTCAGGAATATTTATAAATTATATTATAAAATTATATCAGCCTGAGCTTTTGGAGCTCCAGTTTATTCCACAGCACACAAACACACTCGCGCTTTTCACCTAGAAACTCACGTGACATTCACGCAGCTCTTATTCCATGTTCCTAATAATCTGACCATCGTTACAGATATTTACACGATATTATTAAACACTATATTTACATTATTGTTATTAAATCAGCACAAAATATTGTGACCTTAATGTGACCAAAATAAACGAATTAATCACCGATACGTATGTTATAAGCTCTAATACTCGCCGCCTCCACTCCACAGCGAGACTTCCTGCAATAATTCCTGTTCATCGTTTATGTAAATAATTGCATAAGTAAAAAGCTGAAGTATAAAATATTACGTAAGATGAAAAATAATATGTTTATTGCTTTAATCCACTTTAAAAATCCCAATGAAGAAAAGCCTTAAAGCACAAACTGACTCCATCGTTCTCTGTTTTCTCTGTCATGATGACGAGATGATGATGTGATGATGTCATGATGACGAGATGATGATGTGATGATGTCATGATGATGAGATGATGTCATGATGATGTGATGATGTCATGATGACGAGATGATGATGTGATGATGATGTCATGATGATTACGTGATGATTACGTGATGATGTGATGATGACGATGAGATGATGACGTGATGATGTCATGATAATTATGTGATGATTACGTGATGATGTGATTATGATGATGTGATGATGACGATGAGATGATTACGTGATGATGATGTCATGATGTGATGGATAATGAGATGATGATGTGATGATGTGATTATGATGATATGATGATGACGATGAGATGATGAGATGATGACGTGATGATGATGTCATGATGTGATGGATAATGAGATGATGACGTGATGATGATGTCATGATGATTACGTGATGATTACGTGATGATGTGATGATGACGATGAGATGATGACGTGATGATGTCATGATGTGATGATGTCATGATGATTACGTGATGATGTGATTATGATGATGTGATGACGATGAGATGATGACGTGATGATGATGTCATGATGTGATGGATAATGAGATGATTACGTGATGATGTGATTATGATGATGTGATGATGACGATGAGATGATGACGTGATGATGATGTCATGATGATTACGTGATGATTACGTGATGATGTGATGATGAGGATGAGATGATGAGATGATGAAGTGATGAAGCTCCTGAACAAAGATGCTGCGTGTAAGACGAGGAAGCTGCTATTTTAGAAACATCACCTTGTCTCTTAACAACACAAGGACAAGGACAGGAGCGCCGTCGCACGCAGATAATAAACAGAAAGCACGACCCGTCCTTCCCGACGCCACGGTGATGTGAACACAACACAAATTACACACACGACAGTTTTACTGAAATCACACTGTTGTGAATATGGAGACTGGAGAAGGAAGAACGTCAGAGCGTCGCTTTTACACAACAATCAGCTGCCGTTTACTGCTTATCCACATTCCTGCACTGTTATAACACTGTTATTACAAACCCTCTGCTCATCATCGTGCATTCTGATTGGTCAGAAGGTGGTGATTAGTTTTCTGTAGCAGCTCCTCTGACAGTAGCGCAGGTTTATATTAATGCGCTTGTTCTAATACGTTATCGTTTCCATAGCAACAGCTCATTCACAGTTTACAGCTGCTATAACGTAAGCGACAACAGAAACTGACTTGCTTCACAAACATTAAATGTAACTATAAACAGATAAAAAGTATGATGTTTTTGTTTAATAAAAATTGTAATTGTTGGTGAGTTGCTGTGGTGTAAGAGGAATAAAACACTTGGGGTCGTGCTGTGTTAGGAAAATAATCAACGTCAGGATGGTGACAGCGACTCTGGTTGATTATTTTAGTAGAACAGCAACACGGTGATTTATTACACGTTTTATTGGTTTGCTGGTTGCTGTGTTTCAGACTTGAGGAATTGAGCAGTCAGGAGTTTGTGACTGTAACTCAGGAAATGGATCAGTGTTAATTAACTCAGAGGAGGAGACTCGCAGGTTTAAACGATGATAAATGAATCATTTCTGTAATTATTCTCATTATTTATTCATATATCGCTCAGCATTTTCCCAGGATGCACGAGAGGAAGTTTTCTGCTGTCTCGATGATGAGGTCCATTAAAACACCTCGTCTCCATTCCTGTTAAATATCACACTTCTGATTTAACCAGACGCTTGTGGGTTTAAATCCCAGGGTTGTGTCTGTGGGCGGGGTTATGGGTGGGGTTATGGGTGTGGTTGTGTGTGTGGGCGGGGTTATGGGTGGGGCTGTGTGTGTGGGCGGGGTTATGGGTGGGGTTATGGGCAGGGTTATGGGCAGGGTTGTGGGTGTGGGCGGGGTTATGGGTGGGGTTATGGGCAGGGTTGTGGGTGTGGGTGGGGTTATGGGTGGGGTTGTGGGTGTGGGCGGGGTTATGGGTAAAAGTTAATGTTTAAATCTTTTCTTACGACTCTGTTCATATGAAATTGAACAAAATCCAGCCACAGATCTGTCACTTGTTAAAATTTGTACAGATTTCTTATGAAAACAGTTACACAACAGTTACACAACAGTTACACAAACAGTTACACAAACAGTGCTACACAAACAGTTACACAAACAGTGCTACACAAACAGTTAGACAATAGTGTTACACAGTAACTGTTTTATGTGTTGTTCCTATTCTGTGCCCTTGTTTTTGTCTGTGATTTGTTTTTTTGTTAACAGATTTTAATCAGCTTTTTGTCTTTTTTCTCGTTCCCCTCACGTGTCTGTGCTGTTCGTCAGGCCGACACTGTAAATAGGAATCTCTTAAAGCCTAAATTACATTTTAAAAAATGATCTGATTTATGATGAGACAATCTCTTAATAAAAAGAACACAGTGAAAGTGACTTATCACTTATCACCTGTTTCACTGGACAATAAATACATTTTACACTGCTGTCAAAGATCGGAGCATATTTTCACATAAGATCCAGCTGATTTTTTTTGTCTGTCTTCACTTACACTCACACACACACACACACACTCACTCTCACACACACACACACACACACACACTCACACACACACACACACACACACACACACACACACTCCGCCTGTCCAGGTGATTCACACTGTGCTTTGCGTCTCGTCTGCTCTGGCATCCTGCCTCAGAGGAATGTGGGGTTTTTCTTGCACTAACACTTTATAGCAGGGTGATATGACACAGCATCGGGACCGCGCCCTCGCCGACGCTCACGTCTCACTGACGGGGAACCGAGAGAACCGAGTGTCTGATCTCTGAGGACAGAACACTAAAGTGACAGGTCTCAGATCAGATATAAATCCCTGAACTGGGAATTTTTTAAAGCAAAGCTCTAAACACTGATTAAATGTGAAAAGATTCGTGATGCCGTGAGTGAAGAAAACCTCCTTCTTCAGTCCGTATTTTCTATCCCCGATTCTGTAAACCTGCTAAATATAAATGTAAATGAGTTTTTCTGGGATTAAAGGTGAGTGTTTGTGTTTAAAGGTGTGGTCTAGAACTCGTGTGTCAAACATAAATCCGGTTTAATTAACCCGCTTGAATGTGGAATAAATAATACTGAAGCATGAATCCATCTTCACGCTGTCCAGAATTCGCAGCAGATCTGTAGCGTAGCGAGCGCTATTGCACGTGCGAGCTCACATCTCACTGAAACACAGGTCGAAATCAACAGCTGTGTGCTGCGCTTGATGTACGTCACACTCACGTCTAAAACGAGCCGTGCTTTGTGCTGGCAGTGGTGTAACCTGAAACCAATTTCAGTGGGATGAGGAAATATACAAAATAAAATGACGATTGCTTTCCTGATCTGTACAATTAAACTGGTAAATGTGACGCACTCGTGCATTTCACACGCTATCTGGCTAGTAGCTTTCATCCAGAACCAGGAAAAATGCATCATTCAATTGGTTAAACCTGTTTCTCATCACAGCAGCTGGTACCCACTAAAATGTGATTAAACAAAGGAATGCATTCATAAAAAAATGATTATAATCAGTATAATAAGGTGAGATAAGATAAGATAATCCTTTATTCCCCCAATGGGGAAATTTGCATTGGTTTGGACATGTTCAGAGGAGGGAGAGTGAGTATATCGGTAGGAGAATGTTGGACATGGAGCTGCAGGCAGGAGGAGAAGAGGAAGCCAAAGAGGAGGTATATGGAGGTAATAAATGAGGATATGAAGCTAGTGGGTGCAAGTGTTGAGGATGCAGAAGACAGGGAGAGGTGGAGAGAGATGATTCGCTGTGGAGACCCCTGAAGGGAAAAGCCCAAAGAAGAAGAAGAAGAAGAAGAAGAAGAAGAAGAAGAAGACAGCAGCAGATATAAAGACATAAAAAATAAAAAAATAAAATATAAATATAAAAAAGAGACACACCAAGAATACACAAAAATACAAACACACAACAGTATTAAAGTGACCCTGCAATAATATAATACATGTTATAATAGCAGTGCATACACTTTAATAGTTTTTGTTAGTTTTCCTAGAAATGTCTTCTTCTCATTTCAGACCTCAGATTACTGATGTTAATCGACAGAATATGTTAAATAAGTAAAAAAAAAATTACAGACTTCGATTACGGCCTTTCAGGGTCTCACAAAAATGCTGATGTGGCCCAGTCGCCCGCTCTATACGCTAGAGAAAGTCTCAGACACTTCTACTGAAGAAAAATCTGGAAAACCTCGGAGGTGTGAATGACACGCAGGTGATTTCAATAATCCGAATGCGCAGCTGCGTAACCCGACTCTGAATACCAGGAACTTTCCTCACGTAAACACTGACATCACTTTTAGACTTAAGCAGAATTTCGGCCCTCGGTGAATTCCGTGTGTTATGGAGGTCCTGAGTTTTTTCAAGTGTTATTGCGTCAGTGAGCTAATAACAAGTCACGATGCTAAATCCATGCACAAGTAATTATTATGCACACTCAGGAAAGGAATGCTGCCGGAGCGTTTAGATTTTAGCTTTTAGCTTTTAGATCTGTAAAGAACCTTTTTGGTCCTTGATGTTTCAGCCATTTTTTTTTACAATAAACTGAATAAGTATTTTCATCCAAATAACAGTAATATTTACCTTGGAATTTTTTTGCACCAACAAAATGGAATCCTGTTAAAGAACACGATCAGGCAGATGACTGTTTATGAGATTCAGAGGCTCAGTACAGTTGTACAGTTGTACAGTTAACACACCTCCAGTTCATCCTGTCATTTCATATTAAAACACATCAATCTTCATTATTCTTTACTGACTGAGTCGAGTGTTAAATTCCTTCACCATCCTTTCAGCCCTTATTGCTTTCTGAAGCCAATTACAGGAACCCTGCTGACGGAGATCCCACTTCACACAGAGACGTCGATACTGACTTCAGTACCTTGGACAGCTCCAACACAATAAGCACCCTCTTATAGTCACACACACACACACACACACACACACACACACACACACACACACGTCACTTCACTGAAAACCACAGGACGTATGGGGAGCCCAAAGGGCCAAAGCTTCTCGTCTGTGTGTGTGTGTGTGTGTGTGTGTGTGTGTGTGTGTGTGTGTGTGTGTGTGTGTGATTTGATGGTCATATGTCTAAGTGCATTATCTATAAACCGTTTCCTTTATGTGCAATTAATGCAACTGAGAGTCAATAAAACATAAATCCCCGCCGTTCACTCACTGGCTCGGTCCTGCACAGAACCCGAGAACCCGTAACAGCACCACAAGAACATTTCTATTTAAAATCTCATTTATTTCATTTATTTAATAGCACGAGTTCCGTAAAGACCCCGGACCTAAAGTGTGTGTGTTTGTTCTCAAACTAGACTCAGAATTTTATGGAACTCATTTTAAATTTTAAATTCGAAGCTTAGAACCGTAACAGAGTGTTTCCCATTTCAGAATTATCCAGTGAACCTTTACAGAACCCTTAAAGAGCATTTCCATACAGCAATCATCAGGGATCTCAGTTTTTCCCTTTTTTCACTGACCCAGTGTTCTACTTCTAATAACCATGTAAAACGGGTCACGCTGACTCAGACAGCACGTAAAGAACCCTGAAAGAAACGTGTTCTAACAGCAGCCACGCACCAGGAAGCTGAACGCTAAACTCCTGACCGGTTCTAGATATTAAGAAGAAAATAATGAGCAATAATTTAAAGAGTTAACAGGGTTCTTCGGGTTCTTTATAGGCTTACTGGATAATTAAAGATCCTCTAACACAGGTTAAACTTGGAACCCTTTCTACAGTAATATTTAACGGTTCCCTGAGAAGAACTGCTGAAGAACCCTTAAGGGGTCTAAATCTTTTAAGAGTGTAGCAGTAATGTGCAAATAGTGAGCTAGCTTACTTTCTTTATAAGCCTTGAGTGTTCTTCAGTTGTCCTACTGAGAGAACCCTGAAAGGTTCTGTGTAGAACCCTGAAAGGTTCTGTGTAGAACCCTGAAACTGAAATGATTGCAAGTAGAACGCTTTTAAAAACCTAAGAATCTTGAATTATCTGATGAACCCCTGAAGAACCCTTTTTCTAAGCCCTTTTTAAAACTCCTGATAGGTTCTAGATAAAAATAGTGAGCAATAATTTGGAGTTTGTTCCACACACTCACTCTCACGTAGGAAATGTGGTTCTTTCAGGGTCTTAGCTATAAAATTAAGGATTTCCCAAAAGGAACAGACAATTAGCCCTTAAAAGGATTTATTTCCTGTCTGCTTTTACGTCATCAGGTCAGTGGGCGGGGCAGCTGTTATCACTGGTTTAAACCTAAACGCTGTGTACAGAACAAACATCAGCGACAAAACCACAACACAGTTCAGTCACGTGATTATAACCGCTGCTGGTGTGTAGATATGACACCAGTTTATAATAAAATCCATAAACACACACAGTCACAAAGTGCTTATAACAACACTAACAGCGGATCAGTAGCGAGAGGAGTCATAATGTGCCTGTTATAATGCGCTATAAAGCCGTTACATAACACAGACAGGGCGTCCTCACCGCTATTCTACACGTCATCACTCCCAGTGTTCGCCTCTCTGGGGCTTTATTCAGGGTTTTATATCATACACAACACTACACTACACTACACTACACAACACTACACTACACTACACTACACTACACAACACTACACTACACTACACAACACAACACAACACAACACAACACAACACTACAAAACACAACACAACACAATACAACACAATACAACACAACACAATACAATACAACACAACACAACACAACACAACACAATACAACACTACAAAACACAACACAACATAATACAACACAACACTACAAAACACAACACAACACAACTAAACACAACTAAACACTACAAAACACAACACAACACAATACAACACAACACAACACAACACAACACTACAAAACACAACACAATACAACACAACACAACACAACACAACTAAACACAATAAAACACAACACAACACTACAAACAAAACACAACACAACACAACAAAACAAACACAACTAAACACAACAAAACAAAACAAAACAAACAAAACTAAACACAACAAAACACAACAAAACAAACAAAACTAAACAAACAAAACTAAACACAACAAAACACAACAAAACTAAACACAACAAAACTAAACTAAACTAAACACAACAAAACAACACAACAAAACAAAACTAAACAAACAAAACACAACAAAACAACACAACAAAACACAACAAAACTAAACAACAAAACAAACAAAACTAAACACAACAAAACACAACACAACAAAACCAAAACTAAACACAAGAAAACTAAACACAACAAAAACTAAACAAAAAACAAACAAAACTAAACACAACAAAAACTAAACAAAACAAACAAAACTAAACACAACAAAACACAACAAAAAAAAACTAAACTAAATTAAACTAAACCGAACAAAACACAACACAACAAAACACAGCAAAACAAACAAAACTAAACAAATCAACAAAAACAAAACTAAACTAAACAAAACAACAAAAACAAAACAAAACTAAACAAAACTAAAAACAAAACTCAACAAAAGTAAAACAAACAAATCAACAAAAACAAAACAAAACTAAACAAAACAACAAAAACAAAACTAAACAAAACAACAAAAACAAAACAAAACTAAACAAAACTAAAAACAAAACTCAACAAAAGTAAAACAAACAAAACACAACACAACAAAGCAAAACAATATTAAATTAAATAAAACAACACAAAACTAAACACGGCAGAAATGTAAATCGGCCTCATCGTCGCTGATAATCGAGTGGCGGAGCTGTGAAGCTGTGAAGCTGTGAAGCTCGGACGCAGGTGCGCTGTGGCTGTTCCTCGTGACAGTAAGCGAGGACGTAAACACAGCTGTGCGTGTCGGCTGTGAAATCGGGGTTACCTAGGCGACAAAATCGCCCAGCGTAAAGTTGACTTTGCACTCGCGCGGTTTCAGCGTGTAACATTTTTCCCGTCCGCTTTACCGTGACTCCCGTCAGCCGTGTCTAAGCTCAGCCGGGCGTGATTTCGCTGCGCACGCCGTCGCGCTCGACTCCTAAAGACGCAGGGCTCGTGGTGATGTTAACTAAACGCGCCGCGTCCATTAAAGCGCAGGCAACAGGTCGCGCCCTCGGTGCTGATTGCAGCCGCCTCGCGACACAAGCAATCGCCTTGATGGATTGGAGTGTCGGATTCTCTCGGCCCAGCTGACTGGCGTGTTAATGACACCGGCATGGGAAAGCGCTTAGTCAGACCCACATTTCATGACAGTTAGCTGACCAGCCGAATACGCTGCTCCCGCGTTTTTTTTTTTCTCCTTCAAAAAGCTTCGCTGGCACTCATTTGTTAGCGTGTAGCCCAGTGCTATCTAACTGTGTCCAATTATCTGTCAAGCTCCATCGATGTCTCCGTACGAGATCTTACTAAGTGAAATACGGCGAGTTTTAAAGCCTCGGACTTTAGACGCGGATGATGAATACGGACGAATCGGGAAACGATGGTTCTTCAAAAGCGAAGACGCAGATAACCGCGTTAGCCTCAGAGTCGCTCTGCTCGCCTGCAGCATGAATTCTGCCCCATAATATAACGAATTAGAGCCTGTGAGGTGTTTAAGGGTGTGTGTGTGTGTGTGTGTGTGTGTGTGTGTGTGTGTGTGAGAGAGAGAGAGTGAGAGAGAGTCATCAGGGCCTCTGCTTCCTCCCAAGTGCTTGAGTGTGACAACAGCAGATGTGTTTTCTCTTTAATACTTCCCCCGTCACGTCTTTTTCTTCGTCCTTCATGGTGGAGAAGCTGTGAAGGACTCGCTCTGTCCAGACACTAATGTTTCCTCACTTTTCCTCACACACACACACACACACACACACACTCGCAGGAAACGCCGCTTCGCTCGATAGCATCGTCTCTCACGACAGCCCTGAGATTTCACCACGTGTTAGCCAGATAGCTAGCGTTAGCGTTAGCAGTGAAGTATGAGGACATTTATGAATATGATATAAAAATCCTCCATTTTTTCTGTAAAAGTGAGCTGATTTTATTTAGCCAGCTAGCATTTATTATGTATTAATGTATTACTTAGCTAGCTAGCGTTTAGCAATAGTAAAGATTAATGAAATGAATGTTAGCTAGCTAGCGTTTAGCAATAGTAAAGATTAATGAAATCAATGTTAGCTAGCTAGCGTTTAGCAATAGTAAAGATTAATGAAATGAATGTTAGCTAGCTAGCGTTTAGCAATAGTAAAGATTAATGAAATCAATGTTAGCTAGCTAGCGTTTAGCAATAGTAAAGATTAATGAAATGAATGTTAGCTAGCTAGCGTTTAGCAATAGTAAAGATTAATGAAATCAATGTTAGCTAGCTAGCGTTTAGCAATAGTAAAGATTAATGAAATGAATGTTAGCTAGCTAGCGTTTAGCAATAGTAAAGATTAATGAAATTAATGTTAGCTAGCTAGCGTTTAGCAATAGTAAAGATTAATGAAATTAATGTTAGCTAGCTAGCGTTTAGCAATAGTAAAGATTAATGAAATGAATGTTAGCTAGCTAGCGTTTAGCAATAGTAAAGATTAATGAAATTAATGTTAGCTAGCTAGCGTTTAGCAATAGTAAAGATTAATGAAATTAATGTTAGCTAGCTAGCGTTTAGCAATAGTAAAGATTAATGAAATGAATGTTAGCTAGCTAGCGTTTAGCAATAGTAAAGATTAATGAAATGTATGTTAGCTAGAATTTAGCAATAGTAAAGTTTATGATGCATATGTTATCATAGCTGGTTAGCGTTAACTGTTTAACATTTATAAACAATTTTATACATTTTTATACATATTTCTAAAAAGATTTAGAAATATGATTTAAAGTTATTCTCAGAAATTCTGTTACGTTAGCGCATCTTTGCTAGCCTGCCAGTGTTGATGATAATGAACATGTATAAATATGACTTAAGACTTATTATGAGGTTAACTGATGTTAGCCAGCTGGCTAGCGTTAGCAGTGAAGTATATGAACATTCATTAATATGACAAAAAAATCTCCCAGAATTCCTGCTAATCTCTAACATTTAGCTAATCTTAGTTAGCTAGCTAGCATTTAGCAGTAAAGAAATCTTATTTTAGCCAGATGTCTAGCGTTAGGAGAGTAAATTAGAAACATTTAGAAATAAGATTTAAAAATGTTAGCTCTTTGCTAACACTGCCAGCGTTAGCATTGAAGATAATGAACATGCTCTAAAAATCCTCCCAGAATTCCTGTAACGTTAGCTCATTTCGGTTCACTAGCATTAAGCAGGCGTATCAATGTGTCTTGAAATCTTCCTAGAAATCCTGTCAGGTTCCTCGTGTTAGCTCACTGGCTAGCTTTAGCAGTGAAGATTATGAACATTTATGAAAATAATGTTAAAATCCTCTCAGAATTCCTGTATAGGAGCTCATTTTAGTTAGCTAGCTAGCATTTAGCAGGAAAAATTCTCTTAGAAATCCTGTCAGGGTTTATGAACATTCTTTTATGTGAGAGAAATCCGAGCTCTTAGCTATTAAGCTAACGTTAACAAAAAAATTCAGTTATAGCGTTTTGTATGTTACAGATGTATATTTTTTGTATTTGCTAAGACAAAATGAAACGTATTATTAATTCAGCTTATAAAAAAACATGAAGCTAATCACAGTGAATCTCTTTGAAGTGCGCTAATTACGCTCACCCGAGGCACCTTTCGCTAGCGATCGCTTAGCGATAAGCGAAGTCTCTTGAACGCCTGCACAAGAGTGAACGCCGCTAATCTTACAGATGCTAATCGTGCCAAGAGGATCTTCTCTTTGAATGTTTTTTCAGAGATAAAGCGGCACCTCAAGCAACAAAAAGGGTGCTAATAGCTCCAAAAAAAAAAAAAAAAACATCTCTTATACTCTCTCAAACGCTCTGTTTTGGTTTACATCCAGCGTATAATGTTTAGCTGATAATTCTCGATGATAACACCCTCACTCGTTAGCCTCAGATAATGTAATAAGGTAATTAGCACTCTGGGAAGATGCTTTATTTGGTAAGTTCATTGTGAGTTAAAGCAAGAGGGAGGTTTTGACACTGAAGAAGCTGTTCACAGCGTGACATCACTTCATATAGGATTAGCATTTCATCCCTGCGATAAGAGTTTAGCTTATACGCTGTTCTTAAAAATCGCTCTTTTCACTTGTGCCTGAGATTCAATTCAATTCAAGTCAATTTTATTTGTATGTATTTGCACTTTTAATAATGGACATTTATTTATTTATTTATTTATTTATTTATTTATTTATTTCAGAGACATCCATCCAGTCAAATTCACATCCGTGTCAAAGGAAACTCTCGTAATCAGTCTTTGCTAGATGCTAGTACGATCTTTTTCTTTTGCTGGATTTATAAACGACTTTTTAACGACTAATGAATTCGCAATCCAATCTAAAAAAAAAAAAAAGCGTGTTGAGGTGGCAAATTTGCTAGCTAATGTTGCTTAAGATGCTAATTTCCCGTCTCTTTAATTCCAACAGGGTTATTAAGCATTAGCTAACACGCAGTCAAATGCTAGGTTTGTCTGAATTAGCAAAATATTTCATCAATTCAATTCAATTTTATTTGTATAGCGTTTTTAAAAATGGACATAGCCACAAAGCAGCTTAACACAAATAAATACATTTTAAACTTGTGAATTTTATTAGGGCGACATGAAGAAATACATCAGTAGGTTCATTTATCTTCATATTTCCTCTTAAACATCCTCCAGCTCTCTGATTTCAGCCGAATTTCAAACTGACACACGCTGTAACCACGAGCAATAATTCAGTTCGATTCAATTCAACTTTATTTGTTTAGCACTTTTAACAGTGGACACTGTCACAGAGCAGCTTTATAGAAATATATAAACTCAGGATATAAGTTTTAAACTTATAAATTTATCCCTAATGAGCGAGCCAGAGGCGACGGTGGCAAGGGAAAACTCCCTGAGACTTCATGAGGAAGAAACCTTGAGAGGAACCAGACTCAAAAGGGAACCCATCCTCATCTGGGTGATAACGGATGGAGCAATTATAAATAATTTCCTTCTATAACTGTGTGCTACATGGACAAATAGTGCGACTGTGTAACCAGGAAAATTCATTTCCTGTCCAGGGCCAGGACTCAGTGTATTTATCCGCTTTAACCATTACTAGCTATCTAGCTAAATAATACCAGTATTACTGGAACAGGAAGTCCATTTAAGGGCTGAGATATCTCATTCTGGATCCTGATTGGTCAGATTTTCTCTATCAGCAGCCCTGACAGGTTTATATTAATGCACCCGTTCTAATATGGTTATGGTTTCTATAGCAACAGCTCATTCACAGGGACTTGTACTCCACATAAACAAATTTGAAACAAAATTGTTGATATGGTGAAGTTTTCTTAAAGCGTAGAGATGTTTATTTTACATATACGGAAGGTATACGGAATGGGGTGCGCACTTATTTCCAGGGGATTCAGTTCAGCGTGAAGGATGTTGCGTCATCAGGTGGGCGTGGCTTATGTGAGAATCTGCCATTTGCCTTGGATAGCTGTCTGTCCGTGATCGCAGGGGTTTCGATTCTCTCATGTGTCCTGTCATGCAAGACGCAAAATCTGTAATGAAAACCCAGTTCTTATTAACCGCAGTATTGTTTCCGCTACTGTTGCCTCATTATAAAAAACAAACTCACAGTCATCCACACTTTCATACACAACTTTATTTACACCGAAAGAGCAAAGTTGACAGTTTGGAGAACCAGTTGATTCAGGATTTAGAAATTCGCTTAAATGTAAGATAATAAAACATCATAGTTTTCTGTAGTATTCTGACGTATTCTGCACCTCCAGAAATGCCCAGTCTTGCATTTTTTTGTTTTTTTGTCTAATTACGTTTACATTTATTCATTTAGCAGAAAATGACTTACAAATGAGGAAATACAAGCAAAGCGATACATCAAGCAGAGAACAATACCAGTCGTGCTGCCATACAGGATTTTAAGATTTTTAAAATTAATTAATTAATTAATTAATTTTTGAGTGGGGACAAGCTAGGTTTTCATGGAAGAGGTGGATCTTTAGTTGTTTTTTTGAAGATAGTGACGGATTCTGCTGTCTGGTTTGAGGTTGGAAGTTCATTCCACCACTTTAACATCAAGAGAGAGATAAAAGACAGCTCGGTGAGGGAACGACTGATTATAGCTGCTATAACACAAGCAAGGACAGGAGCTTGTTTCGCAGGCATTCAACAACATTAAATGTAACTATAATCGGACAAAAAGTATGACGTTTCCTTCTTTAATAAATAAAAAACGTGATTGCTGTGGTGTAAGAGGAATAAAACACTTCGAGATGTTCTGTTGCAGGAAAGTAATAACAGTAACAGTAACTCCGCTTTATCACGTTGAGTATTTTCCTAACTCAGCTGTCTTTGGACGTAACGGCACTGAACCGGAACGTGATAATGTTAGCATGTCGGATCATGCGATAAGACTCGATCTCAACTCGCAACCAAAAAAATGGTTTTACGAAGTGCGGATTTTTGATTTTGGCGCTGATTATTTTCCCCCAGACAGATCCACCTGAATTACATCACGTCAGGACGAGATGAAGAAGAGAAACCCAGGAGAAAGGTGTGTTTTTAATGAGACGAGTCCCTCATTGGGGAACAGTTTGATCATTTCAGCCTGCTGTTGATGAGGTGATTTGAGACAAAGCCTTTCTAAAGCGTGAGCTGTAAAGGACAAGCTGTTTGTGGTGTGTTTGTGCGAGCGGCGTTAGCGCCAGTGAGAGCTAGCGTGCTGCTCCGTGCTGAGACGTGTCTACGAGGTCCATATGGTAGTTACTGGGATTGATTAGAGAGATGATTTTTAAAAAATGTGAGCAGAAATGTATATATATATATATATATATATATATATATATATATATATATATATATATATATATATATATAAAGTCAAGAAAACATGCAGTGCGTCATATTCGTTTTTTCACCTTAAGCATGTGGAGACCTGGAATAGAACGGCGGTTTCAAAAGTATTAGCACCCACGCCATTCAGAGATCATAACTGTGCAGGAGTCTCTTCCTGTAATGTGTAACAAAGCAGGAGAAGCTTATTGAGGATCTTGGACATGCATATCATTTTAAACTTTTATATTTTATATTCTCAGGATTTTGCATCTTCTTTAATTCTTAAAGATCACAGGTTTTCAACAGCGTTAAAACCCAGAGACTTTGTGGCAGCCACACTTTAGGCTAAAATATAGCCTTTATCCTTAAGAAACTTTATGGACCTGATGTTTTTAACTGTGAAGTTTTTTTTTTTTTTATGATGTCTTGTGCAGTTCAACTACCATCCACCTGTTTTGTGCTGAAAGCTCATGGCGATAGACAATGAAGGGATTTTACATACGTTATATATGTTCAACCTTATATTTACACCTCAAGGACGACAACAACAGATTAATTAAAATGGAAAAATTGAGGATTTTGCGAAAAAATATTGAAATATGAATTGTTTGCATTCGTGTGAAATATTCTTTAGCACAGGAGTCGTTACCTGGCGGATCAGTCCAAATATTTCAGAGAGCCGAGTATTCGAAAATATACAGAGCAGAGTGATACGATAAACAGACGAAGAAAAAAAAATCTTGCCATATTTCTGCGACTCGAGTTTTCTAAACATGAACCAGCTAGGCTTCTGTAGCAGATCCAGTCCCAGGAAATAATGTAAATTATTATAGCTGAAGGCAGCTCACCAGATCAGAGTCTAGCTACAGGTTATTAGCGGTTACTAGCTATTAGAGATTAGGAACCGATGCCATGGCTTGCTCATGAATGGACAGAGCAGTTTGCGGTTATTCTCTGCTTCAGATTTTTAAAAGACGTCTCGTTTGTTCTTATCTGTTCCGAGTCTGTGGCGCTAGTCAGCAGTGGTAACGTGAAGCGCCAGTGTGAAACAAATCATATCCACTTCAAATTGTCTTCGTTATAGCCATTTCCTGCCGTCACCACTCAGCCTGGATAAGTTAGTGACTTATCCAGACTGTTAAAAGCAAGACATTTTTCTGTAACTGGATCTTTAATGTACGAATTGACTTTTACTTGAATGGAACCTCCTTGTTTTAGTGGGTACAAATACTGTTTGTTTTAGAGAAAAATAAGTGTACATAATTGAATCATTGTGCAGAATTATTGTGCATTCTACACATTGTCAAAGGGCGCCAATATCTTTGCAGCGGAGATCCATGGCGATGGAAAGACTCCTTCACCGATCTCCATTATTATAGCCAGAGCGGTGATCAATAGCAGTACTTAAGCAGCTCATCCTCGTTATTTGAGGCTTGTTCTGGCGCCTTGCAGAATCGCGAGGCCGGCATGGCTGTATCGGCGGATCAGCAGGGGTCCGGCAGGTGCAGCGCGCCATAATTGAAGTGGAATCAAGGCTCGGTCTGCGTCTCTGGAGCGTGTGATCCGGCCTCATTCCCACGGCGTTCTGCGTAGCCTCTGTCCTCATCTCTCGCTGCTTATTAAGAGCTGCTCCTACAGCCACGGGGAGCCTTGTCTCATTACTCCAGTTGGAACGAAGTAACCAAGCAAAAAAGTTCTCTTAATTCCCTTTTCCTTGTTTCCACCGGCCCCCCTGAGGCACCGGGAAATTCACACCTAGTGCCGAACGCACCCACGCCGTACCTACGTGCTGCGGCTCGGAGGTCGCTGGAGGATTAAAGACCTTAAAAATGCAAAGCGGATGCTTCATCTTCATGTTTGGGCAAATTTAACCAGCATAAAACAATGTTTGATCCAAATCAGTAGACGTGACTTAACCTTTTGAGAAAACAGGCTGCTTAATGAGATCACGATTTTGGCAAGTTTGACTGACGTGTTATTTGCAGCTCACAGAACGTGTCGCTTTAAACTATTAAAAACTGATCCGAGGTTCAATAACACATTGTGTAATATGTTTAATAAAGTACTGAAATGGCCTGGGAACATCACTACACCTTTAACCTAATCAGAAATTCACTAACGCATGAATATGCATGATATGCAAATTACTTTTAGGAAAATATCTCTGTGTGCTCGTGCAGTTTCTACGCTATACTCTTCTGAATTCGGCTTGGGAAAAATCTGACCCTGCGTAGGACCGACTCAGAGTCTGAAGAGAAAATTACACCCTTTTTTAAAATTTTTAACTGAATTAACTGGAGCTAACTGTGCTGCTGCCGCATGATTGGCTGATTAGATAACTGCATGAACGTGCAGGTGTACAGGTGTTCCTACTAAAATGGACAGTGAGTGTACATTTTTACATATCACATAGAGTATATATTTTCATCTACTTTGGTCCCGTATTGATAAAAGTGAATATATTTTAATTAAAACATTTAATTATGACTTTTATCTTCCCACTAAAAATATCCGAACCATCTTTATGTGAGTTGTGGTATTTAAAGATCTTAAAATATATGAACAAAATGTTCAAAACTCCTTTGTTACGCACTGGCTCAGGCCCTCCCGGGTCTGTACTTAGATGTGCGTTGGAGTATTATGAGACACGGATATGTCTTCGTATCCCAGAACCATCTCGGGTCAGACAGTTTTGATGAACGGTTCCTCGCCTGATATCGCGAAATATTCAATTACATCTCGCGAGCGTCCTGAAAGTCGGGACAAGTTCGGAACAAACACGTTCTGCTGAATTCCAGGAGAAAATAAATAATTTTCTCTCATTTTTTTTTTAATCTCTGCTTACTGACAGAAATCCAAGCCTCATCACAGACACACATTTATCTTCTGCTGTCGAAGTGTGTTTGCACGTATTGCGACGCCACAATATTTCGGAGGCTTCGGAAATATCATCAAACAGCGTTTCAGATGTACCGGTGTTGATTAATGTTCTATAACAGCAGCCCTGACAGTAGTGCAGAGCGCTTAAGTTCAGAATGGGGTGTAACTAAGACACGCCTCTGTTTTAATCAAACTCCGCCCACGTGTGTGTAACTCTGACTCTAAAATGTGACTTCATTGTGTAACAAACACAAGAGTGCAATAAATGTTGGTTACATTTTTCTCTTACTTTCTATATTTTTCTTTTACTACTATGCATGCATGTGTGTGTGTGTGTGTGTGTGTGTGAGACCATCTGTTCTGTACATCTGCTTCAGTTCCACTAATATAAATAAAAACGTATAATATGTACCAAACAAAGGTGGTGAAAAGTCAGAAAACGTCTTTACGTTCGCAGTTGTCATGAACGCATCATTAGAGTCATGCTGCCTTTGTGGCTTTTAATAGGCATGCTTCTTAAACTAGACATTTCTGAAAAAGAAATGATTTAAAACTCCTAATTCATGACTCCGATAAAGATTGTCTCCGGAGCTCTGACGTCTCTTCTCTATGATAAGTTTAGATCACTAAAACCAGGATGATTGCGTGAGATATTTGGATCAGACTTTTCTGCTTGGACAATTTTAAAATCTGCTTGAGAGATTTTCACATCCGCACGGAAGCCAAACAAGCAGAAACGGACTACAAGCATCCATCTTTTAACGTCTTTAACCAGTCGAGATTGTGTAAACTCTCCGATGTGGGAAGATAAGAGCTGGAAAATCTCGAGTTTCCAGGGATTAGTCTTGACTGTAATCTTGAGTTCGCTCACCACTGTATGTCATTTGTAATTTATCATTTTCACTCCTTTATACTTTCCTTATTAACGAGTAGCAGCACTCGAGGGCCAATTAAGCGTTCCTCACCACATCTTCCTCTCTTAACCTAACGCTTCTGATGTATCGTCTTTCACGGTGATCAGCATTATCACATCGTCTGCTTTTATCTCTTTCTGAGTGCCGTCCTGTCTGATCAGGATGCCTTCAAACGGATTCTCGCTGCTTTGATGATTCAAGTTCCAGCTCTGGATAAATCAGTAAAAAGCACTTTGGGTTAGCATCAGCCTTCGATCTGAAGTTAGCCACCGGATGAAGTACAGCAACCACACGCACGCCGCTGCCGCTGTCAATAAATCACGCATTAATCTGATATAAAAAAAAAACACAGCTTTACCGAGAAGTCGCAAGAAGTCCTGATGATGTCGGAATCCAGAATTTAACGTGACTGTGTTATGAACCTATTGATAAAACGTCCTAACACTTCTCCTCATAGCTCCACCCCGTTATTTTGTCGTATTTAGGATCACGGCGGTGCTGAGGTGAGCGATGTTTGTAGCGGATGATTGTATTTTCCTCGTTTTCTGTCTCGAGCTCCTCAGGGATGCATTACATATAATAATCCAGCGTGTTAAAATTCAGACCCTGCGTCTGTGCGCTTTCCGTCCCGTCCGTCTTCTTGACATCGCATTACAGGTTGTGTAAGAAAGGTGAGATTATGCATTCAGAGCGTATTGTGCTGGGCCCTTTTTTCGAGGGCTCTTAACCCGATGCTGATTTCAGCCACGGGAGATTATCGGCGCTTTTTGGATATGTGCTGTGTGTTGTGGTATTTGGAGTAGCGAGAGAGGACGCTGAGGGTGAACCTGCTGTGATTAGACAGCGCTAATCTCCGAAACAAAACAATGTGTGGGAAGATAACGCAAAAAAAAAAAACAAACAACACATCAGTGTTTGCTAATTGAGGTGTTAGCTATGAAGAGATGAGGACAGTTAACACTGTAACAATTAGAAGAAAACAATTGAAATGACTGGAACGGGGAATTCAGATTTTTTTCCACAGCAGAGCTCTACACAGGATCTGTTGTACATTCTGTAATAATAAGCATGAACTGAATAATAATGTATTATGATTATCTAACAGTGATACACCAATACTCACAAGTGTGTACACAAGTCGACTATAAATAATGTCCACTCACAGCACCGGGATCCAGGGTTCGAGCCTGAGCTCGGGTAAGTGCCTGTCTGGATTTTTTCCCATGTTCTCTACACGTTCACGTGAGCTTCCTCCTACGTTACAAAAACACAAAGGTAGACAGACTGGCTGTAATTAATTGCCCCGTGGTGTGAATGTGTGTACATGGTGCCTCCGTGCATCCGGGGTGATTCTCTCACCTTGCACAGCGTTACGGGGATCAGCTCCAGATCCACTGCGACCCTGACCAGGATAAAGCACTTGCTGAAAGGGAGGGAGTGAGTGGATCTACTGTCTTCTGTCGATGGGGAAAGTTCAGGAATAAAAATCTATATGGCTCTAACACATAAACAACGTATTACTGTACACATGCATAAATAATTCTTGAGGGGATCATGGAATTTATTTTACGGTCAAAGTGATCTACAAAATGGTTAAAAACCCCTGACCTACTTAGTATTAATCAATCAGGGATCCAAAATGGCCTCCATAGCATGGTGCTACCAGTGAAACCATGACAACCAGCAGTAAACACACCAGTAACGTGGAATAAGGTTACAGCTTTATTCTGTTTGTGCTTTCATCAGAATACGTCCAAGTGTTTAGAGAAGTGTTTTAGCCTCAGTACAAAGACAGTCAGATGCAGTAATTCTAATATGGTTATTAATGTGATGGCTTGTAGCAGTGTGTGTGTATGTGTGTGTGTGTGTGTGTGTGTGTGTGTGTGTGTGTGTGTGTGGATGTTCTGAGTGTGTTGGAACAGGGATAGAAGGGGCATATGTGCTATTAAAGAGATAAATGTAACCGTGGAATCAGAAGTCAACATCTCTGAGCTATCTGTAGCTTCTGTGCTCCACTCCACTGCATCGCGGGGTGTGTGCTGATACGTTAATAGTCAGTGGTCCAGGCTCAGAGAGTTTAGGTGAAACACCCCAGCATGTTTATCTCCGGAGAGAACACACTGGCGCATCCATCCCTGACACATTCCAGGATGAAAAAAAAGTTCAGAGATTGTTCCTGTTAAACACAGCAGGATCCGATCCCACAGCGCTCCCTGACTTCTCTGGCAAAACCGAGACTGACCGGCGCTTTAACGGTGAATAAACCCTGACACTCTGTAAACTTTCACACGCAGGGGAAATGGCCGAGCTGTGACTTTTCTCTCACACCTCTGCACTAAGCAGAGTAATGGATATCGAGTGTTTATACAGCTAAAAGCAGAAATCCGTCCTGAGCAGTGGTTCTGAAAGGTGAAGACTATAAAACACAATGCAGAAGTGTAGGAACTGTAATAAAGTCAGGGGTTATGGTCATAACAAAAAAAAAAAAAATAAACACAACCTGTCATGTACTCGTGTCCTGTCCGGTGAGTATTCCTGCCTCGTGCCCAGCGTTCCCGGGATCGGCTCCGGATGCAACAAGGCCCTGATCAGGACAAAGCGCTTACAGAAGACGAATGAATGAGCGATTAACACTTTTAATGGTAAAACTTTCTGTCTGGTTTCAGACAGAAAGCCGTTTATTCTAAAACCGAAGAGTTATGTTCGGCACAAAACCATTCCCGCGATGAAACATGGTGGTGGTAGCATCAAGCTCTGGCGTTTCCAGCAGGTGGAACTGAAAGCTTGTTGCCATCACCGGCAGCATGGAGGAAGCCAAATATAAGCGAATTGTTGAGGAGAATCTGTTCCAGTCAGCAAAAATATACAGGATGTGACATGGTAGTGCCAAAGGGGCGCAGAACTACACTACCCATCAGCCCCAGCATGTCACATGTCACTAATCACTCACACCTGTTTCCTGGTTCACCTTCATTAGCAGCACTGTTTAAGTTCTAGTTTTTCCGAGTCTCGTTGTCAAGCTTCTGTTGTAGTTGTCGTTTGTTGTCGTGTGTGCCACAGTATCGCTTTTGGTCAGTATGTTGTTTTGCCTCGTATCCACAGTTCATGTTTATGGTACATGTTTTCACGTTTTTGGTTGTTTGTTTGCACTTTACTTGATATATCGCCTGCACTTGCATCCGCCTTCTGCTCCCATACATGACAGTATGTTCCAACAGGACAATGATCCAAAGCACAGGGTAAAAACTACAACGCAATTCTCCATCTAATCTGGCAAAGCTGGAGAAAATTTGCAATGAAGAATGGAAGAAAATGCCAAAATCTAAATGTATAAAGCTCACAGAGACACATCTGAGATGACTCAAATCTGCGATTGCTGCAAAAAGGATAATTCACACTGAGGGCGTGAAAACTTCTCAATGAATCTGTTTTTTTTTTATTATTATTATTTTGAAATAATTCTGAGGATATCTAAATACTTTATTGAATATACTTTTATTTCTGTAAAGAATCACTTAAAAAAAAAAATCTCATTCTGATATGCTGAAATTTGATGTTGCGATATGGCAAAAACAGAAATAATCACTATATCTGCAGTGTATTTTATTAAGAATAATAATAAGAATAGTGGAAGTGATAATATTTGCACAAAGTGTTTGGAGCTGATGATTTTCGGAGCTCCGGCGCTGTAATAACTGCATGTAGAAGATTCCACCTCGGTGCATCATGTGTATAAATTTCCATGTCCCTGTTGTAAAATCCCTCCACCTCAGTAGGTATTATAGTCTAATAGCCGGCCTAGGTGTTTTAATTAGCGAGGAATCCTTGTTCTGAAGGCAGATGGCACAATCCTCTGTCTTTTGTTAAAGTCACACTAATTAAAATTCTCCGAGAAGAGCGCTCCCTCCAGAATGCATAATAAGACGGGCCGGCTCAGAAACTAATAAGAGACCTGACGCCTTGACAACAGGCTCACCTTGAAACTTCGGCCGAGTCGATTTCTCACCGAGTAACCCCTCCAAACCCTCCCAGGATCAAGCCGGAGAAAAACCACACAAGTTTGGAGGCAGACCGGCCTCTCGGACTGACACGGGCCGCGCCCAGGTCAGCGTGTCTGCTTTATACGTATTTAATGACACCAGCTCCTGTGCAATGAGTGATTTTAAATCTACACTATTACTGAGAGATGGGCAGGCTGGGAATACACACACACACACACACACACACACACACACACACACACACACACACACACACACACACACACACTTATAGAAATGCTGCAGCAGACATTTCAGCTATAATCAAACAGACTGCAGTTCTCTCTCTCTCTCTCTCTCTCTCTCTGTCTCAGTGACTCTGCCTGTCTCTCTCTCACTTTCTCAGTTTCTCTGCCTGTCTCACTCTCTGTCTTTCTCTTTCTGACTCTCTCAACCTTTCTTTCTTGCTATCTATTTCTCTGTCTCTCTGTTTATCTGTCTGTCTCTCTGTGTCTCTGATTCTCTCTCTCACTCTCTCTCTCTGTCTGTCCCTCTGTCTCCCTCACTCACTGTCTCTCTCTTTTTATCTCTCTCTCTGTCTCTCTCTCTCTCTCTCTCTCTCTCTCTCTCTCTCTGTGCCTCTGACTCTCCCAGACTCTCTCTTTCTGTGTCTCTAACTCTATCTCTGTCTATCTCTTTCTCTCTCTTTCCATCTCTTTCTGTGTCTCTCTTTGTGTGTGTGTGTTTCTCTGGTTCTCTCTGTCTCTGTGTGTCTCTCTCTCTGTCTCTCTCTCTCTCTCTCTCTCTCTCTCTCTCACAGTGTGCTTTATTGGCATGCCTATTTGAACAATGTTGCCGAAGCAAATTAATGTAAAAGTTAAAAGCACAGACAAACAATAACATCAAATAAAGGAATAGAAAAACAGTACTGAATAAACTGAGCACTGAACATGAACAGACATTAATCATATGAACAGATGTATTACAGAAGGATATGCATTATCTTATATAAATGACATAGCTGTATAAAATATTATAATAGATAGTGTTAGGGTTGGATTAGATTAGATTAGATTAGATTAGATTAGATTAGTGTTTGATGTATGATGGAGTGAACATGAACGTAGCTGCCAGTCACACACTTCCTTCCTGTTCCCTCAGAGAGGAGGAGTTGGGGATGCTGGCTGTGAATTTACGCTAATATTCCTCTCTAATGTGCTTAAATTTCAGACAGATGCGAGTGTAGTGCGTCTCTGTTCCTACTTCCTGTAGGTCACAGTGTTTACATTTACAGAGTCCCTGATCTTTGGGTTTTTAGTTTTCGGTTTCTAAATCGTGATCATGCTCCCTGTATTTAGTCAGAATTTGTCTTTCTTTCAGGTTCTTGTTCTTCAGATATTCAGCTAATTGGATTTGTGTGTTTAGTGTT
>CM074989.1:199173-214098 GCA_037576825.1 Pangasius krempfi | reverse complement strand
GTCAGGAGTAATATTTTAAAATCAATGCGGAATCTCACTGGGAGCCAATGTAGTGTAGCTAACACTGGAGTTATATGATGAATGATGAATAATTAATGAGTGAGACGATGTGTGGTCTGGAGGAAAAATCCAGAAGTGCTCAGTGCTGTGTTTTATATTTTTTATGTAATTATTTGATTGTTTTTTGTATATAATTAAATTATTTCCTGATTTGGGTCATTTATATTGATCATATCTATGTATTAAAATGCATTAAATGAATTCTCTTTTTATCCAATTAAAACCTTTTTGTAAGTTAATAATCTCTGTTTATGCGAAGAACCCTTCTGCAGTAAGAGTGTGTGTTAGCTGCGTGAGTGTGTGTTAGCTGCGTGAGTGTGTGTTGGCTGCGTGAGTGTGTGTTAGCTGCGTGAGTGTGTGTTAGCTGCGTGAGTGTGTGTTGGCTGCGTGAGTGTGTGTTGGCTGCGTGAGTGTGTGTTGGCTGCGTGAGTGTGTGTTAGCTGCGTGAGTGTGTGTTAGCTGCGTGAGTGTGTGCTACAAACTCCAGACTGTTGCTCATTATTTCCTTCTTAACATCTAGAACCTGTCAGAAGTTTAACATTTAACTTCTTGGAACTTTAAAAAACACTCTTAAAAAAAGGTTCTTTAAAGGTTGATTAGATAATTGAGGGTTCTTCGCCTCCTGAAATGGGTTCTACTGTTGTTCAGAGTGAGAATGAGGTCACCGCAGTGTTATTACATCATCATTAAAAAGAGCCAATCAGGTTCTTATATGCAAATACATGCAAATAAAGCTCATGTAACTCACAGGGTTCAGAGGGGAAGTGGGCGGGGCGTGAAGGGTAGGGAGCTTTTCAATTTGCATATTCACAGAATATGGATTTCTTGATGAGAGTAAAAGTATTGGCACCCCTCTGCTGTATTTCAGGGTTTAGATGCTATCTGACTCGGGGAATTTAGGGCGATGATCTCAGTGTGGAGTTTCCTGTCAATATTTTCTTTTTTTATAAAATTTCCAGCCAGAGCCGAAGCGACTGCTCCAGCATTCACGTCTCGATTTCAGTCGTATTTGCTCAGCTCTTCCTGAAGGCGCGGTGAGGAATGTGTGTAGCTCAGCACCGTGTTTCACTTCTCTCTCTCTCTGGACGTCTCTGCTGTGAGAACGCTTTACTTGTGCTGATTTTGCTCTTTTCAGGATGAATGATGAGAGCAGCAGAGCTTCAAACCGAGAAAGAATTATTTTTCTTTAAATTCCAAAGTGTAATACGTTTAAGATCGATGCGTTAAAACTGTGATGATGTTTGCAGAGAATGATCTGTATTTCTTTCTTTTTACATTTATGTAGTCTGGACTAATATTCTCATATATTAATGTGTTTGGTATACTTCTATCTTTTCCACTTGTGTTTATATTTATATGATTTTTCTGTATCTTGTACATGATGTAATATTTTTTAGGTTTTAAGATCGGTATCTGTTTCTCTCTCTCTGCGTTCTTATTGATTTATTTACAGTAAAAGCTGGATTTTAGACAATAAGGAAATCAGAGGATCGTTTTACTGACTCCAGATTTCAGTCTAAAAGCAACACTTTAATTAACTCCAGCTAAAGGACTAAAAGTCCATCATAAAGCCATCATAAAAGCTCATGACTCGAACAGAGGACCCTAAAGGTCACTGAAGGTCAGTAAAGGTCACTGAAGGTCAGGTGTGGTCACTGTTTGGAGTAAAGAGCACGGATCAGGGATTAGAGATGTTTAATAACAGCTCTGAGTGAAGATGACGTGTGTGATATCAGGGAGTTTTAGAGTTTTAAAGTGAGTCATTCGGATTCTTTAATCTTCGCTGAAAATGCCAGTGAAATCAGAATAAATCCCGAGTGAACTCCAGCCTGATGAGTGATGTTCCTCAGCGCAGAGGAGACGCAGCTTCTCCTCGTTTACTCAGGAATGTTTTCAGAGATACTGTGATGGAAAATAATTATTCATCATCAGCTTCTCTTCTGCTTTTTAAAAATAGTTTTATATCATAATTATATTTTATACCACAGCTTTAAAGGTGCAGCTTCTGTAATAATAATAATAATAATAATAATAATAATAATAATAATAATAATGTTTCTAATAAGTTTATAATAAGTTTCCATCTTTCTTTCTTTCTTTCTTTCTTTCTAAGAAGCAGGATGTTTACATTATAAAATATATAGACTATTAACATTCAGATGCTAACTGTAACGTGTATTCACAGCTGTGTTTCCTGTTTGATGATTGTTCATGATTTAAGAAAAAACATTATATTCATTTGCTTTTTTCTCTTTTTATTATTAATAATAATAATAATAATAAGACCAACATTATAACAACACATCAAACAAGCAAATCATTAAAAGCTTTTCTAAACAGATACGTTTTTATCTGAGCTTTAAGATGGGAAACTGAATCCAGTTGCGGATGCGCAAAGGTAAAGAATTCCACCTCTTCGGCGTTGCACTAAAAGCCCTACCACCAGAGGAACTCATCCTGAAGTTTGGATCAGACAATAAGTCTGCAGAAGATCTCAAAGAGCTCAGCTGTTTAATATTAATGCTATAGGCTTATAGGGGCAGTGGCAGCTCAGTGGTTAGGACGTTGGGCTACTGAGTGGAAGGTCATGAGTTCAATCTGCCACTGCTGGGCCCTTGAGCACGGCCCTTAACCCTCAACTGCCCAGTTGTATAAATAAGGTAAATGTAAGTTGCTCTGGATAAGGGCGTCTGCCAAATGCTAGAAATGTAAATGCTCTATTTAATATATTTAAAAAACATAAATACACAAAACAGCATTGTGTTTGTTGGTTATTGCGCTTCTGAGTCTGAGATTAAAATGTTCTGTGTTTCACATTATTAATGAGGTGTGAAAGAATAAATCTAGACAGATTAAGTTAGACGTAGTAATAATAATAATAATAATAATAATAATAATAATAGTAATAATAATAATAACAGGTAAATGCTGAAGGTAAATAATCACGTGGGATAAAATAAAAGCTGAACGTTTTCTCAGATCAGATTAAATGAAAGAGATTTAAGAGTCCGAGAGAAAATGAATGAAAAGTACTCGTCAGTATTAAATGTTCTGCTCTGTGCTGCAGTCCTGAAGATCAGCTTACAGCGATGAGGAGGACGAGGAGGAGGAAGATGAGATCACACACTTCTGCTTCATGATTAATTAACAAAAAAGCTGAAATTACGTTATTGTCTACATATTTATTCCCTCTCTCTTTAACAAACACACCAGTGTGGTCTTTGGAATCTTATATAAGAAAAATAATTTAAAAAAAATAATAAAAATAAATAAATAAAAACAGAGATGAGAAAAGTGATGAAAAACACACAAACTAAAGTAAGTAAAATCACTCGAAATTCAAAGATGATAAATTTTTAGCCTCTGAAATACAATTAAGTTGCACTTTTTACATAGAAATGATTGTAAATTAATATTTAAAATTAGAAAATAAGATTAAGTGATGAAAAAAGTAAACACACAAAACAAAAAAGTAAGCTTTCCAAAGTCATCGATTATTGTCTGAAAAATCTACAACGCTGAAACTGAATGTAAACTGTTTTTTCCTTTATTTGTCAAACTGCTGTTTTTTTTTTTATTTATTGATCAAAATGACATTAATGCATTAATTTATGGAAGGCTGCGACAACGAAAAGAAAAGAAATCAAAAGCATGTTGTTCCAAAGAGGAGAAAATCAAACTGAAAGTGTTTACTGTATATTTTGGAGTTGGAGGTGTTTTTATTACAGTAGCATCTGCTAAAGATGTATTGCATGTTTATTACAGTCTTTATGTATGGCGCGTGTATGATGTGTATGGCGTGTGAGTGACGTGTGTGTGGCGTGTGTGAGACGTGTGTATGGTGTGTGTGGCGTGTGTGTGGCGTGTGTGTGGCGCGTGTGTGTGGCGCGTGTGTGTGATGTGTGTGTGACGTGTGTGTGACGTGTGTGTGGCGTGTGTGTGACGTGTGTGTGGCGTGTGTGTGGCGTGTGTGTGACGTGTGTGTGACGTGTGTGTGGCGTGTTTGTGTGGCGCGTGTGTGTGACGTGTGTATGGCGTGTGTATGATGTGTGTGTGGCGCGTTGATGCTCCTCACACACTCCTGTACACGTATAGAAGAGGTTCAGCTCTGAGTCTGACACGGAGACCAGCAGATGTCACTAATCACACAGTCATGCAGATTCATCTCCAAACCTCAGAGTTCATTTACATTCACAAAATAATCTCATACCTGCAAAATCTATCTATCTATCTATCTATCTATCTATCTATCTATCTATCTATCTATCTATCTATCTATCTATCTATCTAACACAGATGAGATAGACACAGATGCAGTCAGGGCTGTAAGTATTTGGGCAGTGGCAGTAGTGTGGTAATTGTGCCTCTGTGCTCCGCCGCAGTGGCTCTGAAGTGCAGCGGTCAGGATGTGACTGCAGTGTAGACCTTCAGCTCAACGGCTTTAACAGGAACTTTACATTAACCGGTTAGGAATCACAGCCATTTTTTACAGAGTCCCTCCATACATGCCCATGCCATAACGCTGCCTCCGCCATGTTTGACAGATGATGCAGTGTGCTTTGGATCGTGAGCGCTTCCTTTCCTTCTCCACACTCTTCTCTTCCCATCATTCTGGCACAAGTTAATCTCGCATCTAATCGAAGCTTTAATTAAAGCTGAAAGTCTACACTTCAGTCACATCCTGATTGCTTCATTTCAAACCCACTGTGGTGGAGCCTCGTGTCACTGTCCAAATACTGACAGACCTGACTCTATCTCTCTGTGTCTGTCTGTCTATCTATCCATCTATCTATCCATCTATCTATGTTAAATTATTACTTTAGATCAGACCTTTACTTACAGAACAACTTTATAAGAATTAAAAATGAGAGAAAAATACAAAAGATTAAACACTGGATCAAACATCTCTTTAAACCTGTTTCGGAAAGTTACAATTTAAATTTTTAGGTAATTATTTTAAATCTTAGTCTTTTTTTCTTCATATTTGGGGGAATTTTAATAAATCCACACAGCGGTAAAGACCGCCCCTTTATTGCGTCACTGAATCGGTTCTTTTGAACAGTCGGTTGAAGTGAATCGAATTGTGCGAGTTTTGATTCGTGTGTGTGCAGATTTTAATTTTAATTCTAATCCACTGAGAGACATTTTTTACAAGTCTGCACTGAGAACATGGTGAAAAAGACGAAATTAAAATAAATAGTAATAAAGTGTAGCTGCAGCTCACATCACAAACCTGAAGCTTCAGCTGGAAAAGTTCTGATGAAAGTGAAAATGTAAATGAAATGAAAATACACACACAGATCATTTACACTTCATTAATCATAAATGACACAGTTTAGTTCTAATAAACAACAATTCAGTAACAATTCTCTTAAGAGGAGATTAAAGAATAAAGTCACTTCTGTGCAGGATTTGGACTTTTTTTTTTGCTTGAATGGGAATTTATTTAAATTTATAGATATGATTAATTTAAATTACACAAAATGTTCAATCCCCAGAGCCCTGCGTGTGTGTGTGTGTGTGTGTGTGTGTGTGTACGGAAAATAAAAATAAATAAGCTTTTAAGTCGTTTGTGGTTATGAATCGACTCACTTCGGAAAGAATCGATTTATTCGCGATTCGAACACTTGGGGGCGGGGATTTGGGTGACGTCACTGTTCAAACTTTGGTACAATGCCCTCCATGTTGTGGGAGAGTGGAACTGCGAGCGACGGCGTTATAACGCTTCATAACGGGGAAACAGAAACCATGCAAAAGTGTTCCGTGGCATTTCCGCGCGCGCGAGGTCGGAAATGACTCGGTGACTCGGAAAGTCTCGGCGAGGCAGAGTGTCGGTGTCGAGTCTCAGCTCGGTTCTCTGATGCTCCGATGGGAAGTCGCGTCTCCGGTGCTGCGGGTGCGAGCGCTTTAATAAACACCGCGTGCGCGCAATCCGCCGCCGCCGCGCGCCAACCGAGCCGCCGTGCGCGCGCGCCGTGTGCCTCCGGAGCAGCAGGTCTGTGAGGATGATGATGAAGATGATGAAGATGGTGGTGAAGCCCAGACTGGGGCGCGTGCTCCTCGCCACATGCGCCGGATCTTTCTTTATTCTCATTTTATATTTCCAGAGCAGCGCGAGAGCCGGTGAGTTCTCATCCCCCCTCATCTCATCCTCACAGACACCACACACACAACCCCGAGGTTAACCTTTATTAGTGTGAGGGTAGGAGTGTGTGTGTGTGTGAGAGTGTGTGAGAGAGAGAGTCTGGAGTGTGTATGTGGAGTGTGTGTGTGTGCGTGTGCGTGTGTGTGAATGTCAGATGAGTGTTTGTGAGAGTGTGTGTGTGTGTGTGTGTGTGTGAGAGAGTGTGTGTGAGAGTGTGTGTGTGTGTGTGTGAGAGAGTGTGTGTGTGAGAGTGTGTGAGAGAGAGTCTGGAGTGTGTATGTGGAGTGTGTGTGCGTGTGTGTGTGTGTGAATGTCAGATGAGTGTTTGTGAGAGTGTGTGTGTGTGTGAGAGAGTGTGTGTGTGAGAGTGTTAGAGTGTGTTAGAGTGTGTGTGTGTGTGTGTGTGTGAATGTCAGATGAGTGTTTGTGAGAGTGTGTGTGTGTGTGTGAGAGAGTGTGTGTGTGAGAGTGTTAGAGTGTGTTAGAGTGTGTGAGAGAGTGTGTGAGAGAGTGTGTGTGTGTGTTTGAGAGAGTGTGTGTGTGAGTGTGTGTGTGTGTGTGTGAGAGTGTGTGAGTGTGTGAGAGAGTATGTGAGAGAGTGTGTGTGAGAGTGTGTGTGTGTGTGAGAGAGTATGTGAGAGAGTGTGTGTGAGAGTGTGTGAGAGTGTGTGAGAGTGTGTGAGAGTGTGTGTGAGAGTGTGTGTGTGTGTGAGAGAGTATGTGAGAGAGAGTGTGTGAGAGTGTGTGTGAGAGTGTGTGAGAGTGTGTGTGAGAGTGTGTGAGAGTGTGTGTGTGATGGATTTGATCTTACACACAGGTGTTACACGCAGGTGCGGTGTGTTCCAGCTCGAGTCGCACTGACATTAAAGCAAAAAGGCGACGAACTGAAAGTCATGTGACTGTGTGAGATTCTGCTTTTCACTCCGGTCAGTGCTGAGAACGTCGTTAGTGCGAAATGGAAAGGAAGCAGAAGTGTTTTCAGTAGCGACCGTTTCAGCTTTAATGTAAACAACGAGACCGAAAACAGAAAACATCAGATTTCAGTTCGTGCAGAAACACAGAAACACAATGCATGTTTACTGCGAAGTATTGATTTTACTGTCATATTGATTCTGTGTGTGTGTGTGTGTGTGTGTGTGTGTGTGTGTGTGTGTGTGTGTGTGTGTGTGTTTCCTGTTGCCCAAAACTCAGACGTGTCTCAATATTACTGTGGACGTTTGTGTTAAACTCAGTTTTTTTATCTTCCGCTCAGCTTCTACAAAATAATTTTTAAAAAGTTAAAATGGTGGATGAAGCGGTTCATAACCGTAACGTTTCAGGCGTAGATCTCACTGCACTCTTGTTTGTTAGCGTTAATGGCGTGTAAAAGAGGAATTCTCTCATTGTTTCTTTGGACACGTGAATTCACAGACACGGTGGGTTTCACGTCTACGCTGATGACGCACATTTGGCTGGTATCTGTCAGTTTGATCTGATTCAGTAGCACGGCGACGCAGAACGAAAGCTGTTCTGAATAGAAACTTCCTTTTTTCTGAAATCTGATTAAATAGAATTCCTTATGTGTAAAAAGTCATTTGATGCGCAAGTAAGTAAAATTTCTAAAGCTGCATGTCATCAGGGCATCGTTTGTGTTTATTCAGGGGGTGTTGTAGGTTAGGGTGAAATGTCTCGCATGTTTATTAGATTAATTCTGTATGCAGTGATGCAGTAGGACACACAAATGCACATCATGTCACTGACCCGTAAATAAACCACACACTAATCGCCAACTACAGAGTTTCAGCACGAAGCTCGAGGGCGCTCCTGCTGAAAATTCGCTCCTGTGACAGTTCCGGGCGTCACCCCTGACGTGACGTAGGTGATACACGCTTCTGAGTCATTAATGTAAGTGATTAGGAGAGTCAGTGAGGGTGTGTTGGAAACAGTACAGAACGAAGACTAAAGCTAAGAGCAGAAGGGCAGGAAAGTGAACGCAGTGAGTTGGGAATGTTTAGAAAAACCCCACAAGGAGATCGGAGAGAATTCGAGGGCTTTCATCCGGAGGGGCTGGAGATGCTCGGATTAGGCAATGCACAGTGAGGAGAGACTTCGACCTCGACTCTGAGCTCTAACCTCATAAATGAGTGACACAGACATGGCGTGTGTGTGTGTGTGTGTGTGTGTGAGTGTGTGTGTCTCAGAGATGTTGTGTTTAGTGAACATCTGGAGCAGTAACATAAATCACACAGGAAATCCCCTGGAATGTAGGAAAGGTCATGAAGTACGTAACTTCGTATCTTCCACACGAGGCGTTTTGTCTGCACACACTCACTTTCTGGTTAATGATTTATTTTTTGGCCGTTTTGTGCTGCAGTGTGGTCATGAAGCACACACAGGAACACGAGCTGATCTTAGCCAAGCTATTAAAGGCGACTTTCTCCCGGGGTTAGACCTCGTCCTCGTCCTCCCAGAAGGTGTAATCATGTTAAACTGAGCTTGTTCAGACACGTCAGGTCTGCAGAGACGAGACGAGACGAGGCTCATCTATACAAATCTGACGTGTTTTTTCAGCCCTGAGATGATCTTTACATCTGAATAACATTATCATTTATTATTTGTTTATGTAGCACAGCGGCGTTCCAGCCTGTAATCCGCCTCTATTCTAAACTGCTCCTTATTTATTGCACCTGAATGAATAAAAACTCCTATCAGATAAACCACTCTCATGTTTAATTAATTAATGAAGCCCAAAATCCTGATCACGATTAAAATACTATTCCTTACACATCCCCTGAGTTTACTACATGGTTACTTTTATATATTCTCATCGGAAACTATTTGAAATAGCCGGTTAAACTGACTAGCGACAAGCACGATGTGTTATTTAGCTGAAATTAAGAGTGGCGTGTGTTAACACTTCATGTTGTATAAACTGATTATTCTTCCCCAGATGTTTAAATAACAGAGATAAATATTCATGCAGTCGTTTAACATTTGTGTTGCTGTGGGATTCTGTACGTTCTTTATGCGTGTCTGTGATGCTATAAAACCAGCTCGACTTTTCTGCGTGGCTGTGTAATTAGCGTTAGCGCTCTGATGAATGATGGAGAACTGAGTGTGTATATAGTGCAGTCACTGAGCGTAAAGCTGAGTCAGCTGACTAAAGTCCTCCAGTCCCTCTGCCACGTCTTCTGCAGATGAGTACGTTTTAGGGAAGAGATTACTCAGGTTTCTTTCAGAATGAACATGTCACACATGATGCAACACAGAAGAAGCCATGATACGGCCCCTGGAGCAGAGAGGGTTAAAGGCCTTGCTTAAGGGCCCAGCAGTGGCAGCTTGGTGGTGCTGGGGCTCAAACCCCGATCTTCTGAGCAGTAACCCAGAGCCTTAACCACTGCCCACCCCTGCACCCCTCTGCACCTTACTGCCCACCCCTGCACCTTACTGCCCACCCCTGCACCCCTCTGCACCTCACTGCCCACCCCTGAGCCACCCCTGCACCTTACTGCCCACCCCTGCACCCCTCTGCACCTTACTGCCCACCCCTGCACCCCTCTGCACCTTACTGCCCACCCCTGCACCAGTGTGAACGTGTTCTGCTGACCAGCGTGACCGCAGTGGTGAGGTTTAACGGTTTTAACAACACAACTGCACTGCTGTAACACAATAACGTGGCCTACTTTGGGAAGACGTGTAGACAGAATTACACAAGAGCAGTGTAGAAATTCGCACAAACCTAAACCAAGCATCAGCAGTAAACACAGCAGCGCTGCTTCTTCCTGTAAACGAGTTGCACTGTATATACACACATCAGCTTCATATACAGACGTGTTCACTTATTAAATCTATAGCACTGACCACACGTCACTGTTCTGAGGTAAATACACTGACGAGCTCGCTGCTAACAATTCAGTTCAGGCTTATCTGTGTTGTGCTTTTAACAACGGACATTGTGACAGTTTTACAGAAATATATAAATTCCAGATATTAATTTTAGGTTTATAAATTTATCTGTAATGAGCGAACCAGAGGTGACGGCGGTGAGGAAAAACTCCCTGAGACGACGTGAGGAAGAAACCTTGAGAGGAACCGGAGAGTGCGATTATAACTCATTCCCTTCTGTAACTGTGTGCTACATGGACAAATAGTGCAGTTGTGTAACCAGGAACTTATGAGCAGCTTATGAGCAGCTTATGAGCAGCTTATGAATATGAGCATCAGAGTCATTTCTGAAGTTTACTATGTTGAAGTTATTAACTGTTCAGTGACGGAGACTTGAGTGTAAAACTGTTCGTAGAGATTGAAGCCCTAAAGCTGAAGGGAGAAGATCCACAGAAGATCCACAGAAGATCCACAGAAGATCTTCATGGTTTCAACGTGGTGCCATCCTCCGTAATCTCATTCTGTTCTCATCTCGTGTCTGACACGTTCAAAGTCGTGGCCATAAACACTGATGAGTTAGCGTTAGCATTAGCATCTGAAATAGCTAGCAACAGCGTGGGGTTTTGCTAATGCTCAGGTGGGGTTGACTGTATGTGATAGTGTGTGAGGTGGCGTTAACGTTTACACAGAACAGGACTTCACGTTAAAGACGGATGAGAAAAACATTCAGAAACTGATTTAAACTGTTACTGTTAAAGTTTAACTCTGTACCGCAAGACCGTTTTTCTGACAGAGCATTCAGCAGCGCTGCATTAACACTGCATTAACACTGACGTAGCGCTGCACTGACACTGACGTAGCGCTGCATTAACACTGCATTAACACTGACTTAGCGCTGCATTAGCACTGCATTAGCGCTGCATTAACACTGACTTAGCGCTGCACTGACACTGACTTAGCGCTGCATTAGCACTGCATTAACACTGACGTAGCGCTGCACTGACACTGACTTAGCGCTGCATTAACACTGACTTAGCGCTGCATTGACACTGACGTAGCGCTGCATTAACACTGCATTAACACTGACTTAGCGCTGCATTAGCACTGCATTAGCGCTGCATTAACACTGACTTAGCGCTGCACTGACACTGACTTAGCGCTGCATTAACACTGCATTAACACTGACGTAGCGCTGCACTGACACTGACTTAGCGCTGCATTAACACTGCATTGACACTGACTTAGCGCTGCATTGACACTGACTTAGCGCTGCATTGACACTGACTTAGCGCTGCATTAACACAAAATTAACACTGACTTAGCGCTGAGTTTTCATTCCACACGAGCCACTCGCTGCTGCTGAGGATGGACCCAAACACAGCCTGAAGTTACAGGACATTACTGAGGACAGAGCCACTGAGAAATCGTGAAGATGGACTGTAACTGTGTGAACAGTTTTGCTTTGATAGCTTTAGGGCTGCGATTCCCACGAACAGTTTTGCACTCAGGACTCCATCAGTGAACATTTGATAACATTTCAACAAAACAGACTTCACATGTAAACTGTGATGAATTTCCTGGTTACACAACTGCAGTATTTGTCCGTGTAGCACACAGTTACAGAGGGAGTGATTTATAATCACACTCTCCATCACCCAGGTGAGGACGGGTTCCTTTAGAGTCTGGTTCCTCTCAAGGTTTCTTCCTCATGAAGTCTCAGGGAGTTTTTCCTCACCACCGTCACCTCTGACTCGCTCATTAGGGATAAATTTATACATTTAATATTTATATCCTGAATGTATTTATTTCTGTAAAGCTGCTTTATGTGAATGTCCTTGTTAAAAGCGCCATACAAATAACACTGAACTGAGAAAAGTGAGCAGTAGACATGAGGTACAGCTCACAAACTACAGAGTAGATTATAAAAGCACATGCACACCTGTCTCACTCCCTTTACCTGTCTCACTCTCTGCCTGTCTCACTCTCTCTGTCTGTCTCACTCCCTTTACCTGTCTCACTCCCTCTGCCTGTCTCACTCTCTGTCTCACTCCCTTTACCTGTCTCACTCTCTCTGTCTGTCTCACTCCCTTTACCTGTCTCACGCTCTGTCTCACTCCCTTTACCTGTCTCACTCTCTGTCTCACTCCCTTTACCTGTCTCACTCTCTACCTGTCTCACTCTCTGCCTGTCTCACTCCCTTTACCTGTCTCACTCCCTTTACCTGTCTCTCTCTCTGCCTGTCTCACTCCCTTTACCTGTCTCACTCTCTGCCTGTCTCACTCTCTGTCTCACTCCCTTTACCTGTCTCACTCTCTACCTGTCTCACGCTCTACCTGTCTCACTCTCTGCCTGTCTCACTCCCTCTACCTGTGCCTACACACACACTCACACACTGGACACACACACACACACACACACAGCAGTGCGCTCGGACATTAAGACCCGATCATTCCTGCAGTTAATATGAATCTCTAAAGGAGAAGGAGGTTATAATCGTTGTAACTGTGTGTAATAAAGCATTATAACAACGATAAGGTCCGCTGTAATATAAAGACGATCTGGAGGTGTAGTGCGTGCTCGTCAAGGGAACGTCTCCTGTAGCTTTATTCACACTGATGAAGCGAATATAGTGTGTAATTATTGTCCATTTCTGGGTACATTAGTGATCTACAGTGATGTGGGAGATTTGTGAAGCTGCTTTGGGACAATGTGTTTTATTGAATTAATTTGTTTTATTTATTTAAAGTGATATATAAATGAGATACATTGAAATGATGATCAGCAGGTCATGAACCCGTGATGTACGGAGGTTAAAGCTGCACTTTTACCTACAGCCACCTGAAGCGTGTCTCCTCTACACAGAGCTTATGAATGCTTTATATCTAACCCTGCGTTCACACCACCAGGTGATGAGTCTCTCATGGCCAGGTGAGTGCAGCTGCTTTAATGGGAACTAATTGCAGGTAGGAACTAAAGTTGTGAGCGGGGAGCTGAAGGAACGTCGCACCACGCGCGCTGTACGATCGATCTGAGGAACCGTTCGAGTCAGTCGTTTGGATTTGTTGCTTTACAGCTTTATACCTCAATTTACAATTTTTATGTTGCTGTTGCTGAAATTTTACGCAGACCCTTAATGATCACGTCGCTTTGTCTCTCGTGTGAACGTGGGGTCATTGTTGGGTGTTTAAATCTCCAGCGTGTGCTTTCACACTTTCCCCCAGTGTTCCACAGAGCCTTCAGTAATCACTGAGATGTTTATCTGCAGCTCAATTGAAATGCAGCGTAATCTTTCCACTCTCAGGAATCCAAACTCCAGGAGAAGTTCCTGTAATAGTGACATCATCCCTCCAGCTCTGTGAGCTGATAAAGAAGAAAAATGAGTTGTATCTCCACTCCTCCTGGAGCCTGTACTCCATTTCCCAAGAAACGCTTTATGAACCTCTTGTTTCTGTCTCCGTAGTCATAAACTTTCTGCACTTTAAGACCTTCAGACTACATTATTACAGCCGTGTGTTATGTTGGTGTGTGTTTGTGTTTTTTATTGGTTGTGTTTAGTGTTACACTTTGTGCTTGTACGCTTTTGATTAGCTCACATCTTCACTCACCTGAGCGTCTTTTTAATTTTAAGCACATAATGGAATTCAGTTCCGTGTGAAACGTGTGTAACGGTAATGAAGTGAACTCCACGTGCAGTGGTGAAATCTCACCGCTGGTCCGGTTCAGCTCTGCTTTCGTTATAAAGATATCAGTACGTGTTTTCACTACGGTGGATGTTTACAGGAAGTGTGGCCTGCTCTGATCTCCATCTCACTTCCTTTATTGTTTGTGTGAATGTTTACGTTCCCAAAACTTTCCTCCAATCGTTGGAGTCTTTTTCCTTTCATTGTCACGGACTCACAGGAACTGAGTAAAGAACAATGAGAGTGATCACGGTGCTAGCTGAAGCATGAGGAGCGATTAGAGAAACGTTTCCGAGCGGTTCAGTAGAAATGAGATGAACCCACACACTGAGCAGCTGAATGGAAGCCGCAGGAGGCTGGAGATCAGAAAGCGAGCACTTCCTGTGCCGCAGGACGTTTTATCTGACTTTAAAGCGAGGTTTAAATCACGATTTCTTTCAGAGCCGCCAGGATAAACATCCACACGCCCGCGAGAGAGTCCAGCACGCAGTGTTTGTGTGTGCCGCCGGGCCCGGGCCACTCGGGAAGCCCATCGCTGCATACTGATGAGCGTTAAAAGGCCCTCGTTGTTCTCCTGACGCGGCCTCGGCGTGACCGAGCGCTGGCTTCGTCCCGCATTTTACTGCACCTTCACTTTGTCTTGGTTGGCGTTGATTTCAAAGCAGCTTCACTTAATGGGGTTTTTATGTTGTTGTGTATTTACTGTGCTCATATTGTGTTATCTTTTATCTGTGTTTTATTTCAATCCAAATCAAATCTCTTTGATTTTGTATCGTGAGAGCTTTGATCTTCTCTTCTCATCTTTTACAAGTTTTCCTGTAACAAACTCACACAGAAGCGCACTGCAACGGAAGTGTGTCATCTGTGTCGCTTTGTGGTTGAGAAACGAACCCAGAGCAAAAGCCATTTCCTCTTCTGCTCAGCGTAGTGCCTTGAAACTCCAAATCACACACACACACACACACACACACACACACACACACACACACACGTACACGTACACACACATGTACACACACATGTACACACACATGTACACACACACACACACGTACACACGTACACACACACGTACACACACACACGTACACACACATGTACACACACACACACACACACACACACACACACACACACACACACACAGTCTATTACAGAGTTTGGCCAAGATTTATT
>CM074989.1:178754-189209 GCA_037576825.1 Pangasius krempfi | reverse complement strand
CTGTAACACTTCCTCCTGTCAGTACTGTAACACTTCCTCCTGTCACTGCTGTAACACTTCCTCCTGTCACTGCTGTAACACTTCCTCCTGTCACTGCTGTAACACTTCCTCCTGTCAGTACTGTAACGCCTCCTCCTGTCAGTACTGTAACACTTCCTCCTGTCAGTACTGTAACACTTCCTCCTGTCACTGCTGTAACACTTCCTCCTGTCACTGCTGTAACACTTCCTCCTGTCACTGCTGTAACACTTCCTCCTGTCAGTACTGTAACGCCTCCTCCTGTCAGTACTGTAACACTTCCTCCTGTCACTGCTGTAACACTTCCTCCTGTCAGTACTGTAACACTTCCTCCTGTCACTGCTGTAACACTTCCTCCTGTCACTGCTGTAACACTTCCTCCTCTGCAGCAGGTGGCAGAAACTAAACTTCATGTGTGATATGTGTTAGATGGTCAGTTGCTTGGCCATGTGCTCCGGTCGTGTAATCAAAGTTCTTAAAAAGTTTTTAATACGGCTCTTAAACATGAAATGTCTTAAATTTATGAGAATTTAATGAATAAAAGTGCAAAAATATTTGAAGTGTAAATTAATAAATAGTGTAAAGTTTATAATCAGGGTGTTACACACGGGCAGATCTAGATTTAAATAAAATAATATAATTTAAATATAAAGTTCATTGCTGTAAAGCCTGTGTTTATTCGATTTTATTTTATCATTATATTATTATATTGTTAGATTATCTGCAGTTCAGTTCATGCAAACACCACACTGCTGCTGCTTACCTCTCCGCCTGTCTCACACTCAGCGCTGGGGAAAGTAAAGTGTGTGTGTGTGAGAGTCAGAGAGAGACTCTGAGAACCCAGAATAACTGTGTGTGTGTGTGTGTGTGTGTGTGTGTGTTTGTATTTGTGTGTGTGTGAAGGAGCAGCTCGGGGGTGCTGAGGGTCTTAAATTTCCTGCTGTTGGCAGATTTAAACCCTCCACTGACTCTGATCTGATCAGGAATCCATCCCTCTATTTATGGTTGAGAGCAAAAGTTTTCACCCCCTCAGGGTTCTGTGTTTAATGTATAGAGAATTTAACCTGCATTTTTATTTTACAGATTAATCTATGAAAACAGAGTTGTGTGTTTATTTAATCTAGTTTCCTGTTCACTGTAGGAGGCAGGCTGCCCAGTGCCAACCCGCCACCAGAGGGAGACAGAGAGCTGCGTGTCAGTGATTAGTGCTAACCGGCTCCACCTGAGACCGGATTATTTAAGGGCTGATTAAACACTCAGTCTTGTCTGCACTCTGTGAGGGTGAAAGTCAGTCGGTATCAGTGTTTTGAGAACTAGAGCTGTACTTTAGCCTTGCCAAGCTACCTATCCTCTCAGATCTTCAGGTTCCTTCTCTTGAGTGGAAAAAACCCCCAAAAACGTTTGTTCCCTGTTTAGCTGTCTGTAGCAGACAGAGATTTCTCTCCTGATGGTCCTAAGTTTATGCCTTTGGTTTCTCTCACTGGCTCACCTGGGTTTTTGTTTTGGTTTGCTGTGGAGTGAGTTTGAGTGATTTCAGTCCTCCTCTGATAACACACTCGCTTTCTAATCCTGAGGCTGTGAGTTTGAATCGGACTCTAGCCGAGCTTTAATGTGTGTATTTTAGGAAAGAGTTTTTTTCAGTTGGTTACTTTTCTCCATCACCAGCGCAGAGTGTGTTGGCCTGAGCTTCCTACCCTTATTATTTCCTGTTTTGGAGGTTTCTTTTTATCTGCTCTGCACTTGGTCTCTCTCTCTCTCTCTCTCTCTCTCTCTCTCTCTCTCTCTCTCTCTCTCTCTCTCTCTCTCTCTCTCTCTCTCTCTCGGTTTGCTCAGATCTCCTGTATACTGAGGTCTGGCTTTGAATCCAGCACATGTTGAGTCCCCACATTAGTTATAGAATAAATATTACACTAACTCAAGCTCACTTAGCAGCTCTTTATTAATATCCTCAAAAGTTTACACCCCTGAGATTTACTAATATTCCAAAGTAGTCCTTAGAGAGAGTCTTAATCTCTTAATCTATGCTTTTTTTGGTTATTTTTGATACTGAATAGTAAATGCTCACTGAATGGCCTTTTAGTTTGATCATTTCAAAATAAATTGAGAATTTATCTGGAATTACAGATCTACCGTTTTCCACTGAACTCGGCGCTCGTCTGATCATTTCGGTCTGGATGCACTTCTGTGATTTTCTGTGCAGATGTTGCCTCAGGTTGGGAAAAACGACATTTGAGCGCAGCTGTTTGCTGTATTTAATCTCGTGGCGTGTATCAGTGCCTCTCTCTTTCATATTAAACACTTACCAAGTAGCAAAATGAAAAATAGGTGATTTTCATATACTTTTTGATTATTTTATTATATTTTCAAATTGTTGCTGGAAGTTTGGTTCCCAGAAAAAGTGAAATAAGAGCCAGAGTCTCTTCTCTACGACCGCTTGGACGCCATGTTGCCAATGCAGCGTGATCATGTGACTGTGTGACGCAAACATCCGGCTTCACAGAAATCCTGTGGGCATTTTATTGATGTCTGGATGTGAGAGTTTTCTTACCGAGGAGACGTGTAAAAAATTTATTACTGACATCCTCCTGATAAACTAATCCTCTCTGAATAGGGCTTTAGTGTAATAGTTTGTACACACCACTAGATGGCAGTGGAATACTTTGTTTCATCCCAATGAACGCGTCGTATTAATAAACACAAACTGTAAGACTTCTGCTGGAATAACTAAAGCTCTTACACACACACACACACACACACACACACACACACACAGAGAATCTGCTTCCTTTTCCAGGAAAACACACACAAACTCTATTTTAGTGAAAGTTTGTGAAAATAAACAAAAAGGAAGTAAACAGAAACAGGAAATATACTAAACCACATGCAATCTATTATACAGTGAATATAAATCACGTGTGTGTGTGTGTGTGTGTGTGTGTGTATATACCATAATACATATACACTTAAAGAAATAAAACTATAAAAGGTGTACTCTTTGACAATTTAGAACCCTTATGGGTTCTTTGGTGTCCCTTAAAGGTCCTCTAGAACATAAAGTTTCTCTATTAGAAAGAACCCTGATGTAGAGCCTTTTAGGAAGATAAGAACTCTCAATTATCCAAAGAACCCTTGAAGAACCCTGGGATGTGTGATGTGCATTTTTTCATAATATAAAAACCAGATATTCTCATTAGCTCCTTCATTCTGTACGACTGGTCCAGAAATCAGCCCCACCCACAGTAGGAACAGTGCCGCTTGGTCACACCCCTTCCTCTTTTCCTCCTCTTTAAAGAAAAACGGAGAAGCAGACGTGGAGCAGCGTCTCGTTACTGTGTTCTAACTGCAGAGAAACATCGTCCTGTCGTTAAACGATCTTTCTGATCAGATGGGAGAAACACAGACATCGGATCCCTTGCACCTCCTCCAACTCCACCTTCTCAACCTCCAGCACCAACTCCACCTCCTCCAACTACATCTTCTCCAACTCCACCTCCTCAACCTCCAGCACCTCCTCCAACTACATCTCCTCCAACTCCACCTCCTCCCCCTCCTCCACCTGATTATAAGATTTTCTATCATAATGTTTCTATAATATTCATTTATTTGTCTGATGTGCGTACAAACAGTTCAGTAAGATCTGTTTGTGGATCAGAGAGGGCGTGTCATTGTGTCCATATATGGAAACTGGACCAGCTGTGAGTGGGTGTGGCTTGCAGTATTAGCTAACTAAATGGCTAACACAGATAATGCTACAAGATATTTTAGGAATCATATTTTGACCCACTCAGAAAATTTTGGGCGTGAAAAGAAGGTCTTAGACACGCCCACACACCCTCCTCCGACGGTAGACGTTGCAGCCAAACCTGATTAGAACCTGTTAAATACACTAGTGAATATTCAGATGACGTTGGTGTTGATGCTCTACAGGACACGTGATGACATCACACTCGGGCAGGATCAGAGCTGATCTGTGATTGGAAGACTGAAGACAGGTGGGAGTGGTTAATTATTGGAGAAACGTGTGTCATGATGGTAAACTGGAGAATTTACTTTATTAATGTTGGTGTTTTAGTGAGTAGAACTGAATCACCTGATTCACTGAACGACTCCTGATTCAGTGATTCATCACCGCTGTACTGTTTTGCTCTGGCAGGGAGGAGTTAATCTTTAAACGAGGATCGCTGCCTGAACACGTTCCATGGAAAAGTGTGAATGAAAATGTTTTTGGCACATGAGCACTAATGTTAAATGGTTCTGAATGATTCAGTACAGACCTGATTCACAAAAGGGCTTTTCACACTGCGCTTAACCCGGATTATCGTCACTCTAAACGCCGCTTTCAGCCCCAGCTAGAGGAACGTTTCACACTTGTGATTTAGAAGCAGCGGTAGCACGGCTTTTTACCCGAGGTTATGAAACCCTGCTGCGAAGCTTTTGCACTGTTAACCCCTGCATTGCAGTGACAAACGTGTACAGTGTGAAACGATGCAGTGTCTGAATGTTACGGCTAGACGCTTAGCAACAGACACCGATCAGAAACTGAACAGCGAGTGCCTCGTACCACGTGCTCTGTACAGTCACAGAAACCCGCCCTGTCGTGTAAACAGAAGCAGCAGATTTTGAGGCAAAACTAAAAAATAATGTTAAATGGTGACGGAAAACGCGTCGATTGGAGCGAAGAGGAGACGGTTTTATTTTTAAAGTTCTGGTCAGAAATGACGCGTCTGTACAAGTGACCACAATCTCTCCATGCTTAAAAGGAATTCAAAAATATTCATATAATTTGCTTCTCCGTGTTTCTTTCTTTTGTCCTTTTGTCTTTGTTTTCTTGCCTTTAGTGCATCTCAGGAGGCTTAAAACAGCCATGGAGGATTTACATGGTGAGATTTTTTCTGACTGATGTGAGAAAAGCCGTTATTTAAACCGGTCACACGCTGTATTTATCCAGTCATGGTTACTGACACCACAAATATGCAAATAAGGACGTGAACCCGGGGTTTAGGAGCGCAGTGTGAAACGACAGGTTATGAATTCCAGGGTTAATTGTTAACCCCAGGTAAAGTATGAGCAATGTGAAACGGGTGAACCCACGATTCCGGTTATCCGGGGTTTAGAATGACTCGGGGCTAAATAAAGCGTAAAGCGTACTGTGTGTGTGTGTGTGTGTGTGTGTGTGTGTGTTTATATATTTAGTACTGTAGCATTGAGTATTAAATGTACGTGCAGTGCACTGTTTGTGACTCGGGTCTGTAGTGAATCACTCAGACGTCAGACGTAACGCAGCCATGGCTCAGTCCCGTGCTTCGGCGCTGTGTTAAATGCAGGACTGTTCAGTTTTCCTCACCAGCAGCTGCTGCTCATGTGGGCCTCCGTCTCTCTGTTACATAAGATCACCGAGTGATTGATGAGTGGCTCAGTTTACAGCTCCACAGCCAGCTTTCTCTCTCCTTCACTCACTCACGCCGACTCCGAGAGAGGAATAAACGCCACATCGGCCCAAATCTGAGGGGAAAAACAGCAAGAGAGAGGTGAGGATGATGAAATAACGACAGCGTGGCTTCCTCCTGAAATAACGCTCACTGTTCATCAGAGTCCTTTCTGCTCTCACTGATCTCCAGCCTCACCTTCTGTCTGCTGAAGTCCATCCCATAATAATCCCACTGCAGCCCTTTCCTCAGTCACGCCAACCTCTCCACTCCTCCGTTCTCTACACCTCCGTTCTCTACACCTCCGTTCTCCACTCCTCCGTTCTCTACACCTCTGTTCTCCACTCCTCTATTCTTCACCTCCATTCTCCACTCCTCCGTTCTCTACACCTCCATTCTCCACTCCTCCGTTCTCTACACCTCCATTCTCCACTCCTCCGTTCTCTACACCTCCGTTCTCCACTCCTCCGTTCTCTACACCTCTGTTCTCCACTCCTCCGTTCTCTATTCAATTCAATTTTATTTTATTTGTATAGCGCTTTTAACAATGGACATTGTAACAAAGCAGCTTTACAGAAATAAAATTCAACACTTTTCTACTCCTCTATCCTCCACTCCTCTATTCTCTACAACTCTCCTCCTTATTTTTTAAAATCAAAAATCCCTTTAAAATCCCTTTTCCCAAGTGGAAGCTTTTTAAACTCGGGGACGAGTTTTATTTAAATAAATACTCCAGTGTTTCCACACTAATCTCTCTCCACTGTTCTACTGAGAAAAGAACAGAGAACCTGTTAACCTTAAAAGCTTACAGAGGAAGTCTAAGGGCACATGTCAAAAAAAGGGCAGATGAAGAGAAAAATAAATCAACATAAACTCTAATCCCACACACAGCACTGTGGAAAAATCTCCAGCACCCTGATTTTAGATCAACAAACTCTTAGAAAACAACGTAAAAGAGAAATTTGTGCATGTGGTTAACAGAGTAAGCTATTCAGTGATGGAGCACTTTTCAGTTTGGTATATTTTTTGGGATTTCTTGCTTCTCAAGTTGTTGCATTTCAACAGGGCTTTAGATTCTCCTCCCATCATATCACCAAGAATCTGCTGGGTTTAGACCACAGACACTGAAATCCTGTTCACTCGCTCAATCGTTGAAGCTCAATACTCCCACCACCATGCTTCACAAATAATAATCATAATAATAATAATAATAATCATAATAATAATAATCATCATCATCATCATCATCATAATCACAATCATCTTGTATAGCAATTTTAAAACAAAGTTTACAAAGTGCTTCACAGACTGTGAAGTAATTAATAAATTAAGACAACCAAAGGAAGCAAAATAAAAATATATAAAAACAATCAGTAATAAAATAAAATATATTAAAACAGTTTGTTCAGGTCTTGTGTGCATTATTTTTATTTTCTTAAAAGCATAAAAGCATTTAAATAAACATTCCAGTCATTTTCATTTCTCAATCCTAACTGATGGCGGCGAAGCAGACTCTGTCGGAGATAGCCGTAGCGCTTGTAAAGTTTTTACTAAATCCTCGGTGAGCGACGTGAGGCGCGCTAGCTGCTGTTGGTGAGCCGCTAGCACGTTCGCCTGGGCAGACACCTCGGTGGAGAGTCTGTAGACGGCTGCTGGATCGAGCACTGGCGAAGTCTTCTGTAACGCGGAGTCACCGGAGCGGGGATCCATTTGCAGCTTTTTAATAAAAGAAAAACACAGTAGAACAGGCAGGGCAATCAGAGGCTAGACAAAGGCAGAGTAATATGACGAGCGGGAGGTCGAGGCAGGCAGCGAAGAAACACAAAACGAGGAAGAACAGTCCACAGTCAAACACGGTAATCCAATAATACAGGGAGTAGCGCTCAGAAATGTTGCCGGGGCAAAACAAGACTTCGCGGAGAATGAGAGTGAAACTGAGGCTTAAATAGTTCCGGTAACGAGCTGCAGGTGAGCTCGAAATCAGTGATGCGCAAAGGATGATGGGAACTGGAGTTTTTGGATGGGGAAGTCAATACTCGGGTGAGGGTGACCTCTGGTGACGATCAGGGAGGACCACAGAGGCCGAATTCGTTACATCCACACAGTTCTCCACACAGTTCTCCACACAGTTCTCCCCACAGTTCTCCACACAGTTCTCCACACAGTTCTCCACACAGTTCTCCACGCTGCAGGGAAAAGCTGATTCTCTTATTAAACTGTACGCCAGAGAAAGTGAGAGAACTGACGCAGCTTTAAAGGCTTTAAACTCTGACCTGGTTTACTTTATCACTCATCACTGATATTTATATTCAGAAGCTTGCTAGTCCTCTTCTCCTAGTCTATCAGCGGACTGATGGCTGACGTGTTAGATGTACACTGCCACCTACTGCATGGATATGTGCAGCACAGGAAGTGTTTTTTCTCCTGAGGGACTCGTATGCACACCGCCGCCACCTAGGGGACAGATAACACTAAACCGTTAGCTAATGTTAACCTTTACGTCCCTCAAAAACAAACAATAGCAGAACAGAAAATAATTCCATGATATCTGAAACATTAGAAGCTTAAAAACAAGATTTATATAAGAGAGAAATGATATTAATCAATATCAAAGTTAGTATCCATATCAAAGATTGATTTTTTTTTAAACATTTCCTGCCTGAGCACTCGAACTCTTTCATTGTTTGGATTCAGTGTGTGTTTTTCTCCACATCCACATGGAATGAGCTGAACCGCTGTGTGTCCATATGGAAACATGTACGAGAGCCTAATTGAGGGTTTGGACTTTCTCAGAAAGGTACAGTTAAAACCAGATAGAATAACATTAAAGAAAAATCAAATAAGGATCAAATTAGTTACTGTGGTGAGTTTAAAAAAAAATCTAAATCAGAATCCAACTGGACGTCACTTACAGAATTTTAATATATTTATGTACACTTTATTATGCAGTTTTTCTGTCTGGACTTTATTATTATTATTATTATTATTATTATTATTTTGCTCAGGCCACATTGACGGTGTAGGACAGAAGAACATCTGTTCTTCATTACCAGCATAAGCACACACACACACACACACACACACACACACACACACACACACACACACACGAGCCAGGACTTGCAGCAGAATCACTGAGTTGAATCGATGTGGAGGAATCAAACATTACACAAAGATTACATCGTGTGAGTGGATTATAAAAGACAATAACACAAACGGTGCTGTGACTTTCCCAAAGTTAAGTTAAGCTGTGAAATTCCACAGTCGTGTTGAAACTTGCTCTTTAAAGAGTGGTGGCGCTCTGGGAGGTTGAGGGGGAAGGAAACACAGCAGCACGAATCTGTCAAGTTTATAAAGTTAATGTTGTACTGTAGATAATTGTGTGTATGACTGGTGATCTAAAGTCCTCAGCATTTCTCACTTTTATACAAATTTTATACAAATTTTTACACTTTTATACAAATCCTAATTTAACAATATGGATTGTTAAATGTTAATATGGATATTAACATCCTAATGATATACAGAAAAAGAAGAGAAGAAGAGAGAAAAAAGGGGGTGTTGCTTGCATTAGGATTCAACTATTGCTTTCTTATTAAAATAATTAATAAAAGGCTTCCATGCTGCATAAAAAAATTAGTTTTCTTTTTTAGGGATAATCTGATCTTTTCAAGTTGCAGGTAGGACATAACATTTTTAATCAGTGCCGAGCAGTGGGGTGGATCTCCTGTTTCCCGTTGAGCAAAGTCAATCTACGTGCTAAGAGCGTAACGAATCCAAGCATTAGATGCCGGTTTTTAGATGGCTCCATATTATCACTACTGACACCAAAAACAGCTAAAATTGGGTCTGGATCCAACTGCTTTCTCAGCACTTCGGACAATAACTGAAAAACTGAAATCCAATAATTACTCATCTTAGGACAACTCCAAAACATATGTCCTAGTGATGCTGGAGTTTGAGCGCACCTATCACTTAGTGGGTCTACAGAGGAAAACATCTGATAGAGCTTTAGTTTAGACAGGTGAAGTCGATGAAGGATCTTGAATGTATTAGACCATGACTAACACACAAGGAGCTTCATCCCATTGCCAGTGTTCGATATCTATTCCAAGGTCATCTTCCCAAGCTGTCTTTAGATGCTCTAATGAAACATCACATTCTAGCTGTGATAATTTGTTATATACAATTGAAATAATTCCTTTGGTGAATGGGATCTGTAAAAACAACGTCTCCGTTTGAGAAGTTGGCGGCTCACTAGGAAATGACGAAAAATTCTTTTGAGCAAAACTGCGAGCCTGTAAGTATTTAAAAAAATGTGTGCTAGGTAGATCAAATATCTGCTGTAACTGCTGAAATGTCGGAAAACATTTGTTAATAAACAGATTTTGAAAGGAGCGTATACCTTTATTGGACCAGATCTGAGTCGGTTTGGGAAGGGGGAAACGAATGATTAGCGATTAATGGGCTTAAAACAGAGCATGCTTGCCACTTAAAATGCTTCCTTATCTGTTTCCAAACCTCATTAATGGTTTTAACTCTAATTTAATCAAAGCGTACTGTGTCATTTGTTCTCCAGAACTTTTCTATTATTCATGTTATTGACCCATTATTCATTATTAGACTTTTATGATTTGCAGAAAGCCCGCCCCTCGCGAGCGAGCCCGTGAGCGTGCACATCGTGTGCTTGTGATTTCTTAAAGTCATTATTACATTAAAGCCGGCCGTTTTGTTAGATTTCCTGGAAAGAGCACGTTTGAGCTCCGAGTCTGTGAAAGTGGAGAGAAATCACGTAAAGGCATTTTCAGCTCATGAAGAGTAACGCTGAGCAGAACATGCAAGATGATGAAGGCCTTCAGAGGATCTGGATTCTGGATCTGTTTATTATATAAGTTGATTTTTAGAACCTTTTCCCTCTTTCCTGCTGTAACAGCCTCCACTCTTCTGGGAAGCTTTCCACTAGATGTTGGAGCGCGGCTGTGGGGATTAGTGTTCATTCAGCTACAGGAGC
>CM074989.1:108976-123383 GCA_037576825.1 Pangasius krempfi | reverse complement strand
TCTTCTGGATTATCAAAATGAATATTAAAGTCTCCAACAATTAATGCTTTGTCTAAAGAAATAACCAGGTTAGAGATGAAATCCACAAATTCAGAATATGGCCCTGGACTTATTTTTTGTGGCTACACTTGTTATGTTAGTATAAAAAACTTCAAATGGGTTGAATTTATGACTAGGTTTTAGTGTGATTATCATTATAGATGACTGCGATGCCTCCTGCTCTGCCAGTTAGACGGGTCTAATGTATGTAAATGTATCCAGGAGGATTAGCTTCATTTAATGCTACATACTCATTGTAAATAAATGTCCTGAGTGCACAGTGATGTTGACTTAATTAGCAAGGGGAAGTGGACGAGTGGAAGTGTTAAACAAGGGATTGAAACGGGGCCATAATTCCATCCTGCAGTACGCGTCTGATTTCTGTACCATGCTTGCCTTCATACAAAATCAGTAACTAACATTATCAGATCTACTGATAAAGATTACATCAAGGTTTAGCATTCAGCTAGCTTTTATTCCTCCATTGTGCTAAAGTGAGTGACACAAAAAGTCAGTTTTTCTCCTCTGGCCTCATGGTTCCTCTCAGTGAATCTCCAAGTGGAGGAAATTAAATTACACTAGTCAGACCAGCCACATCATGTGTGCAATCAAACAATAATACACTCTTCTGTAACAGTGACGGAGCAGAGACACGAGAGAGATAGAGAGATAGAGAGAAAGAGAGGAGCACTTTCAATATTCGTACTTAAAGACATTAAATATTTGAGTCTTTTAAAGATGTTGTGTGTCGGTTTGATATTTATATTTAATTATATGGCAGAATTTTTTATTGAAAATGACTTTCAGGTGAGTTAAACACATTAGCAGATCTAAGAGCTCGAGGTTTGAGATTTAATCATAGTCATTAGGTTTGGAGGAAAGAATCAAAGAATCAAAGAATCACATGAGTAACTCGAATGTAATCCATTACAGGAAGTCAGTGAGGGGGAGTGAGGACGTGTGATTGATGAATTCATCTCTAATTGTAAAAAAATTGTAAATAAGCTCTAATTTAATTAAGGAAACAGTCTGATCTATCAGTGTGTTTCACTCAGAAGCGATCAGACTCATTCTCAGGCCTGAGTGATGCAACAGAAAAGCGCTCGTCCTATCAGCAGACGCTCGCGAGATCGAATCCCGATGAAGCCGTGACCGGGAGGCAGCGGAGCAAAACTAGCCGTAATAACCTTTTTTTTTTAAATGAATGTGTGAAAATGTATTAAAAATAGAACTGTTCCCTCAGAAACAAACAGAAATAAAATAAAGCATTTTTCAATTAATTTCTGTATTCTTTTTTTGATGTGAAATGTGAAGCTGAAGAAGAGTGTGAAGTTCTGCACTCACACTTTTATCTTTTAAACATCAGACACAAAAACATATTTTCACTTTTTACAACTGAAATATATAAAAAACTAAAATTTCGAAATCTCTAAAAACAAGTAAAAGCACACACTACACACTAAAACCAAACTGAAATAATATAATGTGAAATAAATTTATCTGTGTGTGTGTGTGTGTGTGTGTGTGTGTGTCAGACTCAGATTCATGTTCACACCTTCTCAAAATTGCTTTTAAACACACAAAACAGCAATGATATAAAGAGCCCTGAAGGATCACGCTGTAAATCAGGAATCCAACAGAACGTGGTTCTTCTGCGGTTCTGCATTGGTTCTTCTGCGGTTCTGCATTGGTTCTGCTGTTCCTTTTGGTTTAGAACCTTGTTATTTTTATTCCACTTTTTCTTCATTAATGTCTCGGGTTTTGTGTTTTACCCTCCGATACACAGTTTCCTGCCATTGTGTGTCACAGACGCAGACGGCCCCTGGCCTCCTTACAGAGGGTCCCTCCCACCTCCAGCCCCTCACACACACACACACACACACACACACACAGCTTGTTTCTTCCTCCCCTCACACAGACTCTGAGGGATCGTAATAGTTGCTGAGACAGAGAGAGAGACGGGCTCAGCCCTTTCCCTCGTTCACTTTCTGTCTGTCTCTGCTGGATGCTGTCTCTCTCTGTCTCTCTGTCTGTCTGTCTGTTTCTCTCTCTGTCTCTCTGTCTGTGTCTCTGTCTCTCTCTCTGTCTATGCGGGACACCGTCTCTATCTTGGATCAGGACGTGGAATATGAACGCTTGTGTAAAGTTCTCGACTCTGTGGAAGTACACACTCTGAGCTGGTGAGTGACTCGTTTAATTCTGCTGCTCTCACGCTTTCATGTTAGGGTTTGATACTGGACACAGAGACAGACAGGCAGAGAGACAGACAGACAGAGAGACAGACAGACAGAGAGACAGACAGACAGACAGACAGAGAGACAGACAGACAGGCAGACAGGCAGACAGGCAGGCAGACAGACAGGGAACTAGCAGTGTGTGCACTGTTTTCTTCCACTGTTTGCACTTCAGCTTCTGGTTTTCTATTAAACTTCAGAAATATCTCTATTCCACAAGTCTTTCAGCCTGTCCCTCTCTCCCTCTCTCTCTCTCTCTCTCTCCCCCTCTCTCTCTCTCCCTCTGTCCCTCTCTCTCCCTCTCTCTCTCTCTCCCTCTGTCCTTCTCTCTCTCTCTCCCTCTTTCCTTCTCTCTCTCTCTCTCTCTCTGGGCTCAGATTACCGGCTTCCTCCTGTTGTTTTGTGGGTGCAGGTTCCCTCTCCCACGCTCTCTCTCTCTCTCTCGCAGAGGGGAAGGAAAAAGCCGATAAGAGTTCGGCTGAACAGGGAGAGGCGCATGAGTGTGTGTGTGTGCTGAAATGTGGGGACACGTTTTGTGTCTTTTCTCAACTTGTCATGTTGTTTTTGGAGCTCTCTCTCTCTTTGGCTCTCTCTCTCTCTCTCTGGCTCTCTCTTCTCTCTCTCTCTCTCTGGGTGGAGGAAGCGAAGGAGGGAGAGATGAAAATTGGGAACAGACCCTCAGTGAGTCAGAGCTCAGCATCCAAAAACCAACAGACGGGAAAAAGAGAACGAGAGAATTCTAAACACGGGTTACAGATTTTACACTTCAGGGGGACAGGAAAATTGTGTGTGTGTGTCTGTGTGTGTGTGTGAGTGAGTGTGTCTGTGTGTGTCTGTGTGTGCGTGTGTGTGTCGGTATCTAAGTGTGTGTGTGTGTGTGTGTGTGCATGTGTCTCTCTCTCTCTGTGTGTGTGTGTGTGTCTTTCTCTGAATGTGTGTGTCTGTGTGTGTGTCTGTCTGTATTTTGTGTGTGTCTGTGTGCGTGTGTGCGAGTGTGTGTCTGTCTGTCTGTGTGTGCGTCTATATCTATATGTCTGTATTTTGTGTGTGTGTGCCTGTTTGTGTGTGTCTGTATTTTGTGTGTATCTGAGTGTGTGTGCGTCTATGACTGTCTGCATTTTGTGTGTGTCTGAGTGTGTGTGTGTCTGTCTGTGTGTATTTTGTGTGTGTTTCTGTGTGTGTGTCTGTGTGTGTCTGTATTTTGTGTGTGTCTGTGTGTGTGTCTGTATTTTGTGTGTGTGTCTTTATTTTGTATGTGTGTGTGTCTGTATTTTGTGTGTGTCTGTATTTTGTGTGTGTGTGTGTGTGTGTCTGTATTTTGTGTGTGTCTGTGTGTGCATCTATGACTGTCTGCGTTTTATCTGCGTGTGTGTCTGTGTGTGTCTGTATTTTATGTGTGCCTGTGTGTGTGCATCTATGACTGTTGGTGTTTTGTCTGTGTGTCTGTGTGTGTGTGTGTGTGTGTGTGTTCTCACTAGGGGTTGTATAGAGTATCTGAGTGGAGTTTTTAGTGTTTATAAACTTTAAACTGTTTCAGAGTAAAGTGAGAAACATCTCCACTGAAACACTCTGGTGGAAAGTTGAAGCTGATGATGTCATAATGAGCGTTACAACAGCCAGCCAATCAGGAGAGTCGCTTCAGCTCCCACTCAGTTCTGTGTATTTGTGAATGGAAGAAATGAAATAAACACACAGCGTTAAACAACAGAACAACAATCCAGTTTACTGACGCACAACATTTCTGATGTTCAGGTAACAACAATACATGAATGTTTTACTGTAGAATTGTGTTCAGGGTACAATAACGAGATTCAGGCCGAGTTTAAGCCTGTAATGGGCGGAGTTTAAGCCTGTAATGGGCGGAGTTTAAGCCTGTAATGGGCGGAGTTTAAGTATGTTATGGGCGGAGTTTAAGCCTGTAATGGGCGGAGTTTAAGCCTGTTATGGGCGGAGTTTAAGTCTGCTATGGGCGGTGTTTAAGCCTGTTATGGGCGGAGTTTAAGACTGTTATGGGCGGTGTTTAAGCCTGTTATGGGCGGAGTTTGAGACTGTTATGGGCGGTGTTTAAGCCTGTTATGGGCGGAGTTTAAGCCTATTATGGGCGGTGTTTAAGTCTGCTATGGGCGGAGTTTAAGCCTGTAATGGGCCGAGTTTAAGCCTGTAATGGGCGGTGTTTAAGCCTGTTATGGGCGGAGTTTAGACCTGTTATGGGCGGAGTTTAGGCCTGTTATGGGCGGTGTTTAAGTATGCTATGGGCGGAGTTTAAGCCTGTAATGGGCCGAGTTTAAGCCTGTAATGGGCGGTGTTTAAGCCTGTAATGGGCGGGGTTTAAGCCTGTTATGGGCGGAGTTTAAGCCTGTAATGGGCGGGGTTTAAGCCTGTAATGGGCGGTGTTTACGCCTGTAATGGGCGGAGTTTGAGCCTGTTATGGGCGGAGTTTAAGCCTGTAATGGGCGGTGTTTAAGCCTGTAATGGGCGGAGTTTGAGCCTGTTAAGTTCCCTGCTGAAAATGAGATTTTCTCTTTCACATGAAGTTACTCACTTCACACTCAGGTGGAAATGACACTGTGGCCCTTTTTGTTTTCTGCTCTGTGTGCGTGTGTGTGTGCGTGTGTGTGTGTGTGTGTGTGCGTGTGTGTGTGTGTGTGCGTGTGTGTGTGTGTGCGTGTGTGTGTGTGTGTGTGTGTTTTGAGTTCCTATGGTCCACATGCACTTGGTTCCCTTAATAAGTTTTGCCTGTTTAATTTTGAATCTTTACTGTTAGCATGCTTTGCTTACTGAATCCAGAGTCTGTGTGTTGAATTAGCAGTGATGCTAACTACTTATCAAGGTTCAGGGTTGTGTATTTGTCACATACATGTGATGTATTAATGTAGTGAAAGTTTTTCCTTAGTGCCTCGTCCCACAGTGCAACTGTGATACATAACAGAGTATAATAAAAGCCGAATATGCTGAAAGAATAGAATGAATAAAATAGAAAAATAGAATAGAATGAATAGAATAGACTCTCTTTGATAAAATAAAGATGTTATCTGTAAAAATATGGAGAAAGTGTTCAGCAGCTTGTAAAGAGTCTCAGCAGCTTTTGAGGACGTAGTGTGCCAGAGTTTAGCGTTGGACTTTCAATTGGGTTTATTTGAGTGTAAATCAATGTTTGTGTCTCTCGTCTCTCACAGCTCTGTGTTTTTACTGATAACACTGAGCTGCAGTAGCACTTCCTGTCCATACAGGAAGTGTTCTGTCTCGCTGAACCTCCTGTTCTCTACAATGTGAGTATCAATTTACTCTCCAGCTTTTATTCCTGTTCACACACATCAGTAACACTGAAGAGCAGAGTCTTTAATTAATCAGTAATGAACTGTTCGATTAGCGCAGAGCGCTTTTGTCCTCATGACTTCTCTAAGTTGCGATTCTGTGACATCACTTCAACATGGCGGCGCTCATAGTGAAAAGTAAGAACAAGAATGAACTTTTGTGATTCTTCGATCATTGACATTTTAATTATTCACTTTCTGCAAGATTTTTTTATTTTTAATAAAACTGCTCTTTCATGTAATTTGGGGGCCATTTACAGAATTTTCACATCCACATTAAAAATAAAGCACTAACCAAAAAACTCTAATAATTAATTAATTAACTAATAATTCCAGTTTTTGTACACAGAGACAGAAGTCTGTTTTTAGATGAGGAGAGAACACAGCATCTTAATTCACCTTTATTTCCGACTTCAGATGTCTGAGTTCATGTAAATGCTCTAACGTAGGAAGTAGGAGGGTCTCTGTTCCCAGTGGTCGTGAATGCAGCATCAGCTCCTTAGCCCCGCCTCTTTTCCTTAAAGTTGAACATTTGAAGTAGACACAATTTTCACCTTTAAAAGAAATTATTTTAAAAAAAATTTTCCTTCAAATGATGTACTATAAACAAAATCGAGAGAACACGCTGCGTTCCAGTGGAACCTGAAGCAGCAGTTCCACCTCATTGTCATAACACACCGAGTTTCTCCTTCTCTAACATCCTAAACGCGGATCTTAACCTTATTCTCGGGGAGTTTGACGTAACAGTTTACGACGTTAATGTCACTGCATTGGCGTGATCATGGGAGCGTTTTGTGTGGATGGAAACATTTCCGACAGCGCTGTTCATGTGGAAGGGAATTTTTTGTTAAAAGCAGAGGATTGAAAACTTTTCAAGTTTTTAAAAATATCTGTACACATGTGGACGAGGCCTCAGACACAGAGTAAGAGGAAAGTGGGCGCTGAATGATGATGTCATCACTGGCTATGAAGTGAGAGTAACATGAACAACCGAGCAACAATCCCCCCAGCCCCCCCCATCAACCCCCACCTACCCCCGCCTACCCCCACCTACCCCCACCCTGCCCAACCTCAAGAGCCCTCTCTTCACCAGCACTCAGACACTTACTCACGTTATGACTTCCTCTTACCTCCAGCCGTGTTTACGAGGAACTCCTCGTCCTCGAGTCAGAGTCAGATCTAAACTTAAACACTGACACATGAAGCCTGATCTCAGACCAGCGCTAAACCTGCAGCTCTGTAAACCACATAGTAAACTTAATTAAATAACTGAAACTATGAAGTGTGCACTTTATAGAACACTCATTCACTTTTACACACACACACACACACTCAGAGGAAATCTGATCTGAGGTCAGCGCTGAAGGATTCCATCTCTCTGAAAGTGACCCGTAAATACTTACACAGGAAGGTCAGGAGGTCAAGAGGGGTCAAAGGTCAACCCCAGCCCTTGGCAGGACTTCCTGTTAGACAGAGATGAATTTGTTCCCAGAGTGATGATGAGCTTCAGATGTGCTGCGTTTAAAACACACACCGATTCTTCACATCACGATTTATAGCTTTATTTCACGAATATATTTCATCCCTTATTATTTTATTTTAAAGTTTAATTAGTTTTAATTTTTGTTAAATTTTTTCCTGGAGCTGCTACAGGAACAAACGTCTATATCAGGATTATAAGTAATTAATATGAATAATTAGAGTTATTATTATAAACTAGATAATAATTTTGCAGTAATAAAGTAATAAAGATTAAATTCTGATTAAACTGCATCAGCACTCATAATAAATGTTATATTTATATTATTTTTTAAATATTTTTTATGAAGTGATATTAGGATGCCTTTTTAAAATATGTCATAACTTTTTCTTATTTTATTTTATGTGATTTTGTTAATAAAAAGTGCTGCTAATAACTATTAACTTGATTTATTATCAACTAATAAATTAAAAATTAAAAACTACACGATGACACAAACTCATGCAAAATAAAATATTATAAAATAAATACACATTACATTACTAATGAAATACTATTTATCCGTTTGTTTTGTTATAATTTTCCCAAATGGGTGTATTTTAAATTAATTAGTTATTAAAGCTCTTACATAAGCACACACACACACACACACACACACACACACAGTACTATTTCAAAGTTTAGCGCAAAAGCTGAAAGTATTTGTCATTGTTTTAAAGATAAGTAGTTTTTAATGGAAATGGAATCAGAAGTCAGCAGTGTGGCTGCTGGAATAAGAGACAATCAAATCAGAATATAAATGAAAAATAGTTTGGATTTGCTGAATTTGTTTTTCAGTTTTCATTTCAGAGTGTTAATGTCTTTATTATTATTAATAGTATTCTCAAAAACAATTCAAATTTAGGCTAATAATAATAATAATAATAATAATAATAATAATAATAATAATAATAAAGATTGATAGAATTAAATACTGTTTTTTCTGAGATGAAGTGTATGGAAAGGAAATTAATTATTTAATGTAATTTAATAATTGAACTGTAAGATAAACTTCACTGAACCTGCAGGAACTTTACGCCTCTCTGAAACGTTTGTTCATTTTTCAAGCTCAACTTTTACTGATGATCCTTTAACTGAAGAGTTTTACAGTGTTTTATATCTTTTATAACTGAGTTCACGACTGTAATCAAGAGTAACAGCAGTGTGAATAACGCGCGTACGCGTGTGTGTTAACAGGGTTGACACCAGGACTTTAGAGGGTGACGCCCCCTACTGGTGATTAAACAGAGAGAGCAAACGCACTGTGTGTGTGTGTGTGTGTGAGATAATAAACAATCACACTGGTTGTGTTTATATGTAAAGATTTTCTCCAGTCTGTATGAATTCATCCTGATTACAGATTCCTGACAAAGTGTTTATATGAATCCTAAACAGGACAGTGTTTATAAAATCTGTGTTTATTTTCACGTTACATGTAATCTGATCCAAAGTTATGTGCATGTAAGGGGCGGGGCTTAGTGCCAATGTTACCATGACAACGACCAGTGTGTGAGTTCAGTCTATATGTGGACCATGTCTATGGTTTTTTGATCATACTGTGTGTGTTTTTAATGAGTTTCTGTCTCAAAAAAACATCACGCGAGTCACTGATTTCAAACCCTAAGCTTTACTGTGGTCAGTCCTCGTCCTGCTGAAAGGGGAGGGGTGTGGGGTAGGGTTGTGTTGGGGGGTATTGTGCAGGGCATTGGGGGGGTCATAGAGGGTGGCAGTTGGGGCAGATTTGTTCCGGAGGGTGTTGAGTTTAAAACCCCTGAGACGAGACTCTATAAATAACTCGTGACTCGACTCAGAGTGAAAACATATTTGTTTTCTGCAGTGTGAGAGTGGACAGGAAGTGAACGCCGCATGATTCACACCGCTGACATTTTCAGCAGCTGCAGGATTTTTCCAGCTGCAGGCCGAGCGCACATCATTACTCACCCTGAGAACATGCAGAGAACACGCTGAGAACACACCACATCACCTTACACATGTAAAAAGAAAAATAAACCACATTTAATTTTCATTACAGCATGTACTCTACTGCTGTGTCCCAAATCAACCTTATTCACTATATAACACACTACTCCAGAATAACTAGCGCTGCAAGAGGTTAGAGTCCAAATCACTTACCCCGTGTCTGAAACAGCGCCCTGCTCCTAAATCCCTACTCCCTTCATGCTCTGTCCCTTCATGGATAGTTTACACAGGGTTATGAAAAGGCACAAAGAGAGCCCCATCCGGAATGTTCTCTACAGTCTAGAACTCTGTAGAACAGAAGATTAGACGATAGTGACGATGACACACGATATAAAAATATTTATCTATGTTTCTTTTCACTGTAGCTCTGGTTCTCTTTGCAGAACAGACGATCTTCACTGCTGCATCTCCAGTAACAATCCTCCACGTTTACTCTTATTCCTGTTTCTATAAAACATAGTGATAACAGTGTGAGAACGCGAGGATCTCACACACACACACACACACACACACACACACACACACACACACACACACAGTATGTAGCACTCTGTTCTCTTCCTTTTTTTCAGTGACGTTCTCACAAATAACATTTCTATTCTGTCTGTAGTGTTGACTCTCTGTGTGTGTGTGTGTGTGTGTGTGTGTGTGTGTGTGTGTGTGTGACAGCACACACTTCAACAGAACAGCACAGAACCTAACACACTTCCTGTATATAACATCAGTGACCAGTATTTATACAGAAATAGTGATATTCAGAATGTGATTTAGTTCAGAGCCACAGGAAGGGTGTGTGTGTGTGTGTGTGTGTGTGTGTGTGTGTATATCTGAGCTTATTACCTGACATTATTCCGTCCATTTGGACTGTTTCAGTTGGTGTTGTGTGTAAAAGGTTCAGTCCACAGTGAGGCTCAGTAACTAGTGCTTCAGAGGGAATTGGGAATCTCTCACAGTTTTCCTCGGACACTCGTGTTCCGGTCGGGACAGGAAGTGGATTTTGCCCTGTTAGCTGTAGATCAGGGAGTTAGTTGTGTAAACAGCTGTATTAATTTATCACACAGCTGTGGTGGTTTTATGAAGTGACAGATTTTCTCCTCACACCAGGATGTTCTGTGTTTAGCGTTCCGTGTGTTTAGCGTTCCGTGTGTTTAGCGTTCCGTGTGTTTAGCGTTCCGTGTGTTTAGCGTTCCGTGTGTTTAGCGTTCTGTATCTTTGCATCTTTGCAGTGTGTGTAGTTTATAACATTTCTTTCTGTGTGTCTGGCCAGAAGATTGTGAGTTTCCCATCTCAGGTACACACTCACTGAAGAAGACAATAACGTGTATGATGCGTTAACGGTGAGATTTCCCCTGAACACTTTACTGAGTGACGATAACACAAACACGTGCGCACTTCAAGCACAAGGAGGTGAGCGCAGCATCTCACTGATTTTACAGTATTATTACTGCATGAAACAGTAATTCATGTTTCATGTTTTGGATGTGTATGCCTGCGTCTCTTTAATAAAAAGCTTTTAACTGCATTACGTGACACAGTGCTCTGTAACAGCCAGAGGTAAAGCTGTAACTTTAAGTTTTTTCTTCAGGACAGAGGAGTTTGTTCCTAACATGACAAGCTGAGATTTTTCTCTTATTAATTTCAAGAGAGAGAAAAAAGAGAGGCTGGTGAGGGAGCGACTGTTTATAGCTGCTATGATGTTCCTATTAATATTATTATTATTATTATTATTATTATTATTATAACACATTATTTATTCATTTTTTTATTATTGAACTCTGTTGAGGTGCTCAGCTGTGAGTCAGTGTGGATAAATGTGTCTGATAAATGAATAAGTGTAAATGGAAATGTGGTGGAAAAACCCATCTGAATGAGTTTTTGCCGTTAAAGCAGTGTTTCAGTGTGAGACTCTGCTCACTGTCAGTCCCCCGTCTCCGTCCTGTGAAAACCGCACATTTTCCAGCTCTGCTCTCATTCTCCACCTTTAATCACACAGTTTTTCCATCAGCGCAGCGCAGAACCAAGCGGCTCGGGGATCTAGAACGCCGATGAAGTGACGCACTTCAGAACTGAAACTGTTCAGAGAGCCGTCTCACACACTCGAGCAGGAAAACTGTGTGGGTGACGGAGAGAGACATAGAGAGAGAGAGTGAGACAGACAGAGAGAGAGAAAGAGAGACAGGTAGAGGGATATTTTTAGGCCGTGTTTCCGTCGCCCACTTCTGCCGAGCTGCTGTTGTTCTAAAAAGGTGGGCGGAGATTCTCTCTGAGTAATACACCAATGACATCATTATCATCATCATCGTCAGCGTTCAGATCTTTTGTAGCTGATAAAAATTTTGCAGGACTAGAACATGTTCTCATCTTACTTATTTTATTTTTGGCCAAAAATAAAACACTGAAGAGAGAAAACTTCATTTAAAAATGAAAAAGTGAAAGTGCTTTTCAGTCATGCACTGAACCAGAGAGCAGTGGTGACCAGAGAGACAGAGAGAGACCAGAGTAAAAAATTCTAACAGAGTGTAACAAATTCTAAAACTTACATGAAATATATTTCAAAAAATTTCAAATCACACCCCCAGCTCTCCCTTCTGCCCAACACCGACACACCACCATTCTGTTAGGAGAAATGGGGGAGAGCTGCGTTTTAGCAGGACGGTACGTATCTGCCTGCCACAAGCTGAGGGACAGTGAGCACACACACACACACACACACACACACACACACACACACACACACAGAGCCCTGTTTGTCTTCTGTTATTTATTTATTTATTTATTTATTTATTTATCTTCTTTAAGATTGCCAATATTTGTATTAACACTTAATTTCTAGTCTCCATGTTATAACTAATTTGTTTGTTGTTAATAACAGACAGAGAGAGAGATAGAGAGAGAGACAGAGTGAAACAGACAGACAGAGAGAGAGATAGAGAGAGAGACAGAGTGAAACAGACAAACAGAGAGAGAGATAGAGAGAGAGACAGAGTGAAACAGACAGACAGAGAGAGAGATAGAGAGACAGAGTGAAACAGACAGACAGAGAGAGAGATAGAGAGAGAGACAGAGTGAAACAGACAGACAGAGAGAGAGATAGAGAGAGAGACAGAGTGAAACAGACAGACAGAGAGATAGAGAGAGAGACAGAGTGAAACAGACAGACAGAGAGAGAGATAGAGAGAGAGACAGAGTGAAACAGAGAGGCTGAAGTTGTAGATTTCAGCTCATCAACAGTTGTTCTTCGTTTCTTATTATTATTATTAAAGTGATATGTTAGATTCAAATCTTTGAACATAAGGACACGCCCATCACTCTCTGGACACGCCTCCTTATTTGGGTGCCATGTTTCATGATGTTCTCTCTCTGTTATTGAGACTTTTACACTAATTGTATTTGTGTAATGTTTCATTGGAAACACATATGCAGTGTGTGTGTGTGTGTGTGTGTGTGTGTGTGTGTTTGCTTTGAGTCAGAACTCACACCACACCCATCACACTCCTCCCTGCTGATCCACTTCTACTATCCAACTCACACACACAACTCTCTTTCTCTCCACACCCTGCTTCTTTTCCTCTTCTCTTATTTCTCTCGCTCTCTCTCTCTCTCTCTCTCTCTCTCTCTCTCTCTCTCTGATGCTGAATTCTCTGCATTCCTCTGCAGTTCTTTAGAGCTCCAGCACAGCGTGACCTTCTCTCCTCCTCCTCATCCTGCTCTGTCTGTCTTTCTTTCTCTATCAGTCTCTCTCTCTCTCTCCTGATGAGATGATATTAGTGGTGTTCCTGCTAAACACTCGTCCCTTCATGCTGAAAGTACACATTGTGTGTGTGTGTGTGTGTGTGTGTGTGTGTGTGTTGTAGTGAGAGTGTATAGGGGAAGTGAATAAGGGCAAATTACACGCAGTATTAGAACACAACCTCAGTGAATCTCTGACTGCAGTGGGATTTGAACTTACAACCTTCTGTAATACACAGAAACCCTTCACCACCAGGACAATACTGACCAACCACTAACATCCACACAACTCAGTGTGTGTGTGTGTGTGTGTGTGTGTGTGTGTGTGTGTGTGTGTGTGTGTGTGTGTGTATACCAATCCTGACATTTGCCCAAATGCCACAGAAAATCCAATTTAAACTTATCAATGCCCGCTATTATCACATCTCATCTCGATCGGACCTGCACTCTGTGTGTGTGTGTGTGTAGTAGAAATAGAAAGGGCACAGTGTGGTCAGATGTAATCACACACTCATAAAACCAAGCGACAGCTACGCTTCAGTTTATCAACTAGAAGAGAGATTGATAGAGAGAGGGAGCGAGAGGGAGCGAGAGAAAAAGATACAGACATACAGACAGACGCATGGTGTGTAGCAAGTAGTTAAACCTAAACATGTCCTACCGGATGTTATTCACACACAAACACACACACACACACAGCGCAGGGTTTCTGGTAAGGCCGTTGGGGTTCCCCTGTTGGACATGTTAAAAGATGTGAACTGCACCTTCTCTACTGGTTTCGTGTGTGTGTGTGTGTGTGTGTGTGTGTGTGTGTGTGGTTAAATCTGAAAGGAGGAACTGATGTAGAATCTATAAACACATGATCTCTAACACACAGTAGCTAAATTTAATCAGGTTGCAGTGTGAAGATAATCAACGCCTCTGTCAATGTTTAAAGGGATTTACACGTTTCGAATATTAATGAGGATGTATTGAATATTAACGATGCTGTAATGATTATTAACAAGGCTGTAATGAATTATGATGTTTGTTAAAATGCTGTAGAGGTACAGCCTGAGTGAACGTTAGCTGTTGCTGCACTGTGTGTATTCAGATAAACACATAAACCACACATAGGGTGGAAAATACGGCTCTTTCACGAGAAAAGGAAACAGCAAGGATCGAAAATCATCGCTTTATTATTAAAGTAATTTTTTAAAATTTATAAATCCACATTTTATAGCAGACCTGGTGTTTAATTTCAGCGTCTGACACACAGCATCGCCACTGTGTGCGCTACATGTCCAACCGTATGAGACTTGAACATGAATCTGTAGAAATTATTACACCTAATATCACACTCAGGACATAAGCATGGCTAGTTTTATAATTTATTATATTTATTATATTTATAATTTATTAATTTATTACGTTTATAATTAAGCTATATTGCATGAGTAAGAGTGCTGTTGTACTGAATATCACAGCTGTGATTCGCGGTAATCCCAGCCATGCTCATATTCACTACAGCTCATGTTCACTACAGCTCATGTTCACTACAGCTCATGTTCACTACAGCTCATATTCACTACAGCTCATGTTCACTACAGCTC
>CM074989.1:58281-83994 GCA_037576825.1 Pangasius krempfi | reverse complement strand
TGCTGCCCTCTACTACACCCTGCTGCCCTTTACTACCCCCATTACACCCTACTGCTGTCTACTACCCCCATTACACCATACTGCTCTCTACTAAACCCTACTATCCCCTCCTTCACCCTGCTGCCCTCTACTACACCCTGCTGCCCTTTACTACCCCCATTACACCCTACTGCTGTCTACTACCCCCATTACACCCTACTGTTCTCTACTAAACCCTACTATCCCCTAATTCACCCTGCTGTCCTCTCCTACCTTCTCCTACCTACTCCCCTGTACTACACCTTACTGCCCTACTACGCCCTACTGTTCTCTAGGACACCTTATTTAACAGTACTTTATTGGTCTCTACTGCTTTCTACAGCAAACAGCTACTCAAAGTGTGTGCATGTGTGTGTGTGTGTGTGTGTGTACATGTGTATCTGCATGTGTGTGTACGTGTGTATGTGTGTACGTGTGTATGTGCATGTGCATGTTCGTGTGTGTACGTGTGTATGTGTGTATGTGTGTACGTGTGTATGTGTGTGTGTGTGTGTGTGTAGAGTATCCGTGGTCGTAAGGCTACTCTGGAGGAGTTACAGTCGGTTCATACGGAGCGTCATGTTCTCCTGTACGGCACAAACCCACTGAACCGCCTCAAACTGGACAACCGCAACCTCACTGGTAACGAACACACATGCGAACACACGTGCACACACAAACACACGTGCACACACACAAACACATGCACACACATACATGGATTTAACACACAGCATTTGAGATTATTAACTACTATAGCAAGAGGGAAGTAAGAAAAGGTAGTAACTGCCATATAAATAAAGAGGAGAGGGTTGGCGGGCGGGTCAGCGCATCAGACGGAGGGTTGGCGGGCGGGTCAGCGCATCAGACGGAGGGTTGGCGGGCGGGTCAGCGTATCAGACGGAGGGTTGGCGGGCGGGTCAGCGCATCAGACGGAGGGTTGGCGGGCGGGTCAGCGCATCAGACGGAGGGTTGGTGGGCGGGTCAGCGTATCAGACGGAGGGTTGGCGGGCGGGTCAGCGTATCAGACGGAGGGTTGGCGGGCGGGTCAGCGTATCAGACAGAAGGTCAGACCTTTAGCAGTTAATTTTTTTTATTCTTCCAATTTAGGAAGAAATTTTCAGGTTTAAATTTGAATACAGATGCAGATGTGGCATTGTGTAACACTCCTAATGTAAAAGTTTCTCTTTGTCTTCTGCATTTTAGCCTTTTTCTTTGTGTGTGTGTGTGTGTGAATCCTTTATTTATGTCCCTCTCTGTCCAATAGGCATTTTGTCCCAGAGGATGTTCGTCATGCTGCCATGTGGAGGAGTGGGGGTGGGTACACACACACACACACACACACACACACTCACACACACACATCTGAGCTGAATTTAGAAGTACTGTTTGATCCAAATTTCTGGTGATCAGCAGAAACTTTCATCTGCAGCACACACACACATACACACACAAATACATGCACTGACAATGTGGAATCTGCTACGGCTTTGAATGTTTAATCATTAACACGACCCACGATGCACACGCACACACACACACACACACACACACACACACACACACACACACACACTCCTTCAGAATGGCGATCAGTTTCAGCTTTCGTTCCGCTGAAGTGATTGGAACAATGTGGAGCCTGAAGGATAAAAGACATTCCACCTCCTGAACACAGATCCTGGGCCAAACCACAGAGCGGGTGGGGTTGGGGGGGGACTGGGGTAGTGGGAGGGGAGGAGGGGAGGAAGAGGGGGGGAGAGGAAGAGGAGCAACAAACAATGGAGGAATGCATAACCTCATGCACTCGTCCACGTCCTCCTCCACTGTCCCGCTCTCCCACACTCACGAATGGAAACTCGTTTTAATATGATCTATCATTAACATGTGCAGGACTGATTAATGGCTCTCTACACACACACACACACACACACAGGTTGATGTTACTGATGAATAATATTAAATAATCTCCTACTCTAATGATGATGATGTTATCAGTGTTATTTTGGCTGATCTCAGTGTTGTCAGTGTTGATTATTTTCTCTTGTCCTGTCTCCAAACTCACACAGTGATGTCTGAAGTGACGCTAAACTGCTATACACACATACACACAAAGACACAAACACACATTCTGTGTCACAAGGTGGTTTTTAAAGTCATAGAGAACATGTTTCACAAGGTGTTCTATATAGATCTCTGGGTACCATTATTTTTAGTCAGAGTTGTGCAGATGATGCACACATTTCCCTTCAGACTAAACCTTCTGTTCCTCTCTGACCTGACTCACACACAAACTGTTTATAAAACTTAAAACATTGCAAAGATACAAATTCTCTGAAGCTAAATCACAACAAAACTGAGATCCTGCACTTGAGAAAGTTCAGTTCAGTTCAGTTTTAATTATACAATGCTTTTAATAATAAACCCTGTCCTAAAGCAGCTTTACAGAAATCTGGATGTAGATTTAAATCCCTGATGAGCAATCCGGAAGCGTGAGGAAAAACCTCCTGAGATGACATGAGGAACAAACTTAGAGGAACCAGACTCCAGAACTCTTTTGGGTGACACCAGATAGTGAGATTATGAATCATTACAGTGTGCAGGTGTACAAGCGTAAACAAACAAAGTCCTGGGATGCGCACAGGACAATCTTCATGATAACAGCAGCAGATTTATGACAACTGATAGGGGCCGAGGGTCAAGATCAGGTTTTTTAAATCATGGGTTTGATAACTGCTAGTTTGAAGGATTTAGGTGCACAGCCAGTGAAGGAAAAAATTTATTATTTGGAGGTTTGATTGTTTCTGGTACTATCAGTTTGAAGAAGTGTGTAGGTAAGGGATCTAGAACACAAGTTGATGATTTTGAAGAAGTTAGTTCAGTCTGTTGGATGGGAGTAAAAGATTTTAATCGCTGAACTGACATGGTTATGTTGTTTTCTATGTACAGTAGTTAGCTTCAAATTGTCTGACTTTAAGTTAATACTCTTAATTTTTTTGCCTAATATGTACATATTTGTCATTGAAGAAATTCTGATAGTGATCACGAGTACATGGTGTTGGTTTTTGTGCTTCTGTGCTGGTCATGTTCCTAGTTAACTGTGCTAATTTAATAAGAAATAGGATTGCTTTCGTTATCTTCTATTAGGGTGGAGAAGTAGGCTGATCTAGCAGAACTTTCTATAGCTCAGGAGGCTCTCCTTCAATGCTGTTTGAAATACTACTGATTGAATTTGACAGAAAGTGACGTCTCTCCATTTTACCCTTATCACACTGAACAAAAATACAGTATTAATGTACTGCTTCTGATGAACCTAAAGACATGTTGCTAATTTTTTAATTTTATAAAAAGAAGAGAAAAAGAGCAGAGACCATTAGACGTTAGAAATCTGTCCTCAGATGCGGAGTGTAACGCAGCCGAAGGAAAATATTTTCAATATTTACAGTCATGATTTAGAGATGAAGAGAGAGTGAGAGAGATGGAGAGCTGCTCCAGAAACGTTCCTGAGTTTAGATGGAGGAACCATGAGCAGGGAGGCGCAGGAGAACCTGCTACACTGTTAGAATTACAATAGAATTAATTGATTTATTTAGTCTGTTACTGGGGAAGAAGCTCTTTCACACTCCAGCATTACATCTGTTATTTTATAACATGTTGATGATTTGAAGAACATGCTTTAAACTTGATCACACTCAGAAACTCATGTCACATGTTAGCACGCCAGTCTACAAAAGTGTGTGTGTGTGTGTGTGTGTTTACAGGTCGACAATGACACCATCTGGAATGAGATGCACACCTCCACAGCATCACGCATGGCTGCAGGCAGTGTTACAGAACTCGCTTTCAGAGTGGCCAAGGGAGAACTGAAGGTATGACACACACACACACACACATATCCACACACTCCACACACACACACATGCACGTACTTACACACCCCACACTACACACACTCCATACACACACACCAACATCCACACACACACTTCAGTAACACTTTAATTTTTATGTCCTGCAGAACGGTTTCGCTGTCGTCAGACCACCAGGACACCATGCTGACCCATCAAACCCAATGTAAGTGCGTGTGTGTGTGTGTGTGTGTGTGTGTGTGTGAATATTTATGGATTAATAATTGCTTGGTATGAATGCATGTGTGAATGAAATCTCTCTTGCTCTGTCTGCCTTTATCTCTCGCTCTCATTCTGTCTCTCTTTATCTCTCTCTCTATCTCTATCTCTCTCTCACTTTCTGTCTCTCTTTCTCTCTGACTTTCATTCTCTGTCTCTTTCTCTCTCTCTGTCTCTCTCTCTGTCTCTGTCTCCTTGTCGTTCTTTCTCTCGTTTGCTCTCTGTCTCTCTCTCTCTGTCTCTCTCTCTCTCTATGTTTCTCTCTCTGTGTATCTCTCAGGGGTTTTTGTTATTTTAACTCGGTGGCCATTGCTGCTAAACAGCTACAGCAGAAGTTGAACGTTAATAAAATCCTCATCGTTGATTGGGTGAGAATTTACTTTAAGTCACACTTTCATTTATTGATTTATCATTTACACTCAGGATGTGTGTGTGTGTGTGTGTGTGTGTGTGTGTGTGTAAAAACAAGTGTAAACTAATAGGCTCTACAGGGAATTATGTCTTTCATCTAAGCAGAATAACATGGCCTGTTTTCCTTTGTATGTTTGCTTTAAAGAATATGTAATGTAAAATTATAAAATAGTGAGTGGGGTCAACACAAATATGCAAATTAATCACCTTAATTAAAATTAATTATACATGCAGATTAATGCTTGTTATTTGGAAAGTTAATCAATCAAGACCTCACACGTTAGTCAGAACGACCTGATAATACACGCAGCCAAAGGATAATACTACTGCTGCTACTACTACTACTACTACTAATAATGTTAGTATGATGTCACAGCTGATTTGATTGCATCATGCAGGATGTTCACCATGGAAACGGCACTCAGGAGATTTTCTACTCTGACCCAAGTGTGTTGTACATCTCACTGCATCGCTATGACAATGGCAACTTCTTCCCTGGCAGTGGAGGACCGGCGGAGGTCAGACACTTTAGATGACTGTGTGTGTGTGTGTGTGTGTGTGTGTGTAGTGATGACTCTGTGTGTGTATAGTGATGATTGTGTGTGTGTGTGTGTGTGTGTGAGTGTGGGTGAGTCACACTAGTAATGATCTGAGGTTCTTCATCAGTTCTACTGAACAGTTTAAACCTCAGCTTCACACCTATGATGAAGCTCAGTAAGGTCACATGACCATCTCACCTGTCTGTCTCTCTTTTTCTCTGTTTGTGTCTCTGTCTTTCTCTCTGTCTGTGTCTCTCTGTCTGTCTCTCTCTCTTTGTCTCTCTCTGTCTCTCAGGTGGGCTCTGGTGCGGGTGAAGGCTTTAACGTGAACGTGGCGTTTACTGGCGGTCTTGACCCTCCGATGGGTGACACTGAATATCTCGCTGCATTCAGGTGAGACAGCGTGTGTGTGTGTGTGTGTGTGTGTGTGTGTGTGTGTGTACTGATGACATGGTGAGATTAATAAAATAATGATCAGTAAAAATACATGATCAGTTTAATAAAAATACATGTGACTGGTTATTAAAATTTAAATAATAAAAACTTGCTGTCTCTCAGTCAGAGATCCAGCTGTGTGAGTGGGAGGGGCATTCGTCATCTCTTGTGTCAATCAAACCCACACACCGGCCAATCACACGCCTCGATTATCTCTTTAATACAGCTGTGGGGTGTCAACTGGCTAAACTGAAAAAGAAATAGCTAAACAAAAACAAAAGTTAACTAGCAGCATGTTGCTAAAGTTGTAGTAAAAACCCGAACAGGAAGTGGTTAGCGTTCAGGACGAGGTTTAGCTGTTTAGAGGAATTGATTGTGTTCTGAACTAAACTCTGAATGTTTTGAACTCAGCTGGATGTCGGAGACACGGCGGTTGCTAACGCGCCGAGCTCAAATCATTTCCAGCTTTTCTCCGGTGTGTGAGATTGAAACCTCCAGCGCTGCCACTTCCACACTCACATACACACACACACACACACACACACACACACACACACACACACACACGTCACTGACTGGCCACCACACCATGCCTTTAATAAAGGTTTTTAGTATTTTTGATGAAAAGCTGCTCGGAGTTTGTTGGCTGAGATCCAGAAGACCAAAACGACCGCACGCTCACTGGGTGGGCCATTAAACCCCCCAGGCAGACAGACAGGTCTAACTGTCTCACTGCCACTATTCACTATTTACTTCCTGTCTGTCTTTGACTGAGCTTGAATTAATGCTCTCTCGCCCTTATTTCCTCTCTCTGCATTATTCACTCCATTCCTCTCTCTTTCTCTGTCTCTCTCTCTCTCTCTCTCTCCTTGTCTTTCTGTGCTCCACTCAAACTTGTTCTTGTCCTTGCAGGGGAGTTTGGGTAATTTTATTGGTCTGGAAGGAGGCAGGGCTGGTTGCCACAGTGAGGGCAGGGTGGTGAAGTGGAGGATTGTGGGTAATTAAGGTAAATGGCTCCCAGATGGCGGGCTGTCAGTGACGTGAGACGAATGACAAGCTCTAAACGAGAAGCAGACGCTGGCGGGGCTTTGAACCAACTGAGTGATGCGTCGACAGGAGAGAGAGACAGAGAAAAAGCGAGAGAAAGTCTGTGTGTGTTTGAGAGAGAGAGAGAGAGAGAAAGAGAGAGAGAGAGACACAGATGGACAGATATAAAGAGAAAGTGAGAAAGACTGAGAGAAACAGACATAGAGAAATGGAAAGCTATAGATAGACAGACTGAGTGTGTTTATTTTTGTAGATGTGCTGAAATGAGTGGAAGTCAATGCGAAGCTTTTCTTCTTCTGTGGTTCTGAAAACTTGAGCACTTCCTGTGGAGAAGTAACTGTTCACTTCCTGCTGCACTGTTTATAAACTAGGTTTCACTGTGTGTGTGTGTGTGTGTGTGTGTGTGTGTGTGTGTGTAGGACGGTGGTGATGCCCATCGCTCAGGAATTCTCCCCAGACGTGGTGCTCGTCTCAGCGGGTTTTGATGCTGCAGAGGGACACTCGGCTCCGTTAGGGGGATACAGAGTCTCCGCCAAGTGTATGATCACCATCATAATCATCATCATCTCTGATCTCTCTCTCACACACACACACACACACACAATTACACACAAATCCAATACCTGTGTTTGACTGGTTATTAACTAAACAATAAATGTAATTTATGTGTGTGTGTGTGTGTGTGTGTGTGTGTGTGTGTGTGCGTGCAGGTTTTGGGTTCCTGACCCAGCAGTTGATGAAGTTAGCAGGTGGGCGTGTGGTCTTGGCCCTGGAGGGGGGTCACGACCTCACGGCCATCTGTGATGCGTCAGAGTCCTGTGTTAGTGCACTGCTGGGGCTGGAGGTCAGTTACAATGTCATATACCTGTTATTACCAGTTATAACCCATTGATACCTGTTATAACTTGTTATAAACGGTTACAATGCACAGTAGATCTCTCAGATACTCATGTGCTGATCAGTGGGTCTACAGTATAACTCATTAATGCACAACATGGTTACAGTGGGCATTCATGGTGATGACATCACTCGTCTCGTGTTTGATTCAACAGGAGGAGGAGGCTGCCTATGTAGGGAACATTAAAGGGCAGAGAAGTGAGCTCTGTTACATTCAGCATAAAACTGAAGGTCCCTATGTAATGGAGATTTAATAGAGCACTGTGCATGTCCTTCTCACAGGAGATCATCTTATATACACCGACCAAGCATCTGATGTGGAGTTAACACACAGAATAAACACACTCTTCTGTTTAGAATAAAAATAACTCGCTAGTGTTAAGTGAATGAGTAAACGAAGGGCACTTACACAGTGGTGATGAAGCTGAAATGAGACGCAGCCAAGATTAATTTACACTAAAAGTAAGACAGGAAGAGAAAGTGTAAAATCAGCTCAGTACACTGTTACCTCTCACACACCTAACACTCATACACCGAACACTCGCAGGCCAAACACTCACACACACTGTTTCTAATGTAGATATTATTCTAATGTAGCATGTTAACTGACCGGTCTGTCTATCTGTCTGTCTCTCTGTATCAGGATTCTTTACCAGAGGAAGTGCTGAATCAGAAACCCAACGCTAACGCTGTGCAGTCACTACAGAAAGTCCTGCACATACAGAGTCAGTCTGTCTTCCTCTCTGTCTCTCTGTCTGTTTCCTTCTCTGTCTGTCTATCTCTTGTTCCTGGGATATGATTTACTCATTTACAATTGAATCTAAAACAAGTATGTCTTCTGGACATCAATATAATACCCTGTCTGTCTCACTCTGTCTCTCTCTCTCTCTCTCTCTCTCTCTCAGGTGAGTACTGGCCGTGTGTCAGGGAGATGTTGTTGTCAGTGTGTTCATCGTATGTCGGTGCTCAGAAGGGAGACAGTGAGGAAACTGCTGCAGTGAAAGCTCTCGCCTCGCTCTCAGTCGGAGTCCTAAACAATATTAAGAGGTACAGAATGTACATCATCTCATATACACATTATAGAATTACATTATACATGCTATTATGTCATCATATACAGTGGATATAAAAAGTTTACACACCCCTGTGTGTAATGACAGGATTTTGTCATTCAGAAGGTGAAACAACCTAAAATCACTGCAGATCTTTTTTCACCTGTAACATGAAACAGCAGCTAACAACATTCAAGTGAAAAACAAATAGAAATGTTTTAGACTCAAAAAAGAAAAACGAACAGTAGCCTGGTTGTATAAGTATACACATCCCTTAAGTAATACTGTGTTAAAGCACCTTTTGTTTGTAATTTAGCACGCTGTGTTTTTGGGTAAAAGTCTACCAACTTAGCACATCATTATTTGGTCATTTTATTCCACTCTTCCTTGCAAAATTCTCCAGATCTATCAGGAAATCCTCTGTACACAGCCCTCTTCAAGTCATTCCACAGGATTTAGATCTGAGCTCTGACTGGACCAATTCAAAATGCTGATCTTTGTCTTCTGAAGCCGTTCCTTTGTTGACTTGGATTTGTGTTAGGGTCGTTATCATGCTGGAAGGTGAAATATTTCATCTTCAGCTGTCTAACAGACACCTGCAGCTTTTGTGCCTAAATATATTGGTATTTGGAGCTATCCATGATTCCCTCTTTCTTAACTAGAGCTCTAGTCCCAGCTGAAGAGAAGCAGCTCCACAGCATGATGCTGCCATCACCATGCTTCACCGTGGGTATGGTGTTCTTTAGGTTATAAGCTGTCTTGTTTTGTTTTTTTTTGCCAAACATTTCTTTTAGAATTATGCCCAAAAAGTTTTACCTTGGTCATTTTTGCCGCATGGTTTGGGTGATTTAGTTGGGCTTGGAAGTTTTTTGTGAGAAAGGGCTTCAGTCCAACCGCCTACCCCACAGGCCAGACAGAGATCGTTGTCACATGCAGAGAGTAATCAGTACGTGTCAGATGTTCCTGCAGCTCCTCTAATGTTGCTGTAGGTCTCTTGGCAGCCTCCCTGATAAGTTTTCTTGTCCTTTAGTCAGTTTTGAGGGGACGTCCTGTTCTTGGTGACGTCACTGTGGTTCTCCATTTTCTCCACTTGTTGATGGCCTTCACGGTGTTCCATGGTACATCTAATGTTTTAGAAATGTTTTTATACCCCTCTCCTGATCGATATCTTTCAACACTGAGATTCTGTACATGCTTTGTAAGCGCTTTGGTTTCAGCAGTGAGATGAAACCAAGAAGATGTGAGGAGAGTCTTACAGAAACAGCTGATCTTTATTTGGGGTTAATCAGAATCCCTTCACTGATGACAGCTGTATGATAATTACTTTTGAACATGAGAATGTGATTGGTTAAGTATGAGCACAGTCACATCCCTGTTATAAAAGGGTGTGCATACTTATGCAATCAGATTTCTGTAAGCTTTTTCCTTTTTTTCTCCTAAAATATTTCTATTTGGTTTTCAATAAAATTGTTTCTGGTTGCTATTTCACATTAAAGGTGGAAAAAGATTTCATTTTTTTACATCACAAAAACCTGTAACTTTAACAGGTGTGTACACTTTTTATATTCGCTGTACACATGGAGTTAATTCATATTATAAATCACACTTACTGAGTGAAGCTCCTGGTTATAGAAGTGCATTATGGGTATTCTGTATGCTCTGGTGTTTGCTGGTCTCTTGCAGTGTGTTGTGTGATTTTATGATTCCACGTGATATTTAATGCACTACATAATGAACAGAGTGTGTTTTCTGTACCTAGTCTCAGTATTTGTTTTTTTTAATCTGTTTTTTTTTTTTTTCAGAGTCGCTGATGAACCAATGGAGGACCAAGACTCCATGTAAACCCGCCTACTTTTTTTCTGAATAACTGTCCAATCATAGGGCAGTTCCACATCACATGACTGCAAGGGAGCTCAAACTCTCTCGCTGCCTTATGACCAGCAGTGCCTTCAATAAGAGGGGCTGTAGTGATGTCACTTCCTGTTTGGTCCTATGCTACTTCTCCTGTGTGAGTTTAGTGGCACGGCTAAGCTAATGGCCCCCGACAGACCTTGTGGATTCCAGAACTTTCCTTACATCCACTTTTGTCAGGTGAAGAACGAGTCTTAATGAGTCTCGAATTATTTTTACTTTCTTTTTTTTTTCTTTTTTTTTTTTTTTTTTTTAAGTTCAGTGTTCCTCCGTCACACTTTGATGAACATTTCTGATGGAGACTCTTTTTTACTGTTTGTTATTGAACTGTTACGGTGTGGACAGATTCGCCCGTCTCGATGATGTCACTTCCTCCAACATTAACCACTAAAGAAGATAAAGGAGGAGCTTGTGTTTATTCCTCGCTCTCGTTTTGCACTGTGCATTCCATAATGTGAACCATGATGTTTATCTCCAAACTCTGGGAAAAGTTATGTACAGTAATGTTTATTACAATGAAGACAAGATCACTTACACACACGCGCGCACACACACCTGGCGAGTGTTATAATGACCACTGTAATGACCAATCACTGATCGGACAAACAGGAAGCAGCGTCTTGTCTCTGTACACGCCATTAGAATGTTATGTTAAAATCACACACGTGTGTTTACACTCCTACTTTTACAGGACAAAGAGAGAAACAGGAAGTGGAAGTGACTTTATGCGATAGGAGCCTGTGTCATTTCCTATTTCACATGAGGCCTCGATTCAGATGACTAACGATATTTAAAATTTCTCACACAGTTCTCTGTGTTTTTTTCATTCCAGTGCAGTGGTGCACAGAAACTGATCTGTGCTACTGAGTATGAATTTGGCTTATACCATTTTATCATGGAATTTAAAAAAGCTGGACAGGCCACAAGGTTGATATCAGCGATGGTGCAGAGACTCATAAGAGACTTGTTAGAATAATGGTGTGAAACAAGCAGTGTTGATGTCAGTGTGATTATTTTGGTTGTAATTCATGTCGTTCCCGTCAGTACGGCCGACATGTTAAACTGTTGCAGTAGATAAGATCAACTCTGTTTACGCACAGAGCAACACAAATTGTACAGCCGTGCTTGTTAGGTCACATCATCTGAAAGAAGCCTTTGTATACAGATATCCAGTACACTGAGCTTTATGAAGGTTTACAAGTAATGTTTTTATATTTGCTAATGTTGACATGACTCCAGTGAGCATAAACATGGTGAGATTTCAGTTTCAATTCAGTTTTATTTGTATAGCACTTTTAACAATGGATATTTGACACCAGAGTGTTTTTGTTCCAGCCAGAAGTGTGTGTGTGTAAATTTACAGAATCTGCTTTTCAGACTCGCCTTAAACTGTTAAAATGTGTACCATGTAAATTAGCGTGAAACTAGCAGTGCTGTAACGTGTCTTTTACTCTGCACTGTGAGACAGGTAGTGTTTGAGGGAAAAGACATTTTACATGCACCAAATGAAACAGACCAAAAGATTTGTGTATTTTATTGCAATGAAAAAAAAACTGAAACCACTAACAATCCCAATGATTTAGTGTTTTTCACTCCAGGAGGAATCACACACTTCCTCGAGGGTTTGGCGAACCTGTGTGTTTGGGTCGAGTTTGTTTGTGCGATAGATGCTACCTGATTAGTCAGCTGATAAAAAAAGCACTTGATGTCACTTGAAGATTCCTGAAACGAAATTGTTTTAAACCGCCTGTGTTCTGATGAGCGGTGTGCTGTGGGGTTCCGAGTAAAATATGCACCTCCTCTTCATCCTCCTCACTTCTGTGTTATTGCCTCATAACAAACCACTGTGTTCAGCTCTGTGCGTATGTGTGTGTGTGTGTTCTGACGACTCTGGGTGTGTATTAGCCCAGGAGAACCTGCACATCTTCACCTCTGATTTCAGTTTAACACACGTGTCCAAGTGAGTTTCATCATGTTACATTTTACATTCAATTGTTAAAAGTTATTTTGACTTTGAGGACCAGTCACAGTTAAATCTGGAGTTTATTCTGGAGTTTATTCTGGAGTTTATTCTGGAGTTTATTCTGGAGTTTATTCTGGAGTTTAATCCGGAGTTTAATCTGGAGTTTCAGTGTCACAGCTAGACGGCTCATGTTTACTAAAGAAACTTGTATTTAGTTTGAGTTGTGAAGGAAGTGAACTTTTACATTCCTGTGCAGTAGGGGCGGTGTGTGTGTATATATACCCTAGCTTTATGTGTTTTTGGATTTTACCTCCTGAGGAGTGTGTAAGTGTGTATTCTCACTTCCTGCTCTCAATACCACAGGGAGGAAACGGACAGCTGTGTTTTCTGATTTATGACATGTGTAAGGACTAAAGACTAAAGACGAGCCGCTAACGTCTTAATTCTCTATCATTTTTTTCATATCTTGTAATTTTTCATTCTAAAGCCTTAATGTAAATATCACTGCAAGACCAAAAATCATTTCTGCGTGCCTGTCACTAACAGATCATTAATGACTTATTAATTGATTATTAATGATTTATTCAGTTCTTGCTTTTTTATGCCTGTGTATAGATAAGAATCTCTATTTTGTACTTTCTATCTCTTTCAAATAAAATAAAGCATTTTGTTTAACTGAAGCTGTTTTTCTGTGTCTGTGATTATAAATATTAACAGTCCCAAACTTTTTTAATTAAATATAATAATGAGATATTAGGACCAGTAAGGTATTTTTAATTACATAAGCTGTAGTACAGAAAATTATGTGTGTATTAATGGGCCTTTAATGAATATTAATGAGACTGTAATTAATATTAATTAATATAATAATGTGACACAATGTGAATAATGAGTCACAGACAGAAAACATAAACCACAGAAGAGGAAAAACATTTTTCTCAAGCAAAGAAAAATCAAGAGGAGGCAAAAATAATTTTATTATCAATTTTAATACAGACAGATTGTAATAGTACAAAAAAAGGTTTTATTAAAGCAAACAAAAACGTGCAGGGAGAATCGTGTTGGTTTTAATGTTGTGATGGCCAAGCTACTGATCGCTAACATTTACTCATGTGGTGGAGGTTGGAGAGCAGAAACAGAGTCCACATGGACAATGAGCTCAGTCTGTAATGTCTGTAATGTCTTTCCCACTGCCTGTCTCGGGATCTGCTGGAGACGAGGAGACGAGGGAATCGACTCAGTGGGGAAAAAATCGGACTGAGCAGAGGTGAGCAATGAGTTTCCTGTCAGGGTGGCTAAATGAAATCTTCAGATTTGGGTTACGGAGGGGGTGGGGTTATGGAGGGGGCGGGGCAGATGTAAACAGCAGGGTGGGGAAATGAACATTCCATGAACACATCAGAAGTTCTGATGTCTCATATTGCTCCTCTATGCAACGACCATTTAGAGCTATGAGTATGGAGAACAGAGACGAGCTGAGGAGTTTGCGGATATTTACATTTTACATACACTTTACCACTGTTTAACATCCACACACACACACACACACACACACACACATTATCAGAACCACAAAGTGGGAAAAAAAGAAAACAAAGTTTAGTGCCATCTCAGAGTAACACAGTAATGAGAGACGTCTGGCTGCTAACAAGTGTGTGGTACTCATAATTAAAACACACACAATATTTTACACACTGCACTGCTCAGAGAAATTGCATAGAAATGGAATAAAATATTAATTGATTTATTTATTTGTTATATATTTTTGTTTAAAGCATACAGGAAGTCATTTTGAAAACACAGAAACTCCTTCAGTACCACAAACCAGCTTCGCTCCAATCCTGCTTAACACTCCAGCTTGGTCAAGTCCCTATGGACATCTGAACGATTGGTCCAGTAAGCTTGGACGAAATTCACTGGGTGAGTGTTCATTTAAATTCAAATCAATTCCATTCAGTTTTATTTCTACAGCATTTTAACAATAAATGCAGTCACAGTGTAGCTTCAGAGAAATCAGGATCTTCAGATTTATATTTACATTCCTGATGAACAAGTCAGAGTGTTCAGTATTCAGAGTGTTTACCCCGTGTGACACACTTCCTCTTCAAAATGCTGGCTGAAGGTAATTTTAAGGAAAATCAAAGAGAAAAAAAACAATAAAGGTTTAAAAACTGTGAAACTGTGACATTTGATTGCATGAGACTGATGGAGGCAGTGAGTTAGTAAACCTGGTAGTTAAACACTATTTGGTGAGTTAGCGAGCAGGTGTGTGTGTCCAGTGTGATGGAGGCTGAGTGTGTAAATATTGAGGAGGTGTGAGTTCTCACTGGTGAGTCTGAGCTCACATACACACTCATTAGGATGAAAACAGAGACTCTGCTGTGGAGAAGCAAATTCTTCTTATCCTCTCCTGGATCACTGAGGGGATAAACATTTGGAATACTGGGATTCTGGAAAAAAAAAAAACAGGGATGAATAGAGACTTTTTTATTTTCCACAGTACACACATAAACAAACACCATCACACACACACACACACACACATAGCTGCAGGACAGCGTTGAGCTCAAACCATCTGTACACACGTGAGTCTGATCAGACACACAAACACAAACAAACATCTGCTATTCAGAAACTTTTCCAGCATATAGAGGTCAGTGTTTGATGTTTTATGTTATAAAGTCATTATGTTTTTGTTTCTCACTAACATTTGATTGTTTAATTTATTATTGAACATTAGAGTTCCCAACACCCAAGAACTCTGTCACCTTCATACTGATCACACACACCTGGACTCAATAATGAACCTTATAGACACACAACCCCACAGTTCACCGCAAAGTATATGCTCTTTGTCTTTGTTACCACTCGATACTAAGCCCATGTATTTTGTGATTATGCTTTTGATCCTGTTTCTGGCTTTCTGGTTTTTGACTCCTGCCTTGGTTATTTTATGCTGTTTGCTAATCACCTGACCACTGCCTGTTTCCTGTTTCTGATTTTGCTGTACATATTAGATTTGTTGCAAGTCAGTCCCTGCTGCCTGTCAGAATACTTCACTGGTAATGGATGCAGCAGGTAGCCTGGAAAGCCGTCAGGCCTTGGCAGCCCCGGGCCTACTCATCAGAGAACAATGACAGCAGATAGCCATGCTCAGCGCACAGCTAGCACAAGCAAACCATGATGACTTCCGTACTAGCTCCTTTGGCAGCACCCTCTATATTGGCTTCTTCTTTCATTGCATGTCCAGACAAATATGCAGCGTATCCAAGTGTAAAGGCTTCACGCTATAGTGTTCACTATACTTCTCAAGCCAAAAAGGGGATTCCAAGCAAACCAGTTCATCACTCAGTTCATCAACCTGCTAACCAATAAAGTGCTTGCCTGGGCCTCTCGTCTCAAAGAGGAGAGCACACCTCATCCTATGAATGCTTCCTCCTTCTTTGAGCTGGCCCCCAAAACCACTTATCATCAAAGGTTAAGCGCTTTCGGGGGCCCTGAAACAGTACATCACCCCTCAACCTTGCCAGCATCTGCAGGCATCTTTTTCATGGAGAAGAAAGGGGGTGGCCTGTGGCCTTGCATAGATTACCAGTGACTGAATCAGGTTATGGTAAAGTATAGTTATCCTCTGCACTGGAGCAATTATGAGAAGCCAAAATCTCCTCCACGTTGGACCTATGCAGTGTCTACAGCTTGGTGCATATCCACAGCGGTGACAAGTGGAAGATGGCCTTTAACGCCACCTCTGGCAACTTTGAGTACCGCATGATGCCATATCTGCAGTGCCAGCAGTCTTTGCCTGATTTATGCCTGATTAATGATGTTCTACAAGAACATGTTTGGCAAGTTTGTTATAGCTTATAGCAATGATATCTTGTTCTACTCCACAATCAAAGAGAAGCACATCCACTGTGTCTGAAGGGTCCTTGCATGGTTGATGGAGAACCAACTGTACGTGAAGTGAGAGAAGTGTTCATTTGTTCAAATTCATCTGTCAAGAATCTCATTCCTTGAATATATCATAAGCCCAGAGGGTGTGTTCATGGACCAAGACAAGGTCATGATTGTCACCCACTGACCCTTTCTGACTACTGTTTAGGAGCTGCAAAGATTCCTTGGGTTTGCAAAATTCTATAGGAGGTTCATCGGTGGATTTAGCACCATTGCCTCACCCCTGACTTCCCTGCTCAAGGAACCCAAGAAGCTGAAGTGGAACCCCTCAGCCAACCAAGCATTTGAGTGCCTCAGGCAGGCCTTCACCTTGGCCCCATACTTAAACACCCTGACCCCTCCAAGACTTTCATACTTGAGGTGGGCACCTTTGAAACTTGGGAGGGGGCCATCTCATCACAGAGATTTGGAGAGAAGCCCAAACTCCACCCCAGGGACTTCTTTTTGAAGGAGCTTTCCCCAGCTGAAAGCAACTACAACAGTGGCAACAGGGAACTGCTGGCCATGAAACTAGCCATGGAAGATAGGCACCACTGGCTGAAGGGGACCTCCATCCATTTACAAATTTCACAGACCACAAGAACCTAGAGTACATTGTCAGCTAAAAGACTGAACTCTCGCCAAGCATGTTAGACCCTGTTCTTCACAATATTTCAGTTTACCATCTCCTACAGACCTGGCTCCAAGTACACAAAGGCTGACTCTCTCTCTCCTGTCTCTATTCAGCCCCTCCCAGAGGAACCACAGAGGACTGTATCCTACCACAGTCATGCATTGTATAGGTTATAACCTGGCACATTGATCTGGAGATAGAGAGCACACCTGAGGTGGGAGTTCCTGCACAATGTCCAGCAGACTAAAAATATGTGCCTTCCCACCTCAGAGATAAACTGATCATGTGGGCTTACACCTCCCCAGCTACTGGACACCCCAGCAGTCACAGAACCCACCAATTTCTTCAGGGCAAATAATGGTGGCCCTATATGCTCCAAGACATCCACAAGTTCATCTCGTGATGCTCTTCATGTGCCCAAGCCTAAGTACCCCAAACCCTGCCTGCAGGTAAGCTACTCCCTTTGTCCACGCCACAGTGACCATGGTTCCATATAGCCATTGACTTCTTCACTGACCTCCTGTCTCAGAATAACACAGTCATTGTGGCAATAGTAGAATGCTTTTCCAAGTCATTTTGCCTGCTCCCCTTCCCTGGTCTTCCTTCCACCTTCTAAACTGCAGAACACATCTGTACTTTTGTGTTCAGGTACTTTGGCATCCAGGTGTAACAGCCCAGCCTGGGGCTGCATCATCAGCTAGCCTTTGGGAACCAACATCAGGCACAGGACTGCACTGAAATAATTAGGAGCAATGAACCACACCTGTCCGCCTGGCTACTTAAGAGTAGCACGCAGACTCTCATGCACAGCAGTCTTTGTTTGAGTCCTGACAAAATATTTGGCTGGTATTTCAGGTATTTTGAAACTAGAGCTATAGTCTAGCCTTTCCTCTGCGCTAGGTTGACCTCGCCTTGACCTCAGCCTAAGGTATTCTTTAAAATTTAAATTTATATCCGGAATTTATATATTTAAAGTTGCTTTGTGGCAATGTCCATTTTTAAAAGTGCTATACAAATAAAATTAAATCTGGTTAGCTCCATGTGGCGAGTGGTCAGAGGTTTCTCTTGGCATTAAGACTCAACTTTACAATTAATTTAAGATTGAATGCTTCCTGATTAAGTTTATGCTTTTAGTTCCTCCTTGATATTCGTTTTCATAAACACTTCTGCTTCCTTATTTTGTTTGCTGTAGGTCAAGTGTCAGGCCTCAGTCCTTTTATGCCTACCTTTTATGCTCCAGATTTGATTTCAGCCTTCCTTGTGGCATACTGGTAACATGCTTGCTTTCCAGCCTGGACATTGTGCGTTTGATCCCGAATACAGGTACTCTTTGATTTGTGATGTTTTTCTTCTGTTCATTCTCCATGTTTGCTCTGCAATTGGGTTCCATCTATTAAGTGGTTGGTGGCTCAATCAGTTTCCTCAGGTCTCCCATACACGGATGCTTGGGATTCTGGCTTGGGGTGAGTCACCATGTTACAGAGAGACTGAGCCATCGTCATAGACACAGCAGAGCAACCAGAGTTGGAGCAAATGAGCTTTGGTGGTTCCTGAGCAAGCCTCTCAAGCTGAACCCCACCTGCCCTCTCTGGAGAGATTTGATGGAGACCCAAGGCAATGTCAGGGGTTGCTTGCTTGTGTTTGAGCAGAACCCATCCCAGTTCCCCACAGAGGTGTGTGGAAACCATCCCAGTTCTCAAGACATGAGCGTGCTTGGGCCACTCTGGTCTGGGACAGTCAGCCTGATAATTGTGATGTCATGCCTGTGATACTTGAGATGCATTGTCTCTCATGACAATGTGTCATATCTTTGATTACTCAGTCTGCGGAGAGGAAATTGGTCCCTGCCTACTTTGCATACGGAAGGCAAAAAGACCAGTGGCTGACTATGCCCTTGAGTTCCATTCTCTGGCCTCTGAGTGTGACAGGAACTGAATTAATCGCAGCCTTCCACCAGGGCCTAAGTGAGGAACTCAAGAATGAATTGAAGAGTTATAGTTATAGAGTTATCGAGCTACAGCGTTGTAGAGTTACTGAGTTATCAGTTCCTGTTAGAATTCTATTTCATTAAAATTGCAGATTAGAGCTAATTAACTCACTATAATTTAATTTCCTCTTTACTCTGAATGTTGTGAAAATGGAGGGGGAGACAGGAACCTGATGGTGAATGAGCTCAGTGTGACAGTGTGAAGGAGGAACTCCACATGCATCTCGGATCACACACTATCACCTAAAACACCCCGTAGTGTCTCAGATCACACACCCTGCCTTAACACACACCATGTGGCATCCCAGATCACACACTCTCACCTAACACACACCTTGATGTGTCTCGGATCACACGCTCTCACCTAACACACATTCCGTAGTGTCTCAGATCACACACTCTCACCTAACACACACCCCGTAGTGTCTCGGATCACACTCTCTCACCTAACACACAACCCATAGCGCCTCGGATCACACACTCTCACCTAACACACACCCTGATGTGTCTTGGATCACACACTCTCACCTAACACACACCCCGTAGCGTCTCGGATCACACACTCTCACCTAACACACACCCCGTAGCGTCTCGGATCACACGCTCTCACCTAACACACACCCTGATGTGTCTCGGGTCACACGCTCTCACCTAACACACACCCTGATGTGTCTCGGGTCACAATTCTGATTTAATTCTAATTTAAGACTGATTTTATTCCTGGATTAATCATCATTTAAGCCTGATGTAAACCTGATGCTGATGTTGGTGATAATTAGTTGTTTGGATTAATGATATAAATTATACATATTATGATAATAAACTGGATTTCAGAGACCTATATTCCCCTACAATAACACACAAACACACACAACACAGAGAGAGAGAGAGAGAGAGAGAGAGAGAGAGAAACACATGAAACATAAAAGTATAGGAGATTTTTAAAATGGGAAATAAAGCAGTAAATTACTTTTTTCTTCACAGACATAGATGCACACACACACACACACACACACACACACACACACACACACATACACACACACACATACACCTCTCTTTACGCCCCACAACTGTTTCCAATCATTAGGTTCCTGCATGTCTGCACCCGCAGGCTTTGATTACACCACAGTGTGTGTGTGTGTGTGTGTGTGTGTGTGTGTGTGTGTGTGTGTTAAATCAGCTGTTTTATTTTCTTGTGATAGTGTTACTTTAATTAGAAACAGAAATTCAATTATATTTCATATTTTTATTGCCTTTTTAAACTGTAAATTAAATTATTTATTAAACACTTAAATCAATAATTATATTTTATTTATATTTATATTTATTATAGCTGTTTAAACAAAAAGAGATTTCACTAATTATGAAAATAATCATTAAAATTATATTTTAAGTTCCTTAAAAGATTGAAATACACAGAAACATGTTAGGAAAATTAACTAAATTACAATTCCATTATAAACTCATACTGCTACTACTAATAATGTTCTAATGAGGATAATTTAAATCTTAATGGCATTAGCTCAGAATAAGTCTGTAGAAGTTCATTTATTTATCTTTCTGTATTAACTAATTAAATTATAATTTTCACTCCACAGGAGTCAATAATCACAGTGCAGCTCTTTAATTAAAGAAAAAAAATGTAACCACTGACATTAAATAAAAAAAAGTATGATAAATCAATAAATCAGTAATGTTTCATTTCTGCACTAATACATTTATTCTCTCTGTATTATTGTTTATTAAATGTCTGTTAATGTCAGAAATCCAAAATGTTTATTTAAATAAATAATAAACAGTAAAAGTGCACCGCGGCTAAAAGATTATAGTCTTCTAGAATTTTCCGCAGGTTATTTCCCAGCTGCTAGACAATCCTCATGCATGTTTATTTATCACTATGTAGCATTAATTGTTTATGTATGTATCATTTTTCTGAATAGTTAGGAAAATGGACATTTTTGTATAACATCTGAAATTTGTTGTTAGATGATAATTCTGTTGGGAACTGCACGATAAAGTTTTAATAATGAAATTCAGAAATTGATCCAGTTGCTGCGATTCCTATTCTCTGTAAACTTAAATTCTCACTACTTTTATAACAACAAACAAACAAACAAATAAACAGCCCCTCCAAGTTTGTTATTGTGATGCGTATAAAATGTTTCTCTAATGTCTAATTGTTTTATGGTCAAATAATAATTTAATACTGTAATATTTCACAAGTGATCTAATTGTAGTGTGAATGAATTGTTTAATCCATAAACACTCATTTATTATTATTATTATTATTATTATTATTATTATTATTATTATTAATACACTGATATATTCTAATAATAATAATATTAAATTAAATATCTACACATTTCTCCCAGTTATTCTAATAAATGGATGAATAATCACTGTATATTTCTCAGTGTGATCTGTATAAAATTATGTACAATATCTTAAATAACGTTTAAACACATCCAAACCTACTGCTGACACGTGCACGCATACGCACACACACACACACACACACACACACACACACACACACACACACACACATGTGCACGCACACACACACACACACACCACTGACTCACCTGTAGTTCTGTGTTAGTTTTGTTGTTTTGTTGTTGTATCCTCACAATGGTTAGTGTCCCTGTGATGTAATCTACAGAATACCCACAATGCACCTTGTTTCAGTCAGAGAGAGAGTCAGATTCAGGGTCGAAGGTCAGGGGTGTTGATGATGTTTATAAGAGAAACAGCCTTCAGGTTAGCAGAGGCATCGCTGATGAGCTCAGAATAAACACATTCACAAAAAACGCGTTTCTGATTGGTCAGAGAGCAGAACTAGGAAGTGGAAGAGTCAGAAGAATTGACACTGAATTATGAAGATTAGATGAGGAAAGACTTTTGTTGTACACTAGACTTGTTAAGAATAATGTGAGGGGGCGTGGTCAGAGTGAGGGGCGTGGTCATGGTAAAAGGGTGAGCTTAACACTTACAGCATTAATTAAAACTATGAAACCCAGCTGAGTGTCTCTGGTTGCACAGAGTTAATGTGAATCAGGCGAGATGTTGGAGTTAGTGAGTGGCCGACATGGACCAGGCTCCCTCCATCCTCCACACGGAGAAGGCGTAGCTCAGTCTCTCATGTGCCAGGTAGTTACAGCTCGCCATCTTGGTGTCCATCTGTCCATCGTCGCTCTGCAGCACCTGGTAGAGGAAGTCGATGTAGCGCGAGGCGAGTTTGAGGATCTGAATTTTGCTCAGTTTGTCAGAGGGCAGCGTGGGGATGATTTTCCTGAGCGAGGCGAATGCGTCGTTCAGAGACTGTGTGCGCTGACGTTCCCTCACGTTAGCGATGACTCTCTGAGAGTGAAGATCCTCAAACTGCTGAGCAGGAAGCGGAGACACCGAGCTCACCAAAGGCACCAGCGAGGACGAGGATGAAGAAGGAGATGGAGAACTCTTTTTGGGACGTTTAGGGATGGATGGTGCGATGGTTTTATCTTCTGCGAGCAGATCAGCGCTGAGCTCCTTCTTAGGGCTCGTCAGTCGTTTTCGGGTCACAACAACAGGACATTTATTATTGCGGCGTTCCTTGTCCTCGTCCCGGGGAATCACTCCGCCTTTGGGGAAATCTCCACAACTGTCTTCCTCTCTCATGGCAGGCGGTCTTCTGTCTCTGATCTCTGTGTTCCTCTGGCCCTGTTCTACCACTCGCTTTTTCTCTCTACAACTTAAACATAAAGAAGAGGTTTTAATTTAAATATTTCAGAGCTTCAGTGTGAGTTTAAAAAAAAACATTCAATAATAAAAAATACAGTACCTGTGTATTTACTGCCTAAAGATCCTTCAGTTGATCCTTCAGTCAGCTTCAGTTTTAACCACCATCTGGCTTCCAGCACATTTATAAAGACCAGCTTGGTCCGCACAGGCTCCGCCCACCACCATCACTGATTGGACACGTTCAAGGACACACCCAGCTCAAAGTAAACAAGATGAGTGTTGGGACTCATCTCTGATTGGAGGATAGAAATGTGGAGGTGTGATAAAGGATGAAGCCGGAGTGTGTGCTGCGTTGCTGTAGGTTCTCCTGAAGTGGTGTGTGTTTTATTAAATCCAGATCTCACACTCCGAAATCACACGTCTACACACACGACTCGGAAAAATACACCACACACACTTCTCTGGAGCTTTCAGAGAAAGATTCACTTTAAAAGCCTGTTTGTTTTCAGCAGATTATTATAATTTCTGAATTTCTTTTTTGAATTTTGAATTTCTTAAATTCAAACTGAAGCTCAGAACTGAAAGGACAAGACGGGGAGGAAGAGACAAAAATATAAAACCTCCTTCTTCAGTAAGAGCTTTATCACGGACTCGCCAGAGTCTCTTTCTCTCTCACGCATACACACACACACACACACACACACACATACATACATACATACACACACACACATCTTATCTTATTTACACTTTATCTGGGTGGTGGGAGGAAACCAGAGAACCCGGAGGAAACCCAGACAGACACAGGGAGAACGTGTGAAACTCCACACAGACAGTAACCCGAGTGCACGACACAGGGAGCAGCAGTGAGGAAAACAGCGGACTGAATTTACTCACTTTACTGCTGAGTGATACAGAAACATCATGAGAACTCGCTGTCAGGACCGAGCCTAACTCTAAACAGCCACGCTCACTGGTACATGAACAATTCTAACATTACAACTATAACAATAAAATAAAACAATAAAATATAGCATTTAAGTGTATTTTCTTTAGTAAATACTTTTAAATTTAGAGCATTTCCATGTCTATAGAGGACTGCTCAGACAATACACACACAGCTACTGTTTATTTTACTACCATTTGCATCTTCTTCACATACTGTGACTGCACATATTCTAGTGTCTACACTTGGGATTTGCACCTTACTTATTAGGCACATATACCAGTTTCATACCAGTTCCCTAATAAATTCTGCATATTTTGTAATTATATTGTATTTGTACATAATTGCCCCACTCATCTTCTGATGTATATTATTTGTATTGCACAGCTATAGAGTACCTGAGCCTCAATGTACAACTGTCCCTGACATTTTGTGCACATGACCAGCACAGGACTTACACAAGTGCTTTTTGTCTCCATTAGAAACATCCTCATACTCATACTGTCGGGACTAAACCCTGTTAGAGAGTTAGCACTGCAAGAAAACACACAACTCAGATTTTTATTTTTTGTTAATTAGTGGTCATTTAAATGCTTATTGAAGAGATGTGTTTATTCATCAGTTATTTTCAGGTCTTCCTCTTTCCCTGAGAGATGATTGGTCCAGTTGAGCAGTGCTAGAGGATCGGAGGGAGTGTGGTGTAGAGCGGGGGTGATGGTAGCTGGAGGTCTGTTTTTGGCTTTGTAGGCGAGCATCTGATGCAGCAGCTACAGGAGGCCGGTGAAGAGAGCGTAACAATAGCGTGGTGTGGTAGAACTTGAGATCAGTTCCAGAGGTCAGATGGCGAGCAGGAGCAGAGCTGTCAGGAGTGAGGTGAAGTAGTCCAGTCTCGAGATTCCTGGGAGATCATAAGATCATGATATGGAGACGAGTGTAGAAGAATTTACAGTCTCTCAGTCTCATGTTAACTGAATACATCACTAACATGTAGTTAGCATGTGTTATCGTCATTAAACAACATTTTTTATTTATTCTTATACACAAAGCTTAGCAATCTTTCTCTGTATCTCTCTCTCTTTCTCTCTCAGATATTCTCCTTTTGGGCTCTCGTCCTGTGTCAAGCTCTTCATCTGTGGACACACGGCTTTCATTTTATTAATGTCTAACACAAGGTGTGCTGCGGAGACTCCACTGATGATCTGCTTTATTCTGTGTACATTTCAGCATGCAGTCAGAACAGGATCAGATCTTTATTTACTTTATTTACACAGATCCCAGTGAGTCATCAGAGTGAAGGAACATGAGAATGAGATAGAGAAATTAATGTCAAACAAATTTACTGAATAAAACAATTCCAGCATTCATTTCAATTCAAATTAAACATGAATTTGTGTTTTTGAAAATAATGTGTTTCGGTAAAAGTCTTTTAGCGGATCGAACATTAACTAACATAAATATTAACACTAACATTAACATTAACATTAATTCATGTTCCAGTGCAGATTTTTTTTCTTTCTTTCTTTTAGTCCTCTAGTCTTTGCGTTTTTCAAATTTCCGCCTGTAAAGCTGAAGCTGAAGTGCACTGAGTGTCATACAGAATTTTGTTCGTCATGTTTGAATTTCCTCAACTTCACTTTGAAGCTGCATTTTTCCAAAAAGTCCCGTAATGTCAGACAGAGTGCACATCTGGAGTGTACTTCGCTCAAGACAGGAACATCTCATTGATCCCTGATGGAAATGATTTAGAATTAAAACAGCTGCAGGACCTGTTCCAATAACTCTCAAACCAAGCGCACTTCTTCTAATAACTCTCAAACCAAGTGCACTTCTTTTAATAACTCTCAAACCAAGTGCACTTCTTTTAATAACTCTCAAACCAAGGGCACTTCTCCCAATAACTCTCAAACCAAGGGCACTTCTTCCAATAACTCTCAAACCAAGGGCACTTCGCCCAATAACTCTCAAACCAAGGGCACTTCTTCCAATAACTCTCAAACCAAGCGCACTTCTTCTAATAACTCTCAAACCAAGTGCACTTCTTCTAATAACTCTCAAACCAAGTGCACTTCGCCCAATAACTCTCAAACCAA
>CM074988.1:24404780-24415087 GCA_037576825.1 Pangasius krempfi | reverse complement strand
ATCTCTCTCCACCTCTCCCTATCTTCTGCATCCTCAACACTTGCACCCACTAGCTTCATATCCTCATTTATTACCTCTATATATTGTATATAATCGTATAATTATATTACAATAATTATACCCAGCGGTAGCATATTTGATGTGTTTAAAAAAATAAAAGCATTAAAATTCACTTTGGAAAACGACACACACAAAGTTTTATAATGTGTAAATGACAATAAAAGACTGTCTAATTAAGCAGTGATTATTTCCCTGGTGTGAGCGCAGAGATCAGTTCACTGAAAAATTACAGAGACGCGTCCGTCACACAGAGACTGATGTAGAGGATGCTGACAATTAACCAACATATCTATATTTTGTATGTTATAATAGGATATATAAATAAACTTATACTTCTTAAATTTGTTAGTAATGTTGTTTTTTCATCAGTACATTAGATTATAAATGTATAGGCAGGTGCAGTGTCTTTCAGTGGAATTGGAATGAAGTCTTGATGAATCAAATAAATGAGATGTTCTGCCTTCTCACCTTGTGCTTCAACCAGATATTTAAAATGCTAGAACTCTCCTTCTGGCTAAGAAATATGCAAAAGAGAAACATATTTTAGTTCAGGAAAACAGGTAGTTTTCAGAACTATGTAAAATAGAAAATATTTGACCATGTGAAGGATGTTTGCAGGCTGCCACACATAGAGACAGAAGAGCATTGAGCCTAGGGTTAGAGCCTTGGAGAACAACATACTTTACTTTTGTACATGTTAATTCAAACCAAACTATTTATCTGATCTCTTTTCACAGGTGAAGGAGTGACTCCTGGATTTGAAATTCCTGATGGATTAGATTCCTATTATGGACAGACTGCAGAGGACTCAGACGCTCAAACAAAGACAAAACTGTCTCAGAGACAGTTTAAGACAGCAGAAATCGCAGACGCTGTTCTGGGGACGGAGCTGTCTGAAAACACAGCTGGGATTGAAGCTCTTGTTCCTAAAAGCCTGATCTCTACACCATGTGAGAAGGAAGTGACAGAGGAGGTAATGGATGAGGAGGTGATGGAGGAGGAAGAGGTGATGGAGGAGGAGGTAGAGATGAAGCAGGAAAGTCCAGCAGGAGGTGATGAGCAGAACTCCACAGAAACTGCAAAGACATACAAAGTGAGCTGTGATAAAAGGAGCATCACTGGACTTGATACCTTCACAGTGCAGGTTCTCAACGCATCACAGGTACTCTACATCTGAGAGAGAAAGAGAGACAGAGAGAGAGAGAGAGACACTTAGTCAGAAACAGAGAGAGAGAGAGAGCGGTTAAACTTTCCCTCATCATTAAACTGCTTCACTATGGAGAAAAGAGATGTAAAAATTCTCAGTAAAAATGCATGACATGGTTCCTTGTGAGTTTTAGATTCTCATTACATTTCAGTAGTCACAAAATTTCGGATTCTGCGCTCAAACCAAAAGCGACGTGTGACAGCAACTGAACTGGAAGCTGTTTATTTTAAATCAGATCTGGTGATCTGCAGCGATGTGGGGCAAGTGATGCAACAAAATTTTACTTTGTGCAAATAAGAAGCAAAGGGATTAGGCAGTGACCAGTAGGAGCGAGGGATGGTGGTGTGTTTCTGTTTTCCCAAAACTGCGTAATATTTTCTATGTTTTTTGGTTCCACATGTTGGTTCCTACTCATAGTTCCTGAAACTTCCTTTACTGCTGTAACCTTGAAACAGTGACATTGTTTGCACTGTTCTGTTTCAGTACATCAAACTTATAATCCTGTAACATTTTGTGTCAGAAATGGAGAAGAGCAGAATCACACAGATACAGGTCAAGAGCTTCAGTTAACATTCACATCAAACATCAGAATGGGGGAAAATTGTGATCTTAGTGATTTTGACTGTGGCATGTTTGTTGGTGCCAGACGGGCTGGTCTGAGTATGTCATAAACTCCTGATCTCCTAGGATATTCACATACAAAAAACAAATCCAGTGAGCTGCAGCTCTGCAGGAGGAAACACCTTGTTGATGTGAGAGAGGTCAGAGGAGATTGGCCAGACTGGTTCTAGCTGACAGGAAGTATACAGTAACCCAAATACCAAATAATTACAACTGTAGTGAGCAGAAAAGCATCTGAGAACAGGCAACACGTTGGACCTTGAGGTGGATGGGCTACAACAGCAGAAGACCACATCGAGGTCCACTCCTGTCAGCCAGGAACAGGAGTCTGAGGCTGCACAGACTCACCCAAACTGGACAAATAAAGATCGGAAAAAGACCATGCAACATTTTTGTCATTTTCATGTCAGTGAGATCACATTTTATCCATTCTGATGTTTCATGTGAACATTAATTGAAGCTCTTGACCTGTATCTGCATGATTTTATGCCTTTTGCTGCTGCCACATGATCTAGCTGATTAGAAAACTGCATGAATGAGCAGGTGTACAGGTGTTCCTATTGAAGTGGCCCATGAGCGTATTTAGTTATGCTTTTGTGTAACACACATTGAACAATTAACAAATAAACAATCATGAAACCACTGTACATGCTTTTCTGTTTAATTACTGTACATTCGAATGAGTTTAATGCATTTGTGTTTCTGTTTCCTGAAGGACCTGATGGACTTCCTGAACTCGAACAGCTCTGAATGCTCTTTGGTTCTCTTCTACACTTCCTGGTGTCAGTTCTCCGCTCACCTCGCTCCTCACTTTAACGCTCTGCCAAGAGTTTTTCCCATCATGCATTTCCTCGCTCTCGATGCCTCACAACATAGCAGGTATGTGTGTCTGTGTGTGTTTCATTCATGTTCATGTGTTAATGTGAATAGATTTTTTGTTGTTAGAATCTCTGATTCAGACATTTTTGTAAATTTTTTTTAATGTAAATGTGTTTTTCTGTGTGTGCAGTTTGTCAACGCGCTTTGGGACTGTTGCTGTTCCCAACATTTTGCTGTTTCAGGGTGCGAAACCAATGGCACGCTTTAACCACACAGAGAGAACGCTTGAGACACTAACAGCCTTCATCACTAATCAAACAGGTAACCGCCTCACACTCACAAGGGTATTTAACACATTCTCGTCCACTTCCCCTCAGAAGTGTGCAGTGTGTATCACCTACACCACTCGAGAGTGTATGTGCAGTCTGTGTGGGAGTGGGTGGCACAAAATCGTTTCAGCAGGATTGCTAATTTACTAGCATGGAATCTAGTGGTTTGCTATCAGTGAAAGAGGTAAATGATTAAATATAAATAGATTTATATTTAGATATTTATAATGGATTAAATTTTTTGGCCATTAAACTACACACAATAATCCATAATAACGTGAAAACATTTTGTGCTGTTATTAATAAGTTTATAGACACTTTTGCAGATAGATTGTGTTTGCATTTCAGGGTTTGAGGCAGTTGTGGGTCAGATGGTGACGGAGGATGATCGTGTTGGTCCTTTACTCAGCGTCCCAGTGAGGAGTATCGACTGGCTTTTTGTGTTCAGTGTCATGTTTTTATCTGTGTTCTGTTTGTATGCCATCCTGCGGACCGACAGCATCCGGCTGCTCATCCCTGGACATGAACATGACCACCAGGACTGACTGTTATTATCATTATTATTATTAAAGTGTTGTATGCACAAACCATTTCTAAATCTGTGAATTTGGGTCAAATGGATGTTTTAGAATAATTATAATCACGTAATAAATAAACAATAAAAATGACAATAATAGCTTAAGTACATTGTGCTATTTTTGTATTTTTACTTTTTCTTTACTTGTTGTTAACCCGTTTGTTGTTGCTGATTCTCATCACGACAGTCTGAGAGTGAAAGTGAACTAAATCCCGTTCACACTGCTGCTGTATTCAGTAACACACAGGACAGGTTCCGGGTCAGGGCTGGAAGCTGTACAGTAACTGACTGCAGGGGAGAGCAGAGTCCCGCTGCTTTAGTTATAACACACCGGGTTCACTGACAGCCTGCGGAGCCACGCCCACACCGGGTACATCCGGGTACTGAGTACTGTGTTACCGCTTTATTTATGAGTGTGATTTTCAGTCATAACTTGAGAGGTTTTCTGGAGACTTTTAACAATCTTGTGTTTATATATTTTGCGCAGGCAGAACAGCAGACAGCCTGTGTGTGTGTGTGTGTGTGCACGTGCGCTATGAGCTGGTTAATGTTTATGAGGTTCTGCACTGAAAGTCGAAGTGTTTTATCCAAACGCAGACACTTTCTTCTGTCCGCAGCTAAAATGGTAAGCCTTCCTGTTTCCTCTGCGAGTGATTATTAGTGTTAGTATCTAACAAACCGATGCAAAAATCACCTGTAACCCGGAGTTAAAGCGAAATTACCTCAGCACGGGTTTAAAGCGATCGGAGGTCTGATATTTAACGGACTTCGCGGTCCTGATGTTACCGTTACTAACGCTCCGCGGCGTGTGTGAAGAAATACACATTGCTTTGAAACACTATTGTTGCTTGAGTCAGTCTGCCATAAACACGTGGCCAGTGACGTTGAACATAACCACGTGACTGTTCTGAAGCCTGATTCGATAGAAACCCAAAATCGCGCGCGCGTTTCGAGGCTCGTTCAAGGACATTGCTGTGAATTAGCGTTAAAGAGAAAATCTGGAGTTTTGGAACCATCAGAAAAAACGAGTGCATTCTGAATCTCATTAAAAAATCTCATAAGGATGTTTCTGTATGGTAATTGTATTAAAAAATCTCCCAGGCAAAATCAGCAAGAACAGTGAAACCCTATTGTTGGGTTAAATATAAAATGTGTTTGTCAAATTTCTCATATATAATTCTCATAATTTCTCATGAAATGACCTGTAGCATAAGCATCATATAGGTTTTTTTTGTTTATTTATCTGTTGCTACATAACCTCAAAACCCACTGCAGCCTCCGCTAGTATGCGTTACATCATGTACCTTATCCTTTTTTCACCAGCAGATGGCACTAGCGTTCACTGTCTTGAAAAGCTTCCAGTAGTGACCTCTTTTTCCAAACGGTCGGGAGGAAAGCTTCATTATGTCATAACCACTTTATGGGGTGAAACTCAGGCTGTTTTGCAACCTTCAGGTGAAATGTGGCCCAAGAGTCAGTTCTAATACGTTTTAAAAGTAGTATTAGTACTTAGTTTAGGTCTCCTAAAAGCTGGCTGTGCTTTTAACTACATGTACGCAAGAAGGTTGCAGCATGTATCCTGCGGTCATTAGGAGAGTATATAAATATATATATATATATATATAAATAATCTCAGGCATCAGGTTTTTGACCAAGAGATGGCGCCAAAACACTGACATGTACATCAGTTGAAAAGGCTGTTACACTTCTGCCTTTGGGTTTGGTTTTAATTGACTGTGTGTGTGTGTGTGTGTGTGTGTGTGTGTGTGTGTGTGTGTGTGTGTGTGTAGGCCACAGATTCACACTGGTTGAGCGCAGCAGAAAGGGAGCATGCGCTGATGGAGTTGAAGGCGACGGGGTGGGTGGAGCTGGAAGAGCGAGATGCACTGTATAAAGAGCTGCACTTCAAAACCTTTAATCAGGTTCAGGATCTCATTAACACACCGTCTCAGTAACACTGTGTCATTAACACATTTCATTAATGCACTGTGTCTAACACTCTATCTCATTAACACTGTCATTACCACCATCTCATTAACATGCTGACTCATTAATACTTTTTTTTCTTTAAAATTTTAATTTTTTTGAAGAGTATATTGAGATTATAAGAGAAACTTCTGGAATCAAGGCTGCTAAAAAAGCAGGCAGAGTCACTGCTGAGTTCCATAGTGGGTGGAGTCATTTACCTGTATTGCTAATCCAGATATGAGTTTTCAGCTCAAACTTTGTTGCTACACTTCCTCCTACTGCTGTGTGTATGGATTAACTAAATCAAAAAAACCCTGCACCCCCTTCTGTGTGTGTGTGTGTGTGTGTGTGTGTGTCAGTCCTCATCAGTGTGACAGGGAGCAGAGCCTAGTTCAGCTGCAGCTGAGGTTTCCATCAGAATCATTTCTTTCACAAACAATCGAATTGGTTAAAACGTTTCATCTGTCGCCGAAAACCGCAAACTATCCAGTTATCCATGTGTTCCTCATCTCTTTCTGTCTGTCTGTCTATCCCTGTTTGTCTCTCTCTGTTTGTCGCTGTCTCTCTGTAGGTCTCTGTCTATCTGTCTCTCAGTCCATTTCTCTGTCTGTCTCTCTATCTGTTGTTGGGTTTCTCTCTGCTCCATGCTGTAGTGATTACAGATTCTTTCTCTTGGGGTTTGTATAATGTTAAAGTGTGTCATGCTTTTGGGGTTTTTATTTGAGACAGTTAATCTGTTAGGGTGTGTTGTGTTTTTAATAACATTTTAGTTTGTTAATAGAAGAGATTTCATTTGTCCAGGTGTTTATTTATTCTAATTGGCCTCTGTGGTCAGTTGAACTTGTGCATTTGAGGCTGTAAGTGTTAATGTTTGAGGAGGTGTGTTTCTGCTTGTGAGCAGTTATTGATGTAAGCTTGGTGATGATAGATCATCTGGTTGTAAGTGGGAGTGGAGCTTCAGCGTGTTTCTTTACATCTTTGCAGAAATTCAGGTAGCACTTTTCTATGAAGTTTGTGCCCAAAATGATTTTGATGGATTATGGCATTCCACAACTCACTACTATATACAATGATGGGTTTAATTATACCATGGAAAATACATAGCCAAATTTTATTTAGTATTTAAATGTGTAGTGTGATTTTATAAATAGTATAAATGAATTTTCTTGCTTTGTTCACTAATGCAATCATGGCCTCATTCCAGATGCATTCATTATCTGATGTAGATGTAGTGGTTTTAGTCTGGACACCCCAAAAACTTCCAAAGTGGAATTTTGATTTGTACTTTTTTTTTCTAGAAGATCATGATTTTGGTTTTATTAACATTAATGTCAAATCTGTAAAGTTTTTCTTTATAAGGACAATGTTCTGTTGCGGGGTGTGTGCTATGGAACAGAGCAGAACCAAAGCAAAAGTCGACTGTATATAATAAATGGGGGTTTTTTTTCATTATTGGTGCTTCTGGGGTTGAAGAATGTTGAAGGATAAAAGCGAATTTATTGATATATATGTTAAAGAGGGTACAAGATAAATTACAACCTTGATGGACTTCACACTCTTAGTTTGTGTGTGTGTGTGTGTGTTGGGGTGGGGGGGTGGGGGGGTGTTTTGGGGTGGATTGGGTGGGTGTGTGAGTGTGGTTGTGTTCCAGCTTGCGCTTCATGACAGTCATTCTGTAATCTTCCTAAATGCCCCTCAGACTGGCAAGTTTGTGGGGAAGTGGGGGGGATTGTAATGGCTCGGCCCGGTTTCCAGTGGTCCTGATTATTGGAGGCCCTGCAGTGTGTCACATTAAATTAGCGGCTGTGTGACAGACAGAGTGTGCAGGGGGAGTGCACATAATGACACACAGCGAGAGGAAACAAAGAGCTGCATAACCATAAGCTCCTTGACCTCTCAGACTCGGTGTCGGAGAAAACGGTCGTAGTGCTCTGTCCATCCACCGTGTGTGTGTGTGAGAGCGAGAGAGAGAGAGAGCGCATGCGAGTAAGTTAGTGTTTGGCCAAAACTTAAAAACATTAAGGAATTTAATGAGTTTTCTAATAATAAATTTTTTGGTTTATTACAGAGCCGTGAAGTAGCAGATTTTTTTTAGTAAGAACATGGAGACAGATCGTAGCATTTTGTCATTTGGAATGTCTGAGTGTTTTGAGTTCACTTCAGTTCGAGTTCCTGTATAACAGCCAGAGATTTTAAAGTTAAACTAAATGTAAGAAGTTATTAAGTTGAGTTAAATTGAAGCTCCATGCATTACAGGGTTAAAGTCACGCTCCACTGCACCAGTTCATTTCACACTTTATCCTCCAGATTTGATGTGAATGAATGAAGGAAACATTTTGGACAACAATCAGCCGCTGCAGTGATTTAATAATGGCCCAATGTTCCTAATGAGAGCTGAGAAAGAGCAGGCCGTCGTGCCCACGGCTCACGTTGCAGGAATCTGACAATTACGTTAAACTGATTGCGAGGCGGTTTGTACTCTGATACCCAACCTGATCGCCGAGCCACTGATCGTGTTACATCATGTGTTGGAAAATTGGTTACAACACACTAAAGACTTGAAGCAATTTCCTGCCACGAGTGGCTGTGCGTTTGTGTGTCAGTGCGGCCACGCCGGCGTGCGGTGTACAATGGCCTTTCAGTGGTCTAATTATCTGCGGAAGCATTTAGGGGCTTAATTGAGATTGCAGAGGGAAATTGCTCTGAAATAGCCGGCGCAGTGAACACTGCACACCGAGGATCCCGGCCTCTCTGAGGTAATTAGAACTCACATAATCACTCAGAATGACCTCTGACTGGTGTGTGTGTGTGTGTGTGTGTGTGTGTGTGTGTCTCACCCACTACATCACCTGTTGTATGTGCACTATCAGTTAAGTGCACTTTGTTCTGTATTATCTGTACTAGGTTTAGGGCCTCATCTGGAACCCCATAATTTTTGGTAGGATTTTGTTACTAATGTTATTTTGTGCTAAAGAATGTTACAGCCCCAAGTGTAAATCATACACACAAGCAAAATGAGCCTGATCATATAGGGGGCACTGTAGTCCAGTGTTTTATGATTTGGCCAATATTTCCTGAACCATGACATCTACAACCAAATAGTATTTTCACTGATTTTTGGATAAACAAAGTTGGTATTTGGATCATACCTCCACCAACTTAGGGCTGTTCCTGAATAGTACAAAATTTAGCATGCTGCAGGTTATCATGTCATGGTAAATTAAATGTGCTATATAGTGTGATAGCAGTGTCACTGAAAATTTTTTGCTTGAATGTGTTTTTGACTATATAGTGGCTTGTTTAGGGAGGGAGTAAAGACAAAATTCAGATCAGAGTGATGTGAACAGTGTAATTATGGGTTATTAAAGAGGATGGGATTCGAGCAAAGCTGTGTAATAATGGGAAACAGTAATAATGAATGTAGTATTAATGAGGTTTGAAAACAGTAATAAAGGAAATATATTAGTAATGAATAAAGAGAAATAAAGGAGATAGTATTAATGTAAACAGAATGTAATGATAATGATAATATGAAGAGTAAGAATTAGAACTGTTAGAATGAAGTCATAATGTAATGAGAGTAATAATGTGTTCAGTGTAGTAATGTCCTAAAAATAATAATGTACTGAGAGTAATAATGTTCTCAAGGTAATAATGTGAATAGAGTAATAATGTGCTGAGAATAGTAACGTACTGTAGTAATGTACTGTAGTAATAATGTGCTGAGAGTAGTAATGCTCTCAGAGTAGTAATGCTCTCACAGTAATAATTCACTGGGACGTGTGCACTGTTTGTCTTTACTGCAGGCGTTTGGATTCATGTCTCGAGTGGCTCTGCAGGCGGAGAAGATGAACCATCATCCGGAGTGGTTCAATGTTTATAATAAGGTAATAACTTCCACTGAGCGCTGCTCTGTCACCCCGCGGCAGGCGTTTATAAAGCCTCAGTCAGTGTTTAACATGAGCGCCGCGTTGAGCTGAGCCGAGAGGCCCCACGCACCGCTGCCAAGCTTTCAATATGTCCGCACTGACACGGCTCATGCTAGCGCTGCTAGCTCACATTTCACACCAGAACAATGAGAAACTGAGAAGATCCTGTGTTTTATGGTGAAATCTGTTTTTTTTTCTGTGTGTGTTTGAAGAAAGTAGATGTGGTTTTGGACAAACAGGCCTAAAATCCAGCTGAAGCCTCTGTGTTAGCGTCAGTGCTTCTGCTGCACTGTGAGGAATTCCACCATTAATCCTCTCTTTATGAAAGGCTCCGGGCTCTCACTCTGCTACTTTCCACTGTGTGCGTGTGTGTGTTTTCCCTCACAGATGAATCTCTTGTTGTTTTTCAGGTCCAGGTCACGTTAACAACACACGACTGCGGAGGCCTGTCAAAGAAAGACATCCGTCTTGCCAAATTCATTGATAAAGTCGCTCTGACGATGTAGTGCTGTAAAATGGTGTCATGTCTTTAGATGAGTATGTGTTTTGGGCTGAGCTTAGACTCTGACTGAGTGCTGGACTGGTCTGGGATCTGCTGTATACATAGAGGCTTAAAAAGTCCTCCTGTTACTGTAAACAAATTTTAAATAAAGAACGTGAATATCAGCATTATTGTCGTTATTACATTATTACACGAGGCAGAACAGCATAAAAATAATGCAATAACGCCACAATTAGCCAGTGAACAGGACATGAGACAACAGACAGTGCAATAATACTACAAGATGACAGATAAC
>CM074988.1:24287614-24299824 GCA_037576825.1 Pangasius krempfi | reverse complement strand
CCCTGTGTCTTTCTAAGGTTTAGTCCCTGCATGTGTTTTGGTCTCGGGTTTAGTCCCCACGCCTGTTTTGGGTTTAGTCCCTGTGTCTGTCCTGGTCTCGGGTTTAGTCCCTGTGTCTGTCCTGGTCCCGGGTTTAGTCCCTGCGTCTGTCCTGGTCTCGGGTTTAGTCCCTGTGCCACTCTCAGGTTTAGTCTACAGAAAAAGGGATTTTACATTGACTCGGTACTTTACATTGACTCGGTACTTTAATCCAACACCGTGCTTCATCAGTTTATATGAAACATAAGCATGAGGTTTTGATTAAACTGGAGTCTAAGTTACATATTTGTGAATCCTGTAAGAAATTCAGTTCCAGTGAAATAAACCTACATCATATCTGACTCTCTGACATCTCTGAAGGTTTTCCTCTTGAGCGCTTAAAGCTGTCTCTGGTATCTGAACACTGTAAAAGGTTACAGCGCTGACGGACTCACCGGCGGCGCCTCCGCTCAGGACGCGTCCCTCAGAGTCGTACCACTCGATGTGCTGCTGAAGCTCGCTCACGTTACACCTGATCACTACGCTCGCGCCCTCCTTCGCAGTGATGACCCCCAGAGAGGGCAGCTCGGACAGGCCCCTCACACTCTCCCCGACTCGGACACACACCAGCACGCAGAACACACCGAGGCACAACACCTGCTTCATTCTGAAACAGAAACAACACAAATGTGAAGAAAGTTTAAACAAATAATCCAGAGTTAAAATTTAACTGCGTTTAAACAATACACACATTATTACATCTGATTCAGTAAAAACTAATCCGTGCGGAATACTTGTTTACCTGGAGACAGAATCACACTCACTTCCGGGTTTGAGGCCGTACAGGTGTGTGACCGGTTTTACCTGTCCGGCGGCGCACGCGCGCATTTCACATACCATAACGGAGGCGTGGCTAGCGGAAATCACGAATTTTAGTGTTAAAACTATAAATATATACACAATAAACACTGCTAGAAAATGAAATGGCAGTTTTTATTTTGTCAGGAAGAGGCGGAGTGGCGGAAATACCGTGTGTTTAATTTTATAACATTTTAATTCAATTTTATTTTATTTTTATAACGTTTTAAAAAGTCTTGTCCTGTTCTGCTAATAATAATAATAATAATAATAATAATAATAATAATAATAATAATAATGAACATTTCCTTTATAGGACATACAGGAATAAAAGTGAGTAAAATTGTGTGTGAGCGCTAACGTGTGTATCCTCTGCGGTGAAAAGTGATTTTATACCCAAAATGTTTATTTTTATTTTTCATTTATTCAGTTTTACACATAAATATGTTTAAAATTTTTAGCGGTTTATTTTTACGCACTAAAAGCCGGAAGTCCCGCGGTGCTGTGGCGGTGTTACTGACACACACTCCTCACTGCCGGAGTCGAAGTACTGCACAGAAGCTTAATAAATGATTATAGTATAATTAATAATATCTTCTGCTTTGTCAGTTTGTTCACTGATGAATGTTTAACTGCTGAGTTTTCAGATGTTTGCACTTCAGAGTAAAGAAGAAAAAATGCATTTGATCATTTTATATGCATTTAATCTCATTCTCTGTAATTTGTACTTTATCTGTTTCTAATAGTATATAAACACATTCTTCTTTTAGAATTATTGTGGTTTTTGTTTCTTTTGCTTGATTTGAAATATATTATTATTATTATTATTATTATTATTATTATTATTGTTGTTATTATTATTATTATTGTTGTTGTTATTATTATTATTATTATTGTTGTTGTTATTATTATTATTATTATTGTTGTTGTTGTTATTATTATTATTATTATTATTATTTTTGTTGTTGTTATTATTATTGTTATTATTATTATTATTATTATTACCACACGACTGCGTGCTGCTTTCATTCCAGCTGATCAGGAGCCTCACCTGATTTTACTCGTTTAATCAGTTCATCATGAGGATGAATGAGGAGGAGCTTCGGGCCATTCGAACCCTCGACCAGAACAACACCTAGGACTAGAGCTTGGACTCACCACCGTCGCCTCTGACTCGCTCATTAGGGATAAATTTATTAATTTAACATTTATATCCTGAATGTATTTATTTCTGTAAAGCTGCTTTGTGACGATGTCCGTAGTTAAAAGCGCCGTACAGATAAAACTGAATTGAACTGAATATTAAAGTGCTTTGGGTTGCAGTATTTGGTTGGTTGTGATGTTCGGGTCCAGATGATCCATGTTTAAACACAGCAATAAATGTGAAAATGAATTAATTTTTCTGATAAAATATTTTTCTCTAACTATTACAGACATTATGTTCAGCATCACTCTGAGAGAAATAAAGAGAAATAAAAATGTTCGTGTTTCTGGACTGATGAAACAAAATGAAATGCAGAGACTTTAATCTAAAGCAAAAAGCTGCTTTCTTCATATCTGTGTGTGTGTGTGTGTGTGTGTGTGTGTGTGTGTGGCTGAACACAGTGCTGTGAGATATAAAGGTCAGGTTTAACATTGACGTTAAGTGTAATAGCTGGTGTAGAGTGTGTGTAACTCTCACGAACCTGAGAGTAATGTTTCATTTAGATCAGCAAAAAACAAAAACAAAACACAAACTGTGGATGAATTGTTTTATTAATGTTTGATTTTGTTCACCTCTCCTGATGCAGAGTGTTCAGGTCTGAGTGTTTAGAGCGTTTAGAGGAGTGTGAGAGTGATGGCATGCCTCAGGTCCTGCACAAGCTCTTTACTGAAATTCCTCTGCCACGGATTTGAGACTTTAAGAGTCAGATTTGAACAAGATTACAGACTGAAAGTGCAACGTCCACAGTGCAGAATCTCACCCACTTTAACACGCACGTTTCATTGAACATGTTTTTTTTCATTTTGACACTGAACCAGCTGCAGCGTCGTTTTATTTTATTTCAGATAAACAGCAGATGTTCCTCTCCAGGGAGCGAGATGTGACCGGCCTTTTTGACAACCATTAACCCCAAAAATTAATCATTGCAGGGGTCGTAGTTTATTTGTGTTTGAGCAATGTCAGAACACAGGGTGCGAGACTTTACGAGGTGTTAAGAAGAAGAGGACGACGACGTGGGACAGATCAGGACTGAAAGAGAAGAAAACATGGGTTTTGCAGATCTTCTAGAAGAAGTCGGTGGACTCGGACGCTTTCAGCTGATCCACATCACGCTGCTGTCCATCCCGGGCCTCCTGATGGCCAGTCAGAATTTACTCAACAACTTTGCGGCAGGAATCCCGTCACATCGCTGCACCATTCCCAACCTGACGTCCGCCATGAACCTGTCCGTGTCTGAGGAAGACGAGATCTCTCTGCTGAGAGCCTTCATTCCTGAGGCCGAGTCTCAGCTCTCAAAATGCAGCAGGTACGTTCAGCCCCAGTGGCACCTGAGCGGACGGAATCACACTCACGCTGGGAATCTGAATTTGACTGAAGTGGAGACAGAGAGCTGCGTGGACGGATGGACTTACAAGAGGACGGAGTTTATCTCCACGATCGTGTCTGAGGTGTGTGAGCTCGTTGATTAGACTTCTCATTAACCCTTAAAAAGCTCAGGTTGTTATTGAGAAACTGTGAAAGTGCGAATCTGTACACATCAACACTTTAAAGAGTTAAAACAAAACTAACAGAAACGTGTGAGGAGTTAAACACTCCAAGGTTGTTGTTTTTTTCTGTAATACAGTATACGGCATGTTATTTTGTAATGTTTTTAAACAGAGAATTTTTTTTCTTGTGTCTTTGTGCTCTTCTGTATTGCTTGTAATATAAAACTCAACCTCTGCTTGGTTCCTGATGTTTCTATAAACCAGAAAAACGAATGGAGATCAAACAGTCGTGTGGCTGTGAAGCAGGAGCTCAGGTTGTGGATGAAGCTCTGTGTTTAGGGTCACGAGCTTTGTGTAGTGACCAAAAGAATAAAATCACTTCCTCACTCTGAGCACAAAACTGCCCTGGGGTCAAAGGTCATGGGGTCACATCAGCGTGTTTGCTCACACTGTTCTTGTCTCGTTATGGTGAAGAATTCTGTGCTGTTCTGCATCCTCTGTAGAACATCATGCCTTTAGATGCAATATTAAGATTTATTGAGTTTTATATTAACAGAACTCTGCTTCACCACTGCTCTGATGTGTAACTCATACAGTGTTTAATAATCAGCAGCTGATGGTGTTTAAACTGGAGGACAGTGTGTGTGTGTGTGTGTGTGTGTGTGTGTGTGTGAGAGAGAGAGTGAGAGAGAGAACACAGTGAAAATGTGTGTGTGTGTGTGTGTGTGTGTGTGTGTGACAGAGAGTGAGAGAGAGAACACAGTGAAAATGTGTGTGTGTGTGAGAGAGAGAGAGAGAGAGAGAGAGAGAGAGAACACAGTGAAAATGTGTGTGTGTGTGTTTTCCCTCAGTGGGATCTGGTGTGCACTCTCCGGCCACTCAAACAGATGAGTCAAACCATCTACATGGGCGGAGTTCTCACAGGTGCCATTATTTTCGGAGGGCTCTCAGACAGGTGAGTAAAGTCTTAGGTGAGTTTCTCGCTGTTCCTCTCATGTTCTTCTCATGTTCCTCTGATGTTCCTCTTCACCTGAAGGTTTGGGAGGAAGATGTTACTCACCTGGTCGTATTTTCAGTTGGCTGTGTTGGGGACCTTCACTGCTTTTTCTCCATCGTACTTGGCCTACTGCACCTTCCGCTTCCTCACGGGCATGGCTGTGTCAGGGGTCATCCTCAACACCGTGTCCCTCAGTGAGTAACGCTTACTCTTCATCATCAGCAGCAGCAGCAGAAGCAGCAGCAGCAGTGAGATCAGCTGAAGCAGACGTTTATGTCAGATGTTTGCTTTTCCAGCTGGACCTCACGTCGCTCAGTTATATAAGACTGTTTCACAGTGATGGTCATCAGGTTCACTCCACACTGCTGCTGAATTCTGCATTCTGATTGGTCGTCAGGTGTTGATTAATTCTCTATAACAGCAGCTCTGGCAGCTCTGCAGCTCGGAGGCTCAGTTTCAGGATCGGGGTGTGATGGGGCACCGAACCTGCGCTCCTACCTTAGTCTTGACCTCCATCACACAGAGCAAGAGCTAACCACCTGGAGTTACCTTCAGGGAGAAAAAGGGTTTGGACTGATTTCGAGGCACATACATGAGCGCGCTTTGTTCCGCCTGAGTCAGCTGTTTCGGTTAATAAGATAAACGGGTTCGAGACGCACTCTCTGTAGCACTGAGAGACCTTTAGCACATGATAAAATAACAATTTATAAAGAAATCACTTTTTATAAAACCTGACTGCTTTGCTTCTGACCTCTGAGGAGACAACATCTGCACTGAAGTGTTAATCTGAAAAGTAAACAGTATAATCTCATTTCTCACAGATTCTCATTGTGCCTTGTGTGTGTGTGTGTGTGTGTGTGTGTGTGTGTGTGTGTGTGTGTAGAGGTGGAATGGATCCCCACGACGGCCCGCACCCTGGTGGGTTCCCTCTCCTCCTTGTTCTTCACCTTTGGTCAGATGATTCTGGCAGGAATAGCGTACAGTCTGAAGGACTGGAGGAAACTGCACGTGGCCGTCTGCTCCCCCTTTTTCATCATGTTCCTCTACAGCTGGTGAAGCTGAATTCAGAAAGCTAAACCTTCAGGGCAAACTTCCTTTATTGTATTTAGGTTTTCGGTGTTGAGGCTGCAGACGGGTATCCAGCTCGTTTTAAGTTTGTGTGTATGTGCTGTTCAGGTGGTTCGCGGAGTCGGCGCGATGGTTGGTGTTGAACGGCCGCTCGGGTGAAGCTCTGCAGCAGCTCCACCGTGTGGCCAGGATCAACGGCAAACACGAAGCGGTGGAGAAAATCACACTGGAGGTCTGGAAGATATTTACACCGTGTGAACACAATCCTGTACACACTTCATGTTCACATTAATATCACGCTCATGGGGCAGGCAGCGAGTTTACCCCTCGTTTCCTCTGCCGAAGGACACGATACGAGCCGCAGAGTAAAATCATCTCTGGTGATCTGAATACTGATGTACTGACAGCTAGCTAACGTTTACACGCTACATAACTAGCTGCATGTTGTGTGAAACGCAGAGCACAGGGTGAGATTGAGTCGTATACCGGAGGGTTTAAAACAGGTCTGATAAAATGTATTAAAGTGTGTGTGTGTGTGTGTGTGTGTAGGTGCTGCAGTCACACATGCAGAAAGAACTTCAGTCCAGTAAGACGGTGTTCACGGTGTACGACCTGCTGCGCACTCCCATCATGAGGAGGATCTCCCTGTGCCTCATAGCCGTCTGGTACAAACACATACAAAATATTTCTCAATGTTTTATTATAATTTCATGACACACTGCTCCTGTAAGCAAGAGGAAGGTGGGCGGAGTCAGTTTACACATTATTATGACATCATGAGCCGGCAGTTGCAATATGAATCGTCCATCATCCTGTGTGTTTCTATGGGAACGATTCACACTTCAATCTGAAATAAAAAATATAAAGTTTATAAGAAATAGTTTATTTAAAAAATCCTCACCTTGTGTGTAATCTCGCTGTTCTCCTGTTCTCCAGGTTCTCCACCAGTTTTGCGTATTATGGTCTGGCTATGGACCTGCAGAAGTTCGGCGTGAACATCTACCTGATGCAGGTAATATTCGGGGTGGTGGATTTTCCCGCTAAACTGGTGGCTCTGGTCATGTTGAGCTTTTTGGGTCGGCGTTTAACTCAGGGCACGTGTCTGCTCGCATCCGCCTCCGTCATCTTCACCAACATCTTCATCCCTAAAGGTGAGTTTATTTTTCACCTTACTGCAGGGAGCAATTCACAGAGAAATCCGTTTATAACAAGAACAAAGAGAAACTATAAAATTCTCCAACACGCAGACATGCAGATCTTGAGGACGGTGCTGGCTGTGCTGGGGAAAGGGTTCACCTCTGCGTCCTTCACCTGCGTGTACCTGTTCACTGGAGAACTTTATCCTACAGTCATCAGGTCAGACTCCACCGACACACTCGCTAATTAACCAACAAAACACTGAGTGTGGTGCCGTCATCGATCATCTCCCTCTAACAGCACGTCCCTGAGGGTTTTATTCCTCTTACTCCACAGCAACTTACCAACTATTACAATTTTTATATAGTGGTAAAGAACAGCAAATCATACCTTTATCCATTTATAGTTACATTACACTTACGTTACAGCAGCTATAAACACTCGTTCCCTCACGAGCCTCTCTTTATTCTCTCTCTTCAAGTTAATAAGACAAAGAAACGCAGCTTGTTCCGCATGTTACTGAGAAACCGCAAAGAAGCATAAACTCCTCTGTCCTGAAGACGTCGGAAAACTTAAATTTACAGCTTCACCTCTGACTGTTACAGAGCGCTGACACTGGAGACTCCTTCCATCACTGTTACGTAAACAGCTCCTTACAGAAAACTTCACCATATGCATTGTGTGTGTGTGTGTGTGTGTGTGTGCAGGCAGACTGGGATGGGTTTCGCCTCCACTATGGCTCGTATCGGCTCCATGGCAGCTCCAGCGGTTCTTATCCTTGATGAAGTTTTCCCTGCGCTGCCCAGCATTGTTTACGGAGCGGCGGCTGTAATCGCCGGAGCCACTGCGTTTCTGCTTCCTGAAACTCTGAACGTGCCGCTGCCTGACACCATCGAGGACGTGGAGGAGAAACAGTGAGTAAAGACGATCAGCGGAAATCTGAATACGCAACAGCGGGAAAATTAAGATGAGAATATTATAATAATTAAACTACAATCACGTGGTCAGTTGTTGTTCTTGCGCTCACACTGCGTAGATAAGTCCGCCCTCAGGGTCAGTGAGCTGCGCTGACGATCTCACTGTTTTCAGGTCGAAGAAAGCGCGCAGGTTCCAGGAGCAGGTCCAGCGTGAGACCCTGGCACTCGACACACTCCGTCACACTGCAGAGGAGAGTGAGGAGCGACGGACGAGTGGACGCAACACACTCTAACACACTCTCAACACACTCCATTTATCACTCCATTTATTCACACTGATCCTGCGTCAGGCTTTAGCCTTCCTGTAGCGCACATGAGACGAAAATAAAAAGAATGGAAACATCACAGTCACCACTGGTCTGCTTTCCTGTGTCACTGCAATGCATTGTGGGTATTTCAGTTTGTTCGCACTGGCAATCTTTGTGAAAACGCACATTATTATATCTGTAGTGAATTGTCTTAAACAGTGGGATTCGTTTATTGAGGTATTGGGAAGGTAAATAAAATATTCGAAGATGAATAAAACATTTAAACACAGACTCAGCGAGGACTCAACATACAGAGGAATGAATATTCATGAGGTGTGAGCTCTCGACCAATCAGCTCTTCACACCTCACAGACATTTCACATGAGCTCATACACTTCCACATGAGATTATGGGCAAAAGCGCTCAGACACTGATTAGTGCAGTGCTAAAGACTGGGTCAGCTTTTATACACACAGAGGAAGTGATCACGCAGTAAACCGGAAGTCGGTTCTTTCCAGTAAAATGACGCTGCAGTGACGTCATGCAGCCTGCAGGTGGCGTTATTGAAATGGCTTATTACGTTTTAATATAGTGTATGTGTGTGTGTGTGTGTGTGTGTGTGTGTGTGTGTGTGTGTGTGTGTAGATTATATTACATTTGTATGATATTACACTTTTCAAATGCCTTTAAATTTGAGAATATGGAACAAAATTTGGGACAATAAAATTCCATAAATTCCTAAGCGCTTTATCCTGGTCAGTGTGGCGGTGGATCTGGAGCGAATCCAAGGTGTAAATCCCTCTGTATTCCTCGGAGACTCCTGGGAATGACTTTATTTTCAATTTATATAAAAGCCTGATTAAAAACTGATTTCTTCTTCTTATTATTATTTCTGAGATAATGAGTTGTCCATCTCCACTTTGCTTCCTCTCTGCTCTAATCTCAGTGTAGCTGTGTGTTACATCACACTTCTGCTACAGTAAGAGAGTAAAGGAGCATCGTCCATTCATGTGCCACTTTCACTCTCCCTCTCCCTCCCTCTCTCTCTCTCTCTCCCTCCCTCTCTCCCTCCCTCTCTCCCTCTCTCTCTCTCTCTCTCTCCCTCTCCCTCCCTCTCTCCCTCCCTCTCTCCCTCCCTCTCTCCCTCTCTCTCTCTCTCTCTCTCTCCCTCCCTCCCTCCCTCCCTCCCTCTCTGTCTGTCGAGCTACACATGCTACTTCTGAGATGCCAGTGATCCTGACCCCTTCTGCTCCTCCTCGCTGCTTGACCCATCCTGATGCCCTACTTCTGGTTGGAGTTCTCATCGGTTGAGTTCGTTCGCTGCTGCTGGGGCCCCATATGGACGGCCTGAAGATCAGTGGTATTGCTGGGGATGGTGCCACCTGGAAATGTGGCAATGGTTTGGGGATCTCATATGGGGAGCTGCACTGTAATGGCTTGGGACTGTGACTGCTGTAGTGGTTTTGAGGCTGCAGCTGCTGTGAGCAGTTTTGCACTCAGGTCTCCATCAGTGGACAGGATTAAAAGAAAACCGGACTTCAGGTGAAAACTATAATCAATTTCCTGGTTACACAACTGCACTATTTATCCATATACTACACAGTAATAGAAGGGGTTTATTTATAATCACACTGTCCCTGTCACCCAGATGAGGATGGGTTCCTTTTGGGTCTGGTTCCTCTCAAGGTTTCTTCCTCTTGTCGTCTCAGGGAGTTTTTCCTCATCACCGTCACCTGTGGCTCGCTCATTAGGGATGAATTCATACATTTGTAATTTATATTCCGATTGTATTTATTGCTGTAAAGCTGTTTTGTGAAAATGTCCATTCTTAAAAGCGCTATACAAATAAAATTGAATTGAATTAAGTATTACAATTACAATTACAATATTCAGTGCTAGCTAAACTCTCTATAGTCTCTCTACCATGCTTTGGGTTACATCTTTGTTTTACTGTATTATTATTATTATTTATGCACATTCATGTGAAATTCTTCATTTACTGCAATTTCTATTGTTTTCACACTTTCTAAGGAACACCTCATAAATGTGTGTGTGTTTGTGTGTGTGTGTGTGTGTGTGTGTGTGTGTGTGTGTGTGTATATATACCCCTCTACATCCACGTTCTCTTCTTTGAGTGGCAGCTCAGACATCATCAGAACAGAGTGATAACGGATTGTGGGCCCCTCAATCCTCCTCTTCTTTTGCACCTGCTTCTTCTTATCAGCCTCGAGACGCTCATAATTCTCTACACAAACACACACACCATACAACACTCCCTACATTTAAGAACTCCATTTCCTGTTCCCACTCTGTATAAATGTAAACCTTTCTACATCCATCATTGTGCGAGTTTATATAGATTGCAGTGCGTATGCCCAGTGAGTGCAGGTTGCTCTGTGCAGTGTGTGTGTGTGTGTGTGTGTGTGTGTGTGTGTGTGTGTGTATACCCAGTGACTCCAGGTTGCTTTGCGCAGTGTGTTGAGCTTCTCTCAGTAACTCTTCCTGACTCAGTGGTTTGTCTCTGTGAACTCTGCGGCGTCTCGGCGCCTCCTGCTGTCGCTCTTGCAGACGCTCGAACGTCTTCCGCGTGTGCTCACTAGTCGACTTCCTCACTGACTTGCGCACTATAGACACAGAAACACGTCACACTAACCACAATGCAAAAATGACATTGGGGCTCATTTATCAGAGAGAGATGCCGGGACATACACACAAAAGAATGCAAACAATTTTTTTTTTAAAACATAAAAATTAAACATGACAGTTTCCCTGTGTGATACTCTTGGTGTCCACCATCACCTGAGTACAGTAGATATAAAATTTTTTTTCTCTCCATTTTCATGTCAAACTTTTCGTATTTTCCATAATTTAGCTGCAGATTTTGATCTTTCAGGTGCTGTTATGTTGTTAGATATGTTTTTTTATCATCACAAGTGTGAGTTAAATTAACATTTACATACAACTTTACTAGAAGATTGATAAATATTGTGTGTGTGTGTGTGTGTGTGTGTGTGTGTGTGTGTGTGTGTGTGTGTGCACGCAGTACACACTTTCTCCAATCTCCTGCAGCTCGTGGGTTGAACGTTTTTCTGCTTTTGGTTTCTCAGCCTTCAGCTCCTCAGATGGATGTTTGACCCTGGGCTTCATTACCTTTATGGGCTCCTAACACGCACGCACACACACACACACACACGCACGTACGCACGCACGCGCGCGCACGCACGCACACACACGCACCCAGTTATTACTTTGCACTGTTCATTAGCCTATACATATAAATCGACTCCATGATTTCTAACTAACTTTATAATCACTGAAATTTACAAAGCGCTTGTGCTTATTATATAAATTCAGTTTCATTTGGAACACTGACACACTGCTCACCTGTACATAAAGCTCTCACTGCAGAAGACTGGTCACATGGCCAATACCTGTCTCACTGACACTGAATGTCACTCTGTACGCTTTAGTGAGGATGCGTTGTGTGTGAGTCACTCTGTACGCTTTAGTGAGGATGGTGTGTGTGTGTGTCACTCTGTAGGCTTTAGTGAGGATGGTGTGTGTGTGTGTCACTCTGTAGGCTTTAGTGAGGATGGTGTGTGTGTCTCTCACTCTGTAGGCTTTAGTGATGATTATGTGTGTGTGTCTCACTCTGTAGGCTTTACTGATGATTGTGTGTGTGTGTGTGTGTGTGCCTCACTCTGTAGGCTTTACTGATGATTGTGTGTGTGTGTGTGTGTCTCACTCTGTAGGCTTTAGTGAGAATGCGGCTCCGTCTGCGCGGTGTCTCCTCCTCCTGTTCACTGTCTGGTTCGTCACCTTCGTCCAGATCGAAGTCGCTGTCGACCTCATCCTCAGTGTCCGAGTGATCACCATGGTACTCATCATCACCAGACTCCTATGTGTGCACACACACACAGGTTAGGGTTAGAGTTAACAGCACACACACACACACGCGCACACGGGTTAGGGTTAACCGCACACACACGCGCACACGGGTTAGGGTTAACCGCACACACACGCGCACACGGGTTAGGGTTAACCGCACACACGGGTTAGGGTTAACCGCACACACGGGTTAGGGTTAACCGCACACACGGGTTAGGGTTAACCGCACACACGGGTTAGGGTTAACCGCACACACGGGTTAGGGTTAACCGCACACACGGGTTAGGGTTAACCGCACACACGGGTTAGGGTTAACCGCACACACGGG
>CM074988.1:24195602-24207101 GCA_037576825.1 Pangasius krempfi | reverse complement strand
TGCGCTTAAGCTCAAGATCAGAATCGAGCGTAACTGAGACACGCCCTGTTTTAGATAAACTCCGCCCCCACGTGCGTAACTCTCACGTGACTTCTGAACAATGCTGAAGTCAGTAGTTACGTCTGAGGTGTGAATAATTCTGATGTAGATTGATGGCCTGCTCCGATATTATAGATTTAATTGTTGATGTAAAGTGGATGTAAACTGGTGGATGTTCCGCTTCCTGTTGGGCATTAAAACAGGAAATCACACGTTTTCATCATGTCACTTTCACAGAGACAGTAAGGCAGAAAGCGCTGCAGGATTTTTCTCTCGGTTTATGTAATCGTTGCTATGTGAGTGTGTGTTGTCAGGTGAAGTTCTGCAGTTCCTCTTCTGCAGCTATTCAGCTCCCACACACACTGCCACAAGCACACACACCACACCTACACACAGGGCACCTGGGGGCGGGAACCAGTGTGTGCGTGTGTGTGTGTGTGTGTGTGTGTGTGTGTTCAGAAAGAGAAAATCTCAAAGATTCAGTAAAACCACCAGGAACAAGCTGATATTGTTATGCTCGCATTATTGAATTTTTATATTCTATTTATTTCCTTGTGTATTATATTAGATGTATATTATATATAATGTTATACATGTATAAAAATATATTAATGTAATGTGCTATAATGTATTATATTAGTATTGATGGTGAGTTTGACAGACAGAAGAAAATAGAGTGATAAATATACAGCCTGATGGACAAACTTAGCCAATATGCAAATGCGGGACATGGGATAAGTGGGCGTGAAGTTGTGGGGGCGTGTCTAATTTGCATATTTATAGAGTCTGGAGCCCTTGTTGAGGGTGAGGGTGTCTGAGTTCCAGAAATTCATGCATGTGTGGGTGAAGGAGCTGGATTTTCTTCAATTTTACACACAAAAAGGATACAAATACTAATCTGTGCTTAACCCCACCACTAACCCCACCCTTAACTCCGCCCCTAACTCCGCCCCAACCTTAACTTCTGTAGCTTTACATATGAGTTCAAAATTGTTAAAGTTTGTAATTGTAATATAAATATATGTAATATACAGATACACAGTAAATATAATAAATACAGTAAATGTAATTAAACATTGATGGTCTTTAAATCAGAATTTTAAATGTAGAAATATTAAAATATTTGATTATATAATGATGTGTTATAATGTGTTATAACTGTGAGTCAGACACTAATGAGCTGTAAATGCTTTTGTGATGTTCAGTGCGGCTCCATGACAGCATCTCAGAGGAGGCGCACCATTACCTCATCTTCGACCTGTGAGTCAGGAACATCACCTCTTCCCTTCTTTACCTTTCTTTCGTTTCTTTTCTTTTCTTTTCTTGAGTAGCAACCATCATGACATGGTTTTGATCTGGACATTCTAAACACACATACACACACACACACACACACACACACACACACACACACACACACACACACTGTGTTTTACATTAGTGATAATGATAATGTTGATGATGATGATGATGGTGTGTGTGTGTGTGTGTGTGTGTGTGTGTGCAGTGTGACAGGTGGAGAGCTGTTTGAGGACATCGTGGCCAGAGAATATTACAGTGAGGCAGACGCCAGGTAAACACACACACACACACACACACACACACACATATATATATGTAGAGATACAGAGAGAGAGAGACAGAGAGAGATTATATTTATCTGTGTGTCTGTATAATATATTTATTGCTTTGGCAACATTGTGACTGTGTGTTACACAGTCATGCCGATAAAGCTCATCTGAACTGAACTGAACTGAATTGAATTGAATTGAATTGAATTGATAGAGACAGAGAGAGAGACAGAGAGACAGAGAGAGAGAGACAGAGAGAGAGAGAGATAGAGAGACAGAGAGAGACAGAGAGACAGAGAGATAGAGAGACAGAGAGAGAGAGAGAGAGACAGAGAGACAGAGACAGAGAGAGAGACAGAGAGAGAGAGATAGAGAGACAGAGAGAGACAGAAAGAGAGACAGAGAGAGAGAGAGATAGAGAGACAGAGAGAGAGACAGAGAGAGATAGAGAGACAGAGAGAGAGAAAGAGAGAGAGAGACAGAGAGAGAGAGAGAGAGTCGGTGAGAGTTTGAAATGAGTCATCAAACCCATCATTTCTGTACTTATCAGTTCAATTAGGTTTAATGGCGTGTGTTTTGCGTCTCTTCGCCTGCAGTCACTGTATTCAGCAGATCCTGGAGGCGGTGCTTCACTGTCATCAGATGGGCGTCGTTCACCGAGATCTAAAGGTACATTTACATAAATACATGCCATAGCAGATGTATAATAAATAATCTGATACATTCATACTCTATAATCATTACAAGCTGACGGAACTGATTTAAATATATTACAGCTTCATGTTACAAACAGAATGACAGCGAACACCATGTGACTCTCACAATCATTAAATAATCATCTAATCACATGATCACCGTTATCCGAGCGATAAATGGCCAAGTGAGGTGACCCATACTCGGAATTTAACCCATCCAAGTGCACACACACAGTAGTGAACACACACACACACACACACACACAGTAGTGAACACACACACACACACACACCTGGAGCAGGGGGCAGTGCAGTTGGGGGTTCGGTGCCTTGCTCAAGGGTCTGACCTCAGTGGTGGTATTGAGGGAGGAGGAGACGCTGGTCATTCACTCCACCTACAATCCCTGCTGGACCTGAGACTCAAACCCACCACCTTCAGCTTCACCTTCAGGTTACAAGTCCGACTCTCGGACCATTAGGCCACGACTGCCCCCACCGTATTCCGAGCTGATCATGATTTTTTTTAGCTTTAGATTTTTATTATTTGAGCTGATTATTTAAGTTGACGATGATTTCAGATGTTCATGATTTTTTTCATCTGTTTATTTGAAGTAATCGTGATTATTGGAGCTGATTGGATTATTATTCTTTCAGCTGAGTTGTTCAGGATTATATAAATGTTCAGGATTACTTCAGGTATGTGCAGTGATTCGAGCTTATTGTGATTATTATTTCGTGTACATTGAGTTTAAGTTTTGTCTAAAAGTCAAAGAGAAATGTACTTCTGATTGTTGTGTGAGAGGAAATAGTCTAGAGTTGTGTTTAATGTGGACTTAATTAAGAGAAAACACAACTCCAGGCCATCCTGTTTCTAAAACAGAGACATGGCATAATGTTTAAATATTTCAGATCATAATCACTCTTTCACTGTGGTTCCTCTGCTCATAACTGCTAATAACTGCTCATAACTGCTCATAATGTGACCCTGGAATATTATTTTAATCCTGCTTCAGGATCTTCTCTGAAGAACGGATAATAAAATGTAATTTAATAGTGCGAGGTTTAACCCGGGTCTGCTATAACACGCTCTTTAGAAATGAAAAACTGAACCCCGGGGTGAGAAACGCAGGATCTGATGGTTCATCATTCATGAGCTACGCTGTCACACAGAAACAGAATTGGGGTTTAAAGGTAAATGATTATTAATGTTCCTTTCCTGAGAGATTTAGCTGTGATGAGGCGGCTACAGAATCGCTAATGGTGGGAGATACTTCAGTGTGCTAACACTTTTACAGGATATAGCGACTATAGCAAACCTTTTTATTGTTAATGTGGTGAAGTTAAATATATTTAGTGGAAAGACTTCCCTGTTTATAGAATATTTTTGGCTGTATATGGTCTCGTTTGTTTCTTCTCCGTGGATCGTAGAAAAGTGTCCGGTAAAGTGGACTGTAATAACCGCACCGATGCCTAATGCAGACGGATGAAGAGCTATAAGGTGTGTGTGAGCTGACGGAGTACGTTTAGCAGTAAAATGTTTTGCGAACTCTGATGTTCTCACTGCATCTTCATCAGCGTGTCTGCTCTGAGCAGCGTACTGAAAGAAGTGTGCTTCTTCTGCTGAGACCTCCAGCGACCCTTTACAGGGCTCATCAACGACCAGACCCACAGTGACGACCTCAAGTTCCAAGGAATGAGAAGGAACGCCGGCTGTAATAACGGCTGTGTTGAAGCACGCGAGCTTCTCAGTTCCACAGTCTCAGATGCTGAAGTTCATCGTTTCCCAAAAAGTGTCTCGAACCGCTTTCTTGGCTCCGTGTTTTGCTTCTCAGTGGGTGTTTATGACTGGAGCGCTGGTTCAGGTCAGACTCTACTCAGCAGAACACACTTCAGTTTAATGGGTTTTATTTGCTGTGCTCGCTACAGGCTGGTAGATAATCAGATTAAATCATGCAGATCATTCTAAGGTTCCTTCCCAGCGTGTGTGTGTGTGTGTGTGTGTGTGCAGTCTGGCAGTTTGGGAGGTGATAATGCTTTATGAACGCCACTGTGCTTCAGACTGAACTTTTTATTCATGTATTGTCATCTCCCGCGTTTCTGAGAGCTCATGACCTCACTCATTTCCAGCAGAACATTAACACAAACCTACGCTGCACTCGCTCCATCACACCGGCCCATGAAACGGAGGTGATGCGAACGCTGGCGCTAACAGGGAAATGTAGCATAATTAGCCGTGCGGTGTGTGTGTGTGTGTGTGTGTGTGGGCTGGAGATATGTTCCATTACTCCTACTCCACAAGGGCCACGGAAGAGTGCTGTCACTCACACACACACACACACACACACACACAATAGAGACGATCCCCTGCTCACATCAAACACAAAGTTAAAGATTCTCTAATTGTATTTGTCCAACAAGATTCACCGATATTTCACTCGACATCCAGTAAAGTGTGTTCCGATTGGCTGAAGCAGCAGAGACCGTTACGCATCACGCACAAGACTTGAATAATAAGACATTAAAAATACAAAACATACAAAATCTTCCATCTTTCACCCTCTGTTGCACTTTTCCACATTTTGTAGTGTAACAAAGAGGAATTAAAATGGATTCATTTTATATTTTAATATTTGTTTTAATTATTCATAAACAGAAAACTTAAAAAAACAGTCTTGACTGCAGTCATATCCCCAGCTTTCTCCTACAGAAACAACCTCCAGTGCAACCAAATGCCGTTAGAGCTCACAGTATTATTGAAAGAGTCGAGGGAGGATGCAGAAAATGCAGACTGAAGAAGGAAATATTTTGTGTAAATAACTGACATCTCAATTAAATTAATTTTAATTCCAAATTATAATGCTGCAAAATATAAAAAAATATAAAAGGGGCGAATACTTATGCAATCAAGACTTTTTTTTGGTAAGAATATTAAAAACAATGTAGAAATTCTGTCCAATTTGACCTTATGTACTATTCTGTGTGTATCATATCAAATAAATCCAGTTCCAGTTGTAGTCATACAAAGGGGGGTGGGGGGTGAATACTTATGCAAATCACTGTGTACACCATTTTATAATATGAGCACATGTTAAAAAGTTCAACTTCACACCGCTAATGCTTGTAATAGCGATGTTGCCGATGTATACGCGGCTTGCATGCGGCCGTCTCGTCTCTGATAAACCCGAAGCTGACGTTATGTAACGCGGAACCGTTGGGTAGAGAAGACGGGATAAAGTGCATGTCTGCGAAGTTCATTCACATGAAAGAGTGTGCTAAGCGTGTCTGAATGAGCTGCATTATTTCACATGTCGCAGTTTGAGGCTTTAATAAATGCTCAGTGGAATGGATGTGGGCGTAAAAGTGAACCGGGATGAAAACGAGCGGTGTGTGTGGGAACGGCGTGGGCGGCCACCTCGCCACGATCTGAATCAGATTTCATTTGCATTTATCTTCACTGGGTTTAAGCCTCCTCTTCTGTTCAGGGTCAAAAACGCTGGATTTCTCACTCAGAGTGGAATCATACTGTAAATATCTGTAATCAGCGATGGCACAGTGATGATGTGTGCACTCAGAATAATCCTAATTATAAACCCTGGAGAGATCTGCTCATGTAGTTGCGATCTTTATCGGGATTTTGCTGGATAATCCAGCGACGATGGAAGTGCAGAGTTTCAGTGTCTTTCACACGAAGCAGAAAATAAAATCAGGAGATTTAAGTGAAATGTGAAGTCTGAAGTCGAGGGTGAAACAAATCACCGAATAACGCAGGGAAGATTTTAAACCAAATGATGTAAACTTGTTAAAAATTTTACATTTACCCTCATTACAAATGCAAGCATCCATTATTATTCATGAATATGCAAATTTGGAAACGCCCCCACGCCCTCCTGCCGTCACTAACAGCCTATTCTCATTAATACTAGCTAACTTAGGCAGCCACATTAGCTCACATTAGTCACACGAGAGGGATTTCAGCTTCTCGATTTACATCCTGTGTGATTTATTAAACTGAAAAATTACTGTGTGTGATGAATTTCTGCTCCCGGTGTACGGAGAGCTTCTCAGCGTGATGAGCGCTGATCTCATGCCGTTTTGTTTTCGCTCCGTGTTCATGTTTACGTTGCCACGTGTCTTTTGTTGGTTTCAGCCCTGTCTCCGCCCCCTGTCTATTCACTGCTTTACTACCCTAATGTGTTCAGCTGTTCTGTGTTTCACTTTGATGAGTTTGTCTATTTCCAACATCCTGTTCCTTTGTCTTCTTGCGAAGTCTTGCCGATAGTTATTGTGTGTTTCTAAGTCTTACTTTTCCATGTTCAGTGTTCGTTGTTTCTTGTTGTATTTCCTGGTTTTGATCCTCGTCTCACGGATTATCCGTGTTTAACGTTGTCTGTCTGTTCTCTGACCCCCGGCTACAAACTTTGATGACGATTAAGAAATCTCACGTTATAAATACCATACTGAGTTTACACACTTGCATCCTGCCTTCATGAACCACACGTTACAGCGTGACAACAACCATCGTGTTTCATAACTTTATGAAAACGAATAACAATAATAACAAAACTTAGAAAACACACAGACAACGCTTAATAATCATAATCATAAAAACAGCAACGTCAGCTACATTGCGTATTAGTGAACACTGCAGAAAGTTTAAAATGCATTTGTGTGTCTGTGTGTGTGTGTGTGTGTGTGTGTGTGTGTGTGTGTGTGAATTTAGCCAGAGAACCTCCTCCTGGCCTCCAAGTCCAAAGGTGCGGCGGTGAAGTTAGCAGATTTCGGATTGGCGATTGAAGTGGAAGGAGACCAGCAGGCGTGGTTCGGTAAGACCTGATATTTACACACACACACACACACACACACACACACACACACACACACACACACACACAGTGGGTTTGTACGGTGTGTAAAGGAGCATGTGTATTACTCAGAATGCACTGTACATGAGCTGCGAGTCAGCATGGCTCTGTGTTTGAGTGACATCACTTCCTGTTTGTGTGACTGCAGGCTTCGCTGGGACTCCTGGTTATCTCTCACCTGAAGTGTTACGGAAAGATCCGTACGGTAAAGCTGTGGACCTGTGGGCCTGTGGTGAGGAGTTCACACACACACACACACACACACACACACACACACACACACACACACACAGACTAATCTGTAGCGATAAAGGTGTAGCTGCTCATTTCAGTAGTTTAGTCGCTGTAAATCTCACCAGCTTCTTTAGTCCTCATCATATTGTTTTTTCTTGCTTTCCTCCGCTGTGAGGAATTTAATCTTCAGGTGGAAAAACTAAAAGCTTATGAGGACTCAAATAACCCTAATGAACCTCTAATGACTCTCTAATGAACGCTGTTTTCATGGCGCAGGTGTGATTCTGTACATTTTGCTGGTTGGATATCCGCCGTTCTGGGATGAAGATCAGCATCGACTCTATCAGCAGATCAAAGCTGGAGCTTACGATGTCAGTGACCTTCATTTCATTTCAATAAACACCACCTTCTCTCATTTATGCCTCTTTATAAAGCCTTACTGTCACCTGCTTTCCTTCACAAACGAGAACACTGACTGCAGATTAATGCACAAAGCCGTGATGTTTCTCACGTTTGTGTTATTTTATCTGTATTTCTGTGTAGTTTCCGTCTCCTGAGTGGGACACGGTCACTCCTGAAGCTAAAGATCTCATTAATAAAATGCTGACCATCAATCCAGCAAAGAGGATCACCGCCGCCGAGGCACTGAAACACCCCTGGATCTCTGTGAGTTTATTACTGCTTATTACCGCTTATTAATGCTTATTACTGCTTATTAATGCTTATTACTGCTGTCTTACATTTGCATATTTCAGTCAAAAATACCTCATCCTACTCAAATCCATCTTAATTTCCATCCCCAACATTTGTAATCTTACTTTAAACAGTCCTGGTGCTTGATAAAGTAAGAATGATGTTAATAAAGGAGGTTCTAACCCGGGTTCGTTCTCCCCTGCAGCACCGCTCCACCGTGGCCTCCTGCATGCACAGACAGGAAACTGTGGAGTGTCTGAAGAAGTTCAACGCCCGCCGGAAGCTGAAGGTCAGATCACAGCAACATGTCTGACAACAGGAACTGTTCTGAGAAGCTGAGTGTGAAGGCTTTTAATATCTTTGGAGAAAAAGCCACTGTGTGCTGTTAATGTCAGGAAAGAGCTTTAAAAGCCCCATAATGCGGCACCATTACTGTCACATCATCAGTGTTAAAGAAGGAAGTGTGTTCAAGAGAAAACCTCAACCTCAGCAGCAGGAATTTATCCAACATGAACACTTTACACCAAAGAAACATCAGCATGAGGAAGGAGTTAAATGAATTCGGTCAGGGCGAGGCCAAAGCGCAGTTAAACGTCCGCAGTGTTCCTCTCTCCTTCAGCTGACAGACGTGCAGTGCGTGAAGGTTAAAGTGTGTGTTCTGAATCGTCTAATAGTTTTTATATCAACGCAGCTGTAGATGTGGAATAAACACGAGCGCACTCGCCGTTTCTCATCAACAGAACGCACCAGTAAATGTGTGTGAGTGAAGCTTTGCTCAGAGCCTTTAGTGGCCTCACAAAGTCAGCGTAATTATCCGACTCCATATCGGACCACATCACGCTGCTTAAAAGCAATTTCATCTTTCTGAAAAATGTACAGCTTACAGTGAGGCGTATAATAACACAGTGTAGTGTATAGTCATCTGTGCATCAGGAACCGAATGCTGAAGCAATAAATCAATCAATAAATCTTATTTATTCATGTGGTTTTTACTGATGGAGCAAAAATCTACAGCTGAAAAACTCTAACCAGATTGAAATCACAGACACTTCAGCACATTAACAACATGATCGTTAGGAAGTAAGCCATAGCAGGAAACATTAACCATTAAACAAAATGTTTTACTTTCACTCTGTACTCCTGATGTCGCCGATCAGCTGAGACCGAGATCGTTATCTGTGCACTGAAGCTACGAGGCTAATGTAGCTAATGCAGCTTTACATGAACATCTTTCAGAAAATTCGCCTGACGTTGTATTGAAGGAGACACTGTGGACTTTTCATTTTCGAACAAAAGAAATCTGTAAAGTGACGCTAGAGTGAGTGAAGGGAAAAACTGAAGCCATGAAAAAGTTTACTGGCATTTTCAACGCTTCTTAACTTGAAATGTTTTGTGTGTTTTGTGTGTTTTGTGTGTTTTGTGTGTAGGGTGCGATTCTCACCACCATGCTGGCCACCAGAAACTTCTCAGGTACTTATCACTCATACGCTTTACATCATCACTGATGTATTTATGATCATTTACTGATTAAATATGCAAATCTGACAGATATAAAACGATTTCCAGCAAACAGGGACTTTTTAAATATTGTCAAAATGTTTCATTTGACTTTAGTGGAGAAATTGTTTATTAAAACCATGTTACAGCCATCTGACAAAAATCAGAAGTGTTTTATTTCATCACTTGAACATCATGAGCATAAACCTGATCTCATCTCACGCAGAACGGATGCAAAAGCTTAAAAATATATGTAGAAATATAAAAACACAGATGCGCTGGAGTGTGACGCCGCCTTGAGCTTGAGACTTTTTCCCCTTTAACTGTTTCAGGATTAAGAAGAGGGAACTAAAAGTACCAGTGAGTGTGTATAATTGCTTATTAATCAGATCCTCAGTGACAGAAATGTGGCGCTGTAGCTTTAGTTAAAGTCATTAGAGCCACTTTTCCCCCGACGCGCAGCCTAATGAACACTCAGGACTTCACCCTGGAGTCTCACAGCGTTTTATTCAGATATACAAGTTTCAGCGGCACTAACTTTTATTTCTCAGGAGTACGGTACACGTCGTCTTGGAGGAAAAACAGTTCGCTTTCTACTCCTCAATATTTCACCCACAGGGTGATAACAACAAATCTGCTTCCTCTCTCTCTCACACACACACACACACACACACACACACACACACAAACAAACACACACACACACACACACACACACACAAACATGCATGCAGTGTTCATCACGCTATCTGTAAGTAATAAACACACACACACACACACACACACACACACACACACACAGTGTTCATTACTTACAGACAGAGTGATGATTAGAGTGGTGAGTAGAGGGTGTGTGTATGAATAGAGGGTTGTAGACGTGTCATTGTGTCACTATCTCATGGCCGTGTGGTTATAACTGCTGTATGAATCCACAGACACACGAGTCGCTTCATAACACAACCAGCTGTTTTATAACTTTTCTATCAACTTTTCAACCTTAAGATGCAGATTTTCTAATTATATCCCTGTGCAGGAGTGAGTTTATATAACACAACAGACTCGACTGTAAATTATTCCATGAAGAGAGAGAGAGAGAGAGAGAGAGTGAGAGACAGAGAGAGAGAGAGAGAGAGAGAGAGATTGAGAGAGAGAGAGAGGGATTGAGAGAAAGAGAGGGATTGAGAGTGAGAGAGAGAGAGAGAGGGATTGAGAGAGAGAGAGAGAGCGAGAGAGAGAGAGAGGGATTGAGAGAGATTGAGAGAGAGAGAGAGGGATTGAGAGAGAGAGAGAGCGAGAGAGAGCGAGAGAGAGAGAGAGGGATTGAGAGACAGAGAGAGAGAGGGATTGAGAGAGATTGAGAGAGAGAGAGAGAGGGATTGAGAGAGAGTGAGAGAGAGAGAGAGAGAGAGAGAGAGAGAGAGAGAGAGAGAGAGAGAGAGAGAGAGAGAGAGAGTTACAGTTACAGTTACCTGCGCTTCAGCAGAGTCTCCTCCCTGTACACACTTACTTCTTCACCTGTGTAATTGGACTAGTTGGTGTCATTGTGCTCTGAGTTACATCCCAGAAAGATTAAGATTTTATAGATTAGCTCATTTCTGAAAAAAATTAAAAATGTTGGATGGGAAGAGACAAGAAAACGAACTTGGCTGCTTATTAATCAAGACAGTTAGAACAGTCTGGACTATACGATCTAGAAGCTTCTCAAAACTTCCTGAGAGCTGTGTAACTTTTTTAGCTGCTTTAATCCAGATTAAAAATATGTATCTGTCAGTTTTAGTGAAGGGGCGTGGCCTCTATCTCTTAGTTTTAGTGAAGGGGTGTGGCCTCTGTGTGTCAGGTTTAGTGAAGGGGCGTGGCCTCTGTATGTCAGTTTTAGTGAAGTGGTGTGGCCTCTGTATCTGTCAGGTT
>CM074988.1:24045606-24081298 GCA_037576825.1 Pangasius krempfi | reverse complement strand
TGTGTGTGTGTGTGTGTGTGTGTGTGTGTGTGTGTGTGTGTGTGTGTGTGTGTGTGTGTGTGTGTGTGTGTACCTCACGGCTAACGACTTCTCCAAAAGCTAACCGGAGTCAGGTGTTCTGCCTAACGAGACGAGATTAGAGGTGTGGGTTGTAGAGATGCCACACCCTGTGGAAAGATATTAGAAGAATTGTAGAAAATACTGTGAAATTATTTCTAAAGACCTGCGTGTTCAAACAGTGCGAATTCGGTACTGAGTGGCATCCTGCAAAGATCACACCAAGATCACAACGTGTCGTACTGAAGAACTGAAAAACAAAAACAAAACTGCGGCATAAGAAAGGTGAACACAGTGGTGTTAAAGGAAGGACCCCATGGAGGGAAAAAACAAAACAAAACAAATCCCCAGACTCCTGCACATCAGTTTTTCTAAAGAACACCAGGATGAGGGAGACGTTTCGTCAGAAACGTGTAATGTTGTGTTTGGAGTCCTGCACACCAACACTGAAACCTTCAGCTGGGAAGCATGGTGGTGGGTGCATCAGGATGTGGAGCTGCTTCACTCTGCATTTCAGAGGACTTTGTAAAATAAAACCAAATAAAAATGATTAGCTACTTGACACGACTCAAGCTGTTTGTAGTCTGATGTAAATGTTTGAGCTGAAGGTGCAGCTGAACGAATCACTGAGTCAATCTGAGTGAATCATTTATCTGAACACAATCGAATGACTCCTCGTTTAAAAAAAAAAAAACCTCAAATTTTCAACTCTAATCCAAAACCGGCGTACAAAACACAAACATAAAAATATTCATTTTAATAATAAAGCTCTAAAAGTGCTTTACAGCGTGAAAACAGAGAAATAAAGACGCGAGAGATCATCAAATATCAAATATCAAATATTAAATATCAAATATTAAATAGGCAGATAATGATAGTGCAATAAGTGATCATGCAATTCAAAATAGCTGTGACGAAGAAGAATAAAACAATATAAAATACACAATTAGAAGTTTTAAAAAAAGAATAAAAATATGATCATTAAACTAAGATAACGAGGATATAAAATAAAGTGCCAGGAAAAGCGAATAAAGCGTGCGTCAGTTGTAAAAGGCACGATTCAGCGTTCGGAGCTGGTTTGGTTTATGAGAATCAGAGCAGATGAATAGCCGTGTGAGTGATTAGTGCTGGGTTTCAGGTCTTCAGTGGATAAAAAATAACTTCTGATGTGGGACGATTGCATCCACTGGACAGCGAGCGGCGTCTCGTCTGCAGGAACGTGCGGCTGTGTTCTTCGTAGCAGAATTAGCTTGTCCCAGTTTTGTGTTTCTGTAAACGCCGCACGTTGCTGATGTCCATGTGGAGACGGTCTGTTGGACACTGATGCAATGCGCAGTAATGTCGTCCCGTCAGCGCCTCTGAAGGAAAGTCGCAGTAGAAACGTTCCTCGTTTTGCTCTTGTCGAGCGTCGACATGTTCCTGAGTCCTGACACTTCTGGTACCGGGAGGTTTTTTTTCATCCAAATCTGGAATTTTGTCTCATATTTAGCTCATATTTATAGTACAGCTCATCTATAGTATTTATTTATTTATTTAAAGCGGAGAAACACCCACAGGGTGAGACAGCGGTGCTGAGTACAGCTGATGGATTGCTGCTGACTTTCCTGAGTTGGAAACTTTCTGATCGTTTAAAGTTCACGAGCCGTGATGCGACGTTGAGGATTCTTGTTATCGCAGAACTCCCAGAAGTCGATGCTGAGGCTATTGAGACAGTAATTTTACTCGTACCGTCTTTCCTTAGCAACTTACCAGCACATCTGTGAGAAATGTTAACGTTTTAGTTTTTAGCAAAAACATTAGTGGTTAGCTAATCTGTCTGGTGTCCATGTCCGTGTCTGTATTTCCCAGTTGCCTAGCAACAGTGTTCTCACCAACTCATAAGTGTCATTTTAAATGAAGTAGAGTAGAAGAAATAATAAGAGCAAATAATATTTGAGTTAGCAGTTAGCAGGCAGTGATGATCTCCCAGCAGATGGATTCAAATTCCTTCATTTCTGCACAAAAACAGAGCCTCAGTGAGTTTATTAATGTTCAATAGTCTAAAATCATCATGTCTTATGAGCAGTGCAGCTTTTCAGCCAATCAGAAATCAGGTTTCAGGAAACCATTTTGTACTGAAATATAATTAACAAAATTTTTTCTGTTGACTTCAGAGACTTAAAGTCGACTGAACCGTCTCTCTAAAGTCATCAGATACTTTCTTTATTTAATAATAAATCATTTATTGTAGTGTTTCTACATTAAAATAAATGAAATTAAACAAAAAAGATGCAGAAAACTGTTGCGTGGCCTTCATTTGCATATTGAACCTGATTGGTCCTCATACTTTATGACACAATAACACTTGCCTGTAATGTGAGCACTGACTCCAATTTTCCTCTCGGATCTCCAGCTGTTTTTTTAAAATAAAACAGAAAATTTGGGGAGTATTTTTTTTTCTGTTTCACCGTCTGTTTCATCCAAAAGGGTTTAAACTCGTTGAAAGCTAAAGTTTAGACTTTAAAGGTTTGTCCTTGTTGGTTTGAATGTTATTGATCTGTAGAGGTTTTTCCGATGACGGATGGCGCGCGGCGGTTCAGTTCTGATGGATTGCTGTCCTGCTGAAGATCGGAGAGAATTAACGCTGCAGCTGAACATCCGAGAGCTGCAACGTCAGCATCATCAGCCTGTTTAACTTCCAATATTAAAGTGTAAATACCGCTGAGGACGGCAGTGCAGGACCAACGCTTTGCTATCTTTGCTGCCAGTGCGAAAAAGTTCGAGTCGTGACGTGACGTGATGCTCTGACTCTGAAATTAGTTTTTTTTTCATGCTCTGGTCCGGCTTTAACTGCTGACTCACTTCTGGAAATCAATGAGCTGTTTACACTCATGCGACGTCTTAAGTGGAGATAATTAAACCAGTGAGTGAATGAATAGTTTTTGCGCTGTAGTGTACCTCAGCCTGAGCCTCGCCGGCGATGCAAATGTGATTCAACAAATTCCCCATTTATGGAAATCAGTGAAGTGTTTAAAATAAATATGAAGAAATAATTGAATACATTATTAGACGAGAGTCTTTGGCAACGAGGTGAAATCAGTACGATGAGGAATATTGTCTTCTAAGAGTAAAACTCGTAAAACAGAAATGGTGTTTTTTATATTTAAGCCACTTCACCACCAGCATTTAAAACTCTAATATCACACCGGAGACGCCACGAGACTCACACCGCGGCCTGGATGTGTAAAATTGCAAAGTAATGATGTCAGATCCCCCCGTTAACAGAGATGGTTGGTTCCAGTTTGACCTAGATGGCATTCTTTACTCATCTTTGTGTTTTTTTGTCCAGAAGGTGGACATTGTTGTGTTTGAAAGCTCTGTCTGTTTTCAGACTCACTGTGTGACGACCATCTGGGTTTGTTTAGAATTTATTTTGTATGATTGTACTTCAAATCCAATCCAAACACACACACACACACACGCACACGCACACATGCGCATCCACAGACCAAGACTTGTTTGTAATTTCACAGAAGAAGAATAAAAAGGTTAGTCATAATCTGTGTTTAAAGTGTCCATGTGGACCTGTCCGCAGCAGCAGAAAGCGAGTCCTGAGTGCAGAAGTAGAGCATCAGGATGGGATTTTTCCCCTCGAGTCCCCTTAAGGGACGTTCCATTATTTTATCAGTTCATTAGTTGAGAATCGAGTCGCTGTCACTGTAGACGATATGAGACAAGTTTCTTTATCAAATTCCAGGAAAAGCTGTTGGAAAAAAATGATGTAGCAGTGTAGAGCTCGAGTGTCACGGCCGGCAACGAGAACAATTGTAAATCAAAAAAGTTTTTATTAACAAAAATAGAATTTACAACACAAAATAACTAAATACGGAAAACACCGCTTCGGAAAAAACCATTCCACTCTCAGCAACCTCAACGTAAATAAAGAATACATAAACAACACAAGCGCAAAATAACAAAGGCACATTCCAACATAACATACAGGCTGTAAACGTAGGTAAATCCCCAGAATGACTAATACACAAAACAAACAGATAACACAAGAATAACAAGAAGCAACTGAAAATAACAGAGAACCAAAAGCCTTTTTCTATTTCTCTACTGGAGTTTAGCATCACCTCGAAGTCCCGCCCCACAGCCGGCTAAAGTAGTACCGACCCAGAGGCACGTCACTCTAGTAAAAGCTGGAGACGTGAAGAGTTGGACATTTGGACACTTTTTTCACTTCAGGGGTCACAGCTGCGTTACAGAGCAGAAGGGGCGGAAGGGGCGGAGCCTTCAGGAGTGTATAGCGTGATCTGATCTGTCACTTCTTCAGTATTTACTGCAGCATTTTAATTCTAGTGTTCAGTTTAAGACATTAGCATTACAAATATCCTCCATACAATACTCATCTCCACAGTGTCCTGCCTCAGAATATCCACTTTCACGCTCTGAAGGGACTGCGGACGTGAATCGATATCTCTCTGGAAACTTTCTGTGACCATACTGTAATAATCACTTTGTGCAATATGAGCTGAGCTTCGTGTGGCGTTTTTTCCCACAGAGAAGGAAAGAGAAGCTTTATAAAGCTGAGAACGGGCATACGGTATCTAAAGCCCTCACTGTGTGCCTGTGTGATCTGATTAATTACTCAGTCTCATGTGGTCACGCCGCTCGGCTGGGGTTTGCCTGGCTCTCCGTGTCCCGCTGTTTGTTTTTCCACGTCGTCCCTGCTTCACACTCCAGATAATATTCCACTTGTCCGTGTTGTTTACTCACTCCGGCCCACGTTTCAGTTCAGATCTCACGGCATGTTGCGCCGTGTCCCTGCAGCACTTTTGCTCGCCAGCTTGGCGCTCGTTTGGTTTTGTTCTCGTTCTTGTTCTTGCTCTTTAGCTTCACTCTGATTAATGGCCTGACTCGCAGGTTGTGAACTCTGTGCTTTGGTATTTGACTCTTCTGGTATTGGATTTTCTCTCCTGAGATTACTGCTGGATCGCTATTTTATCAGCTCCACCCATCACACAGGTCACCGTGTAGGACTGTAGCCCAGCTGTTGCTCTGCATAAAGTATTGGCCCCCTTGCTATGCTAACCAGCCACCTAAATCTAGTAAACAGTAAACACGCTGATGAAACTAAACCCTGTGTAGTCCTACAATAGTTACCTTCCATCAGTTGTTGGGGGGGTGCTAATACTTTGTGCAATTTTTCCAGCACAAAGTGCCATACCTGCACACTCTTTACATGGATCCTGACGTGAGAAACTCTAAATTAATCAATGGTAAATCTTAAAGGTGGAATGAGTTCAAATGTCAAGAATAGAGATATTCTCAAGCTTCTGATTTCTGTGTGTGTGTGTGTGTGTGTGTGTGTGTGTGTGTGTGTGTGTGTAATAATCACTGTAGTGTCTATAATGAGACCCTGTGCTATAAGCCTCAGCCCCACAATTAACCTGAAGCCTGTTATTTGTTGTGATTTGAGAGCGGGTCATGTGACTCCAGTCCACGTCTCTGGTTTATGCATCACACCTGAAGGACAGAAGATGGACAGATGAAGCTCGGAGCACTTTCACACATTATTATCCTGGAGATATTTTATATGTACACTGTGTGTGTGTGTGTGTGTGTGTGTGTGTGGGCTGCTTAAGTCCCCAGGTGGCATAAAACTATGAAGGCACGAGTTGTCAATTACAGCAGATGGGTAAACAATAACAGTGAGAACGCTGAGTAATGAAGAGTTACACCATAAATAAGAGACCAAGTCAGAGAGAGAGAGATAGACACAGGGAGAGAGAAGGATGGAGAGAGATGCATACAGAGAGAAGGATGGAAAGAGAGATACAGACAGAGAAAGATGGAGGGAGAGATAAAGACAGAGAGCAGTATAGAGGGAGAGAGATACAGACTTGTATGCAGAGAGAAAGATGGAGGGATATATGGAGGAAGAGAGATACAGACAGAAAGAAAGATGGAGGGAGAGTGATATATACAGAGAGAAGGATGGAGGGAGAGATACAGACAGAGAGAGGGAGGGAGAGAGATACAGATAGAGAAGGATGGAGGAAGAGTGATACATACAGAGAGAAGGATGGAGGGAGACAGATGGAGGGAGAGAGATACAGACCTGTATCCAGAGAGAAGGATGGAGGGATATATGGAAGGAGAGGGATACATACAGAGAGAGAGAGAGATACAGACAGAAAGAAGGATGGAGGGAGAGAGATACAGACAGAGAGAAGGATGGAGGGAGAGAGATACAGACAGAGAGAAGTATAGAGGGAGAGAGATGGAGGGAGAGATACAGACAGAAAGAAGGATGGAGGGAGAGAGATACAGACAGAGAAGGATGGAGGGAGAGAGATACAGACAGAGAATTATAGAGGGAGAGAGATGGAGGGAGAGAGATACAGACAGAGAGAAGTATGGAGGGAGAGAGATGGAGGGAGAGATACAGACAGAGAGAAGGATGGAGGGAGAGAGATACAGACAGAGAGAGGGATGGAGGGAGAGAGATACAGACAGAGAAAAGGATGGAGGGAGAGAGATACAGACAGAGAGAGGGATGGAGAGAAAGACAGGCTGTCTCTCTCTCTGTACAAACGAGTGCAGATGTAATTATAGATAGCGGTGAGTTAATTAGACTCAGTTGGAGGAGAATAAAACACGCTATTATCCACTGAATGCACGTCGTCTGTCTGTGGATCAGAGTCTCAGGATTTCACACGCTCACATTTCCACATTTGCTTACACCAACAAATCCAGCGTTCATGCCATAAGAGCTGCGCGAGTCGATATTCACCGGAATCATTTCATCTTTTCAGGCTCGGACGCTTATCACTGATGAATGCCACGTTCCCACAGACTCCGCTCACCAGTCGGAGTTATTTTTAATCTAAATGAGTACCTCGGGAAAACGTACGTGTAATGAGGTTTTGTGTTTTGTTCACAATCGAACAAAAAACATTCTCAGGTGACATTTTTATTCTGTGTAGAACTTTTCTGTGTCCTCGTAAATCATCACGTGTCTGAATAAACGGTGAAAACTCCCTTCGCAGTTCTCTAGAAGCGCGAACAGGAGCACTAGCTAGGCTAGCAGCTAGCGTAAAAACAAGAAACACTGTTAAAACAACAAACGCTTTATAAGGTTACGCTGCTTCCAGACGTTTTACACGCAATCCTACAGGAACTTTTAAAAAGCGTCACAGTGCCACTTTAACAAAGTTTTATGAAGTTCAGTTTTTCAGAAAATCACTGCGTGACATCGGGAGTCTGAGATTGTCCTAATCTCTAATATTTAGAAAGAATAAAAACTATCCACCTCTATCACAAAACAGAATAAGATGAAGTGTGAAATTAGTAAAGTATCTGCATCACATCAGTGCTGGTTACGGCGATGAACTCAGATTCCCAGCATGCATCACAGTGGCACAAAATGGCCGCCTTGGACTCCATTTCCCAGCAGCCTCTGCTTTTGCCTCGTTACTCCTATAATGCTCAGCTGTATCCTTGATTAGCGCTCGGATTTCAGTCCTCGTGTTGCTGCGTCGCTGTTGTTTGTGTTCTGCCTCATTTCCGTGTCCTTGTTTATTCTCATTTTGTGTTTCTGGGTCGTTTTGTCGTTTTGTTTTGTTCTCCTGCACCTGTGTCTGTCTCCACTGCTACGTGACAGTCTAAAAGAGGTTTAATAACCATATATTTGTGCTATAATAATCTCACAGTTCCGAATTGAAGATACTGTCCAGTGTAATTATTAGGTAATATTTAAGGATTTTGTGTTATTGCATCAGCAGCTTGAATCAGCTGACCGGTGGAGGAGTTTGTCGTTCGCGGTTCTCTGTGCTGTTTTCAGACTTTGGAAGTGACAGAGATGGATGGACGTGTTGTTAAATCAGTGTGAAGGTTAAACTGTGTGTGAAGAATAAAGAGGAGAGGAGAAAGTGAAGGAGGCGGATTTTAGAGAAATGAGTCGAGTTCAGAGAAAAGTTTCCCGTCTGACTTTGAAAGCCTCTTTCTGTCTGTCACCACAGAGAGAATCCCAGTGACGTGAAAACATCAGCGAGACGACCCTGAGCCTCGTCACGGACGGGCCACGTATTAATATCACCAAGAGAGCATCATTTAGTACGTTAGCCCCAGGCTAACTGCCACCTTATGCTAATTTAAAAAAAAAAAACAGCGTGAGTTCGTAAATACACGTGTATTAACGCCAAAATGACAAAGAGGTTTGTTTTCTCTTTCATCATGAAGTGTAGATGTGAAAGATAATTGTCTGGATATAATCTGGATATAACTCTGATAATGACTTGTGTAAAATTATTTGCATGTTTAAAAATACATGAATTAAAAAGGTTTTAAAATACACAATACACGGGGCTCATAAAAATAAATAAATAAATAAAATTATCAATAGCTTTGTCCTGATTTATTGATTCTATTTCAAAATTTCAGTTTCATTCCTATAGTTTCCAACTTCACTACTTTGATTACAGATTAATTTTTTTTTTTTTTAAGTAAATAAATAAATAACAGTTTGTTCTGGAAACGAATCCGAGGCCTGACGCTCCTTCTGAGTATTTTTTCAGTATATTTTTAATAAACCATGTCAGTGTATTTAACGTAATATAAAACACAACGTCAATAAAATAAAACTCAGGGCTTTTTCCCTCTTAATAAAGAAGAAAGAAACACCAGGACTAAATTCCCCAGATAGACAGAAACCTCGGCTGCTGTTATTTTCTCATTTTCTGCCCCGTAGTGAACTAAATTACTGCGAGAATAAATAATACATTTGTTTCTTTCTTTTCAGCGGAAAGTTAAACGGCTAAAAGTGTAATTTCTCCCAGCGCTGGTACAGAAACACCGAGATTGCTTTTCTAATCAGTTTAACTCCTCGTCCTTCACATCACACCGCGCTTATGATTTATTATCACATTTATTAGCTTATTAAACTCCTCTGGATCAGGAGAGAGTCACAATCAGTCAACACACAGCAGTAAACACACACACACGCACACACTCACACACACACGCACACACACACCACAGATACACACACACACACACACCACAGATACACACAATGCTAATACACACAAATACATAACGGTAAACACAGATGTGTAAAATATTGTTAAATGGATGGTGGGATTACACGACACGTGTGTGTGTGTGTGTGTGTGAGATTTTTTTTAGCTAAAATAGCCTCATTGCTGCACAGTAGAAATATAATAATAATAATAATAATAATAATATAAGCATTGTTCCTACACATAGCACCTCAAAATGGGAGGGGTTTGATATGGGAGGGGTTTGAAGTGGGAGGGGTTTGATATGGGAGGGGTTTTATGTGGGAGGGGTTTAGGGTGGGGTGGGTTTGAAGTGGGAGGGGTTTAAGGTGGGAGGGGCTTGAAGTGGGAGGGGTTTAAGGTGGGAGGGGCTTGAAGTGGGAGGGGTTTAAGGTGGGAGGGGTTTTAAGTGGGAGTGGTTTAAGGTGGGAGGGGTTTTAAGTGGGAGGGGTTTAAGGTGTGAGGGGTTTGATGTGGGAGGGGTTTAAGGTGGGAGGGGTTTTAAGTGGGAGTGGTTTAATGTGTGAGGGGTTTGATGTGGGAGGGGTTTAAGGTGTGAGGGGTTTGATATGGGAGGGGTTTGATGTGGGAGGGGTTTTAAGTGGGAGTGGTTTAATGTGTGAGGGGTTTGATGTGGGAGGAGTTTAAGGTGTGAGGGGTTTGATATAGGAGGGGTTTGATGTGGGAGGAGTTTAAGGTGTGAGGGGTTTGATATGGGAGGGGTTTGATGTGGGAGGGGTTTGATGTGGGAGGGGTTTGAAGTGGGAGGGGTTTCAGCTGGCACTCAGATGTTCCTCCTCTCAGGACTTGGCTCAGTTGGGTGATGGGGTTTGGATAACATCCTGCCTCCGGGGAAAAGCAATAAACAGCTCGCTCCCCTGCATGTCTCCTGCTTCTTCCAGTTGGTTCGGCCCAGTGTGAGATCAAAGAACAACCCAATCTGGCAGAAACCAATCAGGCGACTGCGCGGGGGGTGAGAGCGGGTTCACCTGCTCGGCTCAGAGATGTGAGAAGTGATTTGTGATGAATCGCTGTCTTTATTTTTCCCATCTGAAAAATCCAGCAACACGTGGGCGTGTCTTTCCCGATCAGCTTCACGTTTCACGCATCACTCATTCAAAGCTTTGCTTCAGGCTCCGGTTCATCATATAGGCATTAAATCTGCAGAACGTGTTTATAAAGCGAGAGCCGAGACGACGTACGAATCCTCATCTACACTGCCATGTTACTGAGAAACCGCAAACTTCACCATGTTAGCGATTACACTCGTTTTCATCTGTTTTTAAGATAACGTGTTAGAGCGAGCGCGTTAATATAAACCTGCGCCTCTGTCAGAGCTGCTGTTATAGAGAACTCATCAACACCTTCTGACCAATCAGAGCGCAGAGTTCAGCAGCAGCGCTGTGGTTTATAAACGGTTAATAACTGAGCGGTTCATGCTAAAATAAGATAAAAGATGAACCCTGCGTTACTCTTCATGCGGGACGCAGAGTTCGGCTTTCAGACGTCCGAGTCGCGGAGACAAATGGAAAGAAAGTGAAGATGAAGTGAAGTGTTAAAAATCAATATCATGCTCGATATGTCCTCTGTGTGTGTGTGTGTGTGTGATGGTGTGTACGTGTGTGTGAGTGTGTGTGTGTGTGCGTGATGGTGTGTGTGTAAGTGTGTGTGTGAGTGTGTGTGATGGTGTGTGTGTGCGTGATGGTGTGTGTGTGTGTTTGAGTGTGTGTGTGTGAGTGTGTGTGTGTGCGTGTGTGTGATGGTGGTTGATTCTGGATGACTGTGATACCTTCTGCTTTACTGATATTTTAATAGCAACATTCAACATTATCTATCTATCTATCTATCTATCTATCTATCTATCTATCTATCTATCTATCTATCTATCTATCTATCCATCGGTCTGTCTGTCTGTGTGATTAGAGGATGATTTCTAGCTCAGTTAGCTGTAGCAGTATAAAGGTGTTCTGCGTTGATCCTTTGACGTGTTTCAGTCGCACGTTTCATCACGGAAATGATCGTGATGTTGATAGGAAGAAAGGGACAGCATCCTTTATTCCCCACATCCGTTATTCCCCGCGTCCGTTATTCCCCACGTCCCTTATTCCCCACATCCTTTATTCCCCACATCCGTTTTTCCCCATGTCCGTTATTCCCCACATCCTTTATTCCCCACATCCGTTATTCCCCGCGTCCGTTATTCCCCACGTCCCTTATTCCCCACGTCCGTTATTCCCCACATCCGTTTTTCCCCATGTCCGTTATTCCCCACATCCTTTATTCCCCACGTCCGTTATTCCCCACATCCTTTATTCCCCACATCCGTTATTCCCCGCGTCCGTTATTCCCCACGTCCGTTATTCCCCACGTCCGTTATTCCCCTGCCGTTATTCCCCACATCTGTTATTCCCCACAGCAGTAATCATGGGTCAGTGATCAGTGGGACGGAGAGACTAAATCTAAAAACCCCTATTTTTCCCAGTTAACGCAGATCTTCCCGTATCTACACCCAGAATCTGTTTATTTTAATTATTTATTAGGATGGATACTAAATTGTAGAAATGGGGGGTACAAACTTTTACATTGAGTTAAATCAATAATGATGCAAATTTCTCATTTTTATTTAATCTCACTGGTTTACAATGTTTTATTTTAAAATGATTATTATTATCATTCTTCTTATAAATGTTAGATTAGAATTTTATATTTATATTATCACTTGAGAGTCTGTTTTCTTAAAGTAAGGAGATGTTTATGTAACAGTGATGGAAGGAGTCTCCAGTGTCAGCGCTCGTCAGAGGTGAAGCTGGAACTGTAAGTTTTCCGACGTCTTCAGGACAGAGGAGCTGAAAAGCTGCGTTTTTTCTGTCTTATTAAAAACCTATGCTGCATCGCTCTTTAATAATATACAGTATAAGTTATGATGAATTTTTGTGAGAATATCTCGAGTAGCATTAATAATTGTAGACCTCTGAGCAGCTCCACTGGTACTGACAGTAACAGCTCACTGATTAAAACACAACACTTAAAGCAGGAACATGTTCAGAAGCACAAACTATAAGTTCTTCCTCGAATCAGGATTAGAAACTTCAACAAAAAGTTTAGCTGAAAACACGGTGCACGACTCGTCTTGTTTTTTTTTTGTTTTTTTTACGTCACGTCTTGTCTGATGTTCATGTCCATGAATGTCAGTGCAGAAGAGCCGAGGATGCCCACACCAGCGCTCAGACGAATTAAGCATTCCGCTTGCATGTGACATTTGGGCTGAAATCGATTTCTGCTTGTGGCTCCTGCAGGAGAAAATAAACAGGATGGAAACGGAGGCAGATGCCAGCGCCGCGCTCCGGAATCTGACAAGCTGGCATTTTGTGAGCAGGAAGAGTGACAGTCTGGACGCTCAGAAAGCTGGAATGGAAAGAATCCGAAAGTCTTAGCGGCTTAGCAGGACATGACACGGACGTAAAGCTGCAGACTGGACGAGAGAATCTCCTGAGGATTAGCTCACACACAACCACTAACTAACTTTCATCTAACCTTAATGTCTGCTACGATTAAACACTAGCATGCTAGTTTAGCCAGAGCAGCTAATGTCGAATTAACCTTAAAGAAACAGCACGTTCTGTAATCATCAGTAATGTTATTTTTAACAGATATTGCGATAATGTTGTGACATACGAACCAAAAACGGAAACTGTATAAGTCTAACATATATAACACTGTGTGTGTGTGTGTGTGTGTGTGTGTGTGTGTGATGAAGTGGAGTGTTTTTATTTATTTATTTGTATTTATTTATAAGCTGATCTCGTATAGTAAGACACTGTTAGTAAATACGTTCACACACTTTGGTACTTGAAGCTTTTCTTCCCTGACGGTTTTCATCATCGCTGCCTTAAACCTTTCGTTTGTGGCGATTGTGGTGCTAATTGCTGGCTGAACGCAGACAGAGGAGCAGAACATGGAGCTTTTATCGCAGGATTAACCTCGACGCTCCGTATCCCTCAGCTGTCATTCTGCAGAAAGCCACTGAAATTGTTACCTGAGCTCCAGGATGGCCTTGGAGCCTGGTCATCTTTTCAGCCGATGCTCAGTTTTCAGGAGCGCGTCACCTCAACGCTGTGTCATAACACTGACATAAACGTGTCATAAACGTGTCATAAACATAAGGCAGGGGGCAGCAGGGGGCAGTGGGGGACGGCAGGGGGCAGTGGGGGACAGTGGGGGGCGGCGGGGGCGGCAGGGGGCAGTGGGGGAGAGCAGGGGGCAGCAAGGGGCAGTGCGGGACAGCAGGGGGCAGCAGGGGGCAGTGCGGGACAGCAGGGGGCAGTGGGGGACAGCAGGGGGCAGTGGGGGACGGCAGGTGGCAGCAGGGGGCAGTGGGGGAGAGCAGGGGGCAGTGCGGGACAGCAGGGGGCAGCAGGGGGCAGTGGGGGACAGCAGGGGGCAGTGGGGGACAGCAGGGGGCAGCAGGGGGCAGGCAGAGGACAGCAGGGGGCAGTGGGGGACGGCAGGGGGCAGTGGGGGGCAGGTAGGGGGCAGTGGGGGACGGCAGGGGGCAGTGGGGGACGGCAGGGGGCAGCAGGGGGCAGTGGGGGACAGCAGGGGGCAGCAGGGGGCAGTGGGGGACAGCAGGGGGCAGCAGGGGGCAGCAGGGGGCAGCGTGCAGCAACAGGAATAAAAACCTGTTTTTTTTGTTTTTTTTTTATTCTATCGAGATCTCTCGTGATTATTCTGAGCAAATGTGTGAGAGAGATCGGGAAATGAAAGGTCAGGAGTCTGTGTATCAAACAGAAGCTCATCAGCAAGCTGTGTGTGTGTGTGTGTGTGTGTGTGTGTGTGTGTGTGTGTGTGTGTGTGTGTGAATTCGATTCGATTGGATTTGTTTGCACATGAAGGACAGACACAGTCTCTCTCCCGTACACACGTGTGGCTCAGCGCTGTAGCAGTGATTAATGACCAGAAGGTCATGAGTTCAGATCCCAGGAGGCTCAAGCTGGCTTTACTCTGTGCGACTGGTTTTTCAGTACGATGTTGTTGTCGCAGGCAGAAAGGAATTCTCTGGTCGTGAGATCTGCGATGTTAGAACACCTGAGGCGCCAGGCTCGCGTTATCGGTGGCGGATTTAGTGCCACTGCGACCGACGACAAAGTTCTACCAGTGTGTGAGACGTTTGTGATTAAAGTCTCTGTGCTGCTGCGACGCTCATCTGTACTCCACCAACAGGACCTTCATCGTATAATCTGTCGCGGAGAAACGCACACTGTCGCACGTCATCGTCTCTTATAGAATTCAGAGCAGAGTTTATCTCGTACAGTGTGACGAGGAATAACGTTAAAACTCTGCTGATATCACACGCATTAAACCCGGATTAAAGGAACGTCCTGGAAAAAAGAAATGTCACGATTTCACAAATGTACTCGATTAGGCAAGAGGGACAAGACAGGTAGGGGGCGTGGCCTAAAGTCTGAAGGTGGAGCTTGTAAGGTGATAAAACACTTTTTATTTCATTTGTATATTTTATGAGAGAGAGAGAGAGAGAGAGAGAGAGAGAGAGAGAGATCCATGTGTGTCTCCAGCATTTTAGTTTCCCTCAACTGCAAATAAATCTCTAAAATTATTTACTAAATTGAAAAAGTATCGATTTTACTCCTGACATCAGCGTCAGTGAGAGGAAACCACACACCACATGCCTGTATAATTTAACTCACAAGCTCAGTCTGGGCGGAAAAAACCTCACATCTCACACTCACCTTCTCAGTCTGGCAGGCTGTGTGTGTGTGTGTGTGTGTGTGTGTTATACACACATTCTGATAAACACAGGTTGGAGCTAAACAAACCATTTTTACCCCATCATTCATCAAATTCTACACACACTCACACACACACACACACACACACACACACACACACACACTCTCTCTCTCCATCATACATACTATTATAATGTTAAACAAAGAAATAATGATCAATTATTACACCTCAGGAGTGTAGCACTGCATGTGTGTGTGTGTGCGTTTGTGTGTGTGCATGTGTGTGCATGTGTGTGTGAGTTTATGTGTGCGTGTGTGTGTGTGCGTTTGTGTGTGTGCATGTGTGTGTGAGTTTATGTGTGTGTGTGTTTGTGTGTGAGTTTATGTGTGTGTGTGTTTGTGTGCGTGTGTGTGTGTGTGTGTGTGTGTGCATGTGTGTGTGTGAGTTTATGTGTGTGTGTGTTTGTGTGTGTGCATGTGTGTGTGAGTTTATGTGTGTGTGTTTGTGTGTGTGTGTGTGTGTGTGTGTGTGCATGTGTGTGTGAGTTTATGTGTGTGTATTCAGATTAAAACTGACACACACACGACTCGCAGCCACCGGTTTGTTTTGAAACCCGCAGGTTTAGCATCATTACACGTCACATGGTGTTTTAATTACAGCACACAACTCATTTAAATATGCAAATGAGCCGTAATTCTAACATGAATAAAATAATAATAATAAAACATGCTCACGCTGATTAACTCAAACCACACTGACGTCAGTGTCAGTGTTTATTTATTTTATTTTACTGCAGGTTCTTTCTTTCTGGATTTTACTACACACAAGTATGAAAGGTGCAATAGAACATTATTATTATTATTATTATTATTATTATTATTATTATTATTATTATTATAACTCGTGTAATAGGCTGGTTAGAGGTCAGATGAAGGTCGTGTCTCTCAGTAGAAACAGATCAGCGTCGGGGAGTTTTGTGTCTCAGCCCGGCGGCGTTTTGTGCTTTTGCTCCTCTTCCTTCTCGGAAACATCCAGAAGCCGTGTCCTCTCATCAGCGCGTCTCTGGGCTCATGGAGTGTGTGATGTTAGCGAGAGAAAGTGAGAGAAACCCATTTGTCCGTCTCGGGTCGTGTCCTGAATGCAGTCCCGGCCGCTGCCTCTAGGGGAATTCCATTTGCTCGGCAGTAACACAGCCAGAGCTTCAGATATTAATCTTCTGCACTGCTGTGTGGAAAAAAACGTAATAAAGGCGCCTCGGCTTTTCTCTCATACCTGCTTTCATTCCAGCACGTAATCTCCTTCAGATCCCTAACGAGGTTTTCTTCATTCTTCCTTATTTTTTTCTTTAAATGTTTTTTCTTGGGTTCAGAGGAGAAAAAAATCACTGCTGGATGATATAAACTTTATTTTTCTCGAAACTAAAAGACCTGATATTTTGGTTTTTGCCCTCTGGCTGGTGCAGTGATGCGACACAGCAGCAGCAAGTCCTTCATTTTTATCATTTTTACTGAGACACGAGGCGTCGTTTCGTAAAGTGAAGTTATGCAAATGAGATGCAAAGCGACGTGCTGATGACCGATGGGAGTGAGAGATTTTAAATCATGCGTGAATATTCACTGTTTTAATTGCGTTGCTAAATAAACAGTGAAGACACATCTGTATGCACATAAAGTAATCTCCAGCATGGAAATTAGCTAGATGCTAACAGGGTAACCATGGCAACCTGCAGGAAACCTGAACAGTGATGAATGTAAAGCGGTTCATGCAACATCTCGGCATGATGATTAAATGATTAACTCCTCTTTGAAACCTGGTTCAGGGGCGGGGCTATGTTGAGCTCAGTTTGTGATGTCACAAAACTCGACAGCTTTGAACCAATCACAGTCCGATATGCAAATTATTAGAGGATGACAGTGTAGTACACTGGACACTTTTGGCTACAGAACCTGTGCTACATAGCTAGCTAGCTTAGCTAAAGTCAGTGATGGTCAGAGGGTGGTTGTCATGGTAACATTAATGGTAGATAAATAAATAAATAGACAAACAACAAACAAACACAAATAAATAAGGAAGTAAGTAGGATGAAAGAAAAAATGGGTAGGTAGATAAATAAATATTAAAGTTGAAAACACGAGCAAATAAATAAACAAATAAAAACAAAAGACAATAATGAAAGAAGAGAGAGAGAGATGTTGATAGTTAAATAAACAATACAATTTAAAAATAAAAAATTCAGGTAAATAATGAAAGAAGGAAATACATACGAGAGAGAAAGAGAGAGGGGAAAAAAAGAAAAGAATAGTCAGGACACTCGGGCGACGTTTTAAAATCTCAGCACACGCTGAGCGTCAGAATGACGTCATTTCAAACCCAAACGGGATTTAAAACCGCTTTAATGAACGGAAAACCTTCAGCGTCAGCGGCGAGGTGCGAGTTAGCATCTGCTGTTCGCTATTTTAATCTGCGTCTTTTGCTCCGAAAATAAAAGAGGAAGTGAGTTTCATGTGGACGGACGGATGGGGGTGAAGTTTTCCGGCTCTGAAACAGTCGAGACTGTTAATCACACGTCTCCGTGCCAAACTCAATTAACTCGACTGCAGCGCCGGAGCTTTCACGCCTTCCTCACGTCCTCTATTCTTGGGTCTCAAAGTGGGCAGTTTTCCTCCAGCTGAAAATCTCTCTGTTCTATAAACACACGCAGGTCTGAAAGCCTCGGCTGTGTTTCAATCACACACACACACACACACACACACACACACACACACACACAGCCAGATTTCTGCTCTGCTGTATGTAAACATACACACACTGTAGCAGTGAATGAATCGTTCTGCTGAACTGATTCTTTCCTGATGAATCCGAACTGAACGCCGTGTCAGTGTGACTGCTTTAATATTTCTAGAGCAACTCTAACAACAAACCTAACATCCTGCTGGCTGCTGAATCCATAAAACGCTCGATCGACGCATGCTGTGGACCAAACCTCGCCGTTATTTAAATAAAGGACCCGAAGAACGGAACCTGATCCGAATCCACTGCGACCGAATCATTTAACTCACTCGCTGAATCAGAATCGGTTCAGTGATTCAGTTTCTGTGTCACGTAAACGTTCTAACTTACAGATTAGCTTTAGAATAAACAGAGTCACTGATAGCTTAGATTTGTAGTTAATATATAGTTATAAATATAAAGTGAATATGTAGTAAATATAGTTAAATCACAGACTAGTTTAGTAAACTGGGCAACTCAGCAGTGAGCTCCACAGTGACCTCCTCCTCCAGGTAATCTGAGACGAGTTCATCTGCAGGTGTAAACCGGCAGGTGTGTGGTTATGTGATGAATGTAAGACAGTACATTAGCCCGCTGAGATGAAGTCCATGATTCACACCAAGTACCGCTTTGCTTTCTTACGGAGTATTTTGGGCTGGACTCTCAGCTCCAGCTCTCAGCCAATCAGAACCCTCGGTGCTGGTCTCATTAGTGCAGAGTGATGGTGAAGGTGAAGGTGAAGGTGTTGTTGGTGGAGTCTGATTTATCGCTTCCTCTTCCTGAGACTGGAGATTTTTCCTCATTATACGGGAGAATGTCAGCAGCGGAATGTTACGCTTTCCGGCCGCCGAAAGGTCAGGAGCTAATTGTTTGAAGCTAATTGGCAGCTTTTCGATGGAGCGAGAACATTTTTACATCAGCATTCAGGCAACAATGAAATACTCTACAAATGCAAATACTCTTCCCATCAGCTGTAGGGAAGAACAGAAACACGTCGTTATGCCGTTATTTCAACTAAATATCTCATTATTTCGGCTTAATATCTCCTTATTTTGAGTTTTTGTCTCCTTCTTTAACACCCCACACTCTCAATAACACTAATGGACTGAGTGTTAGCGCGTGACTCCTCCTGCGCACGCCGTCTCTCAGATCGTCAGTCTGCCAGACGCCGCTGTTTTAAGGGTAATGATTGTAATTCACTTAAATGCATCGATGGATTTCACTCTTAACACTTAAATGTAAGGAATTCCAAGAAAAGCCCAGTTTAGTACCTAATTTCTGAGATAAATCATGACCTTTGAGTAAAGTTTGAATATTTTATAATTTAGTTAAACTGTATTTTTTTGTCTAAGTAAACAAAAAGCAGAAAGAAGAAAGTACACTGAAAAGGAAACAGGAAATAAAAATGAATGTAAAAAAAAGGATGTAAAAATGAAAAAAAAAAGTAGAATACAAAACAGGAAAACAGGAAACAAGATGTACAAAGAAACAGGAAGTCAAAAGTACAAGGAAAGGAAACAGGAAGTTAAAAAGGAAATAGGATGTGAAATGGAGACAGGATGTAATATACAGTAGAAACTGAAGTAAACAGGAAACAGGAAGTAGAACGCAAACTAAAGTGAAACGGACACAGGGAGGAACAGGAATTCTCTAAAAAGCTCAGTGTTGTGGTCAAAAACTGGAGAGAAACTGGAGAGCCAATCAGATTGCAGCCTTCAACATACTGATGCTTCTGGCCAGAAGAGTGTGACGCTCGGTTTCCTGTGGGCGGAGTCTGACGCCGACGTGCAGTGACGCCAACTTCAGTAAGAAAGTGATTTTTTTTTTACTGCGGATGTTTTTCACTCTGTGACTTTGTCCTTGTGTCCATGTGAACAGATATCAGCGTGTCACTCAGAGTCAGGAAACACATCAACACCGAGCACCTGCACAAAGCCGCGCGAGGAGACGCCGCTGCGATAATAACGACGGGTTCATCTAAATGCAAATGAGGGCCTCGTCAATCATCCTGTGTCAGCGAGCAAAGCTGGAACGCTAACGAGCTTCTCCTTACACAATGTCCTCCAGAAGGAACGTTTCTGATTCCGACTGAAGAATGAAACTGAACAAACACGCGGGCGAAGCTGCACAACTTCACCGCTACACTAAAACTCTGGCGAGTGGCTTAACACAATTTATATCATTTATTTTTACACTTATTTCCTCACCATTGTTTACGTGTCGGTTAGTTTAGTGCAGCATTTGGTCTGTTGTTTTGCTCTATTAATAAATTTCGATCGATTTGACTTGAATAAACTCCTGAAAATGTAAATAAATACACGCGAACACTTACATACATCAATACTCATATAACTGAGACAATCTGAAATATTTACAGTTTATTAAGGGTGTAAATATTCAAACTTTATTTAAATTTCAGTCAATATGTTAATGCAAAATATGTTCTGTACAATCATTCTAAACAGGAAACATCAATTTTAAAAGAAACCTGCAGTAAAAACAAAACAGGAAGTAAACAGGAAATGTGATGTAGAAAGGAAACAGGAATTAAACAGGAAACATAGAACAGAAACAGGAAGTAAAAAGGAAACATGATGTAGAAAAGAAACAGGAAGTAAACAGGAAACATGAAGTTAATTCACACTTTATTTACATTCGTTGTCATGGTTACACTGTATCCAGATCAAAGCTGTAATGAAGGATTTGATTGGATTGACTTTAGAGGCGTTCCGATATACTGCAGGAAAGTGACTCACAGCTGCCAGCCAATCAGAGCGGAGTTTTTTTGTTGCCATGGTTACGGTATTATGGCTACTTATAGAAGTGTGTCATGGATAATTATGGGGAAAGGAGAGAACACCTTCTGATATGTGAAGGCACTTTTCACACACACACTCAGACACACACACTCACTCACACACACACACACACACACACACTCGCACACACACACTCATGATGGATTGGAGAAGTGCAGCTTCACGAGACACTTAATAATTTGAGCTAATTGCTTCATTCATTATTGATTGAGTGGAGTGTGATGTAAAACACACACACACACACACACACACACACACACACACAAGAACAGAGAGTGGGTAGCAATTAAATAATAGAGAAGTCAAGTGACGCGGCAGGATTCTTTAACTCATTAGACAGATGACGCTATAAATAAAAAGCGTTAAATAAACTGAGTATAATGCTTCATAATGCAGTTAGATATGATTTATTAGATATTAATTACTTGATTTATTACAAACTGAAGAAAAATGCTGATGCTGTATTTTGTCTTTATTCTCCAAGAGTGTGGAATTTACTTCACATTTTAAAATTTGTATTTATTTGCTCTCAAGTTTGCTTGTTTATTACAAAATTATAATTATTTTCAAAACATTTTCGCTTTCACTTCCTGTTTTGTGATGATGTCATAATGTTTCGCTTTCACTTCCTGTTTTGTGATGATGTCATAATGTTTCGCTTTCACTTCCTGTTTTGTGAGGAAATAATAAGAGTTTAAAGTTTTCAGGTCAGAAACTGAGCACGAACACAAATCTAAGAGTTTTAGATTTGTTCGGATTTTTAACGAGGAGTTTTTGCGTGATATCAGAATCGAGGCAGTGTTTTAATTTTCCTCTTTCTGAGGTTTTCGCTTCAGAAAGAGATCAGAGGGTAAAAACAAATGTGTCGGTGGATTTTAGGCTTTTGTTTTTGTGTTTGTTTTTGTCCGAGGTAAGACAAAAAATATAAAATATAAATATATCAGCAGAATTTAATTTCCTGTTATCGTGTGGTTGAGGTTTTATTTAATCGATGTCACATCCACAAAGTTTCCCTGCCCTAGTCAAGAAATGTTCTGTTCTCTTTACATAGAAATGATTTAGTTTTAACTTATATACAACTTTATATACAACATTATATACAACTTTATATACAACTTTATATACAACTTTATATACAACTTTATATACAACTTTATATACAACATTATATACAACTTTATATACAACTTTATATACAACATTATATACAACTTTATATACAACTTTATATACAACTTTATATACAACATTATATACAACTTATATACAACTTTATATACAACTTATATACAACTTTATATACAACTTTATATACATTATATACAACTTTATATACAACTTATATACTGTACAACTTTATATACAACTTTATATACAACTTATATACAACTTTATATACAACATTATATACATTATATACAACTTATATACTGTACAACTTTATATACAACTTATATACAACTTTATATAAAACTTATATACAACTTTATATACAACTTTATATACAACATTATATACATTATATACAACTTATATACTGTACAACTTTATATACAACTTTATATACAACTTTATATACAACGTTATACACATTCATTTTCATTCACGTAGCGAATGTGTTCCTTGGAGTGACATCACAACCACGAGGAATGTAAAATATCCTTTGCTCTTTGCAGCTCGGGTCATTTATATTAAAAAAAAAAAAAAAAAAATCCATATTTATTGATCTGGGTCCTTTAACACATTAAGTTCCTGAGCAAATGTCAGTGTTGTAAAGCGCCTGCCGAGGCCGGCTGAGCGAAAGCCTCCAGCGTGATGCTATTTAAATTACAGGTCATTAAATCCAGTTGTCTGAAGGTGAGATCTACAGGAAAGGTGAATATAGATCACGCTGCTGAGGTGTGAACTTCACACCGCTGTTATTTACTTCAGATTCACTCATTCAGTGACACTAGTACTGTTTTGTGTGTGTGTGTGTGTGTGTGTGTGTTTTATGAAATGATAAGAAATAAATATTTTCTGGTCTTTTTTTAAAGGGAAAGCTGAAGGTCTGCAGTTTGTGGACACCTGACCATCACACTCATATGTGCTTGTTGAACATCTCTGAGGAGGTCTGGGGTTTCAGTCGAAGTTCCAGTTCATCAGTGGGGTTGAGGTCAGTGTGCAGGACACTCGAGTTCTTCCACTCCAACCTTCACACACCACGTCTTCATGGAGGACGCTTTGTGCACGGGGCATCGTCATGCTGGTAGAAGATGAAGATCTACAACCCAATTTTGGAAGCAGAAAACCTTTGACTATCCAGCGACTCCTTGAAGAACCCTTGAAGTGTGTATTCGCTGGGTAAGTGTGCGGTACAAACCCAAAATTACTGCTCATTATTTTCTTCCTTATTTTATAATACCTAGAACTTGGAACTGTCTTAGAAAATAAGGGTCTTCGAGGTTTCTTTAAGGGTTCATTGGAAAAATGAAGGGTTCCTAGGTTCCTACAAGGTTCTACTTGGAACCCTTTCTGTTGTAGGGTTCTTGAAAGTTTGAGGGACAACCAATGGACTAACAACCCTTAACTTTTCAAAGAACCCACATGGAACCCTTTTCTAAAACTGTATTAAATAAGTATGAACCATAAACACTATATATACTTGTCTTAAAAATTCAGAACCCATATGAGTTCTTTGGTTGTTCCTATGGGGAACCCTAAAAGCCTGAGTGTAGCACCCTACCATAACAAAATGTCCTGCCACAAAACATTCCAATCCATGTAGAACCCTTTCCTGGAAGCTACGGACCATTAATTATCCAGTGAACCCTTGAAGAACCCTCTAAGAAACCTTTTTCATAAGAGTGTGTGTATGAACTGAGTAAATGTGCTTCACAAACTCCAAATTATTGCTCATTATTTTCTTCTTAATATCTAGAACCTGTCTTGGTACTTGGTGCACGCAAGAAAAAAGGGTTCTTCTTGGGTTCTTTAAGGGTTCCTTGGATAATTAGGGGTTCTTACATGGAACTGTTTCTGACCAGCATGTTATAGGTTTCAATATAGAATCTTTAACAGTTCTAAATGATCTAAGAACGTTCTGTTACTACATACAGATAAAAATGTTCATCTAGACTTTAACCTTTTCATGACTTAGTGGTCACCTGAAGGCCATTACAGGACGTTTCAATATCAGACGTGGTTTTTTTTTCTTCTGATAACTGAGTGTAATTAATCAGTGCTGTACTGAGCGTCCTCCTTTCACAGGTCACACCAAGGACAGAACCCACACACACCCACACACACACCTTCACACACATATACACACTGACACACCAGTCCAAGAAGACGTGCACTCCATCAGGGACAGGAAGTGCCGAGTCGTCTGGATCAGGTCTGTGTTGAGATCACACCCAGAGCTTTCTCCTGAGCTTCCATGAGGACAGGTACGACACACACACACACACACACACACACACACATACACACACACACACACAGCACTGATTCATTGCTGATCTTCATCACAGGGTTTCAGATCGATCAGCGTCTGAAAAAAACGAGACAAAATACACACCAGAGTGGACTGATATGAGGTGAGAGCGGGGAAAGTAAGGAGAGTCAAGAAGTAATAAACACTGTGTGTGTGTGTGTGTGTGTGTGTGTGTGTGTTTTATTCCTCTTACACCACAGCAATTTACCAGCAATTACAATTTCTTATTTATTACAGAATGACACATCATACTTTTTATCCATTTATAGTTACAGTCATTGTTTGTGAAACGAGTTAGTTGCTGTTGTCGCTTACGTTATAGCAGCTATAATCAGTCGTTCCCTCACCAGCGTCTCTTTATCCTCTCTCTTCACGTTAGTAAGAGAAAAATACGCAAAGTGAGAAATCGCAAAAGAAGCGTAAACTCCTCTGTCCTGAAGACGTCGGAAAACGTAAAGTTACAGCTTTTCCTCTGACTGTTACAGAGCGCTGACACTGGAGACTCCTTCCATCAATGTCCTCTAAATGTCTCCTATCGTATCAGCAATTAAACATGTTTCTTAATCTGCATGAGTCCCAGTGAATGAGCTGTTGCTATGGAAACCATAACGTATTAGAACGAGTGCATTAATATAAACCTGCGGTACTGTCAGAGCCGCTGTTATAGAAAACTAATCAACACCTTCTGACCAATCAGAGCGCAGGATTCAGCAGCGTCATGGTGTAAGTTTGTTCTCTTTGTTGTATTTTTTTTTCCATATGGTTTTTGTTATTGATGCGTTATGACATCACTGTGACATCACTCCACACCATGTTGCTCCTCCTGCAGTCGTTTGGTGCTCGGAGCGCCGTCTGCCCTCGTGTCTCTCCTCTGTTATCTGAATTATTTCGCTCTGATGTTGCTGCAGGACATGAGTCTTGTCCTTTGACCTTCATTTGTCCTTGTTCCAGCTGATGAATAAGTTCTGCTCACCTGTTTCCGTGTCTCAGAGTGTAATTGAGCTTGGCGTTTCCCGAGGCTCTCTGTCAGCGCAGTTTAACAACAACGAGAACAAACAGCGTGACGCGGCGCTGCGCTCAGAGACACACAACCCACTGAAGGAAAGTTACACACCCCATAAACAGGTCTGGTTCTGATTTAATGACAGTTTTGGGGTTTTTTTTGGTTCTGACTGTAGTTCTAGTTCTGGTTCTGTTCTGATTTTAATTATAGTGTCACACAGTTTTGGAGATGGATGCAAGTTCAGGCTTTTAATTAAACAACAGACAAACAACACAAGAATCATACGAAGATTGAGACGAGCGAGAACAGGCTGTACACAACACTCAGCAGAGACAAAACCTCAGGACAATAATATTTAAATAACATTTATATTTAATTTTTACATTTACATTTATATTTATGGCATTTTGCAGACACTTTTATCCAGAGCAACTTACAGAAGTGAGAAGACTTTATAATTTACATTTTAAATAACAAAACTAATCAAGGTGAAAACTGAAAACAGGTGAGTATCATGAGGAGTAATGAGGGTTAGCGTAAGGTTCAGGGCAGTGGCTGCTGGGAAACGGAGTCCAAGGCGGCCATTTTGTGAGGCTGCGATATTTTGGACTTCCTCACTGTAACTAGTGCTGATGTGACGTATAGTTTTTGCTCTCGTTCTGATTTTAATTCGAGTTCTGGTTCTTATGTTAGTTTTATTTCTGGTCATTAATGATTGTTTTTGTTTTGATTTTAATAATAGTTTTGTTATGATTTTAGTTTTGGGTTTAGGTATGGTTCTGATTTTGATTATAGTTTTTGTTCCAGCTCATTTAGAAACATTTGTTTAATCTGATGATAATCTGATTTTGTAGTTCTTTTTTGCTTCTTCAGAACTGGTTTTTGTTCTAGTTTTTAATTTTAATTCTGGTTCTGGGTCTTATTTTGTTTCTTGTTTTTGTTTTGATTTTGGTTCTGGTTCTGTTTTCAGTTCTAGTTCTTCTAATAGCTCTGATTTTAGTTTTGTTTTAGTTAGATTTTCTTATGGTTCTCATTTTTGGCTGTGATTCCCATTCTGATATTAACTCTAGTTCTTGTTCTAGTTTATCTATTGATTATAGTGGTTCTGATTCAGGTTTAATCAAATTGGAGAGTGAGTACACACACACACACACACACACACACACACACACACACTCCTTCAGAGTGGGTGAAGTTTCGGAGCCTCTGATGGAGTCGGAGTTGGCGGTTTCCATTTCCATTAACCAGATGTTGCTCGGCACAAACACAAAACTTTTCAGCATTTATAGCTGAAATAAATTACATTTTAATCAGACATGCTAAAGAGGAGAGGAATTATGGTCCTGATATGGCGATTACAGGCTGTAAACTCAGCCAAACAGCAGCTGTATTATTTTGTTTTGTGCTTTTCTCCTTCATCAGTGCCGCTCACTCGTCTGTTCGCTCATGACACGCACGAGTAACAGCTACGATTCCAATTAACTCGAGATGACTAGCCGTCTGTCAGTTTTAATAGCTGGGTGGCTGATATGTGCACTAAGTGCTTCTATATTCATTGTCGACTCCCTTTGAGTTGCTTCCTAATTGGTCCAGACTGCTGCTGCAGAGTCAGAGGAATTTGTTCCAAAAATTCAGACAGGTTTCTTTTATGATGCCGCCACCAGAGCCTGTTATTAATGAGCTCGCTGCTCTGAATTTAAACAATATCATTTGTTCTAATGACGAACATTTCAGTACGGAAACCCAAACCTGTCAACCTGTAGCACTGCTGCGTAATAAACCTGCAGAGCAGAACATCTTCTCTAACTCGGGCTGATGGAAAAATACATCACGCTTTCTAAAAGAAAAAGAAAAATGGATTTATACAGAATGACACTGATGTTTCAATGTATGAGGGATTCTGAATTTGCTTTCTAGTTATAAAATAACTTTCAAGATCTCCTCAGACATCAGCGCTTCTATCTGCTTTAACCGATTCAGGAACCCAGGCGAGCTTCACGGAATCATGAAAGTGTGGCCTCAGGTGGTGTCTCCTGGAGTCTTCAGAGGAAATATGAAGAACTCACACGATGAAAATCCTATAAAAGATTCTCTTTTTAAAAAGGGAATAGAAGAACTATAACACACAGGAGCTGAAGGAATACGGAGGTAAGAGCCGAGCCTAATCTTTATTTATCCTGTTCCGATAGTCAGAACGGTCACAAGCAGGCAGAGAGATCCTCGGAAAAATGGTAGGATGGATTAAGAAGATAGGAGAACTGGGAATCTGGGGGAGCTAAGAGAAATGTGTGGACGAGAAAAACTTGGAAACTATGAGAAGTAGGAAAGCCAAGGAACTAGGAGTATCAGGAGAGTGTGGAAAATGAGGAAGCCGGAAGACCAGGAAAGAAAGGTGGGTAGGAGATCTAGGAAAGTAGGGGAACTAGGAAAGTATGGAAAGTATGGGGAGCAGGAAGACCAGGAAAGAAGGTCCTCAGCATAGACCTGCTTTAGAACAACATGCAAGACTTCACTAAGACACTAGACAAATATTTTAACATGCTAAATAATAATAATAAATAATGAAAATGAGTTTGATCAGGAGAGAAACAGAAAGTAAACCTGACATGAACAGGTGAGGAACATGACGTTTCTGAGCAATCGCATGGAGCTTGGGCTTGTCCTTCTGTGTTCTAGTTGATAAACCTGATGGAAGGTTCCAGATTACCGATCATTAAATGGCCATCCTGTGCATCTGATCTTTACCATCAGAAAAAATCATGGTTTATTTCCTGGTTTAGATCTGAAGTTTGATATGGAGGAAATAGAGCAGCTTACAGCTACAGGAAACTATTAGCGATGCGAAGTAGGCGGAGCAAGTGTTGCAAAAAAGTTACGCAAAACACTACTACCGATGATTTTCAGACCTGAGAGGATCATTCGATTATGATAATATCTCAGTAAAGCCATGCTAAACGTCAACATGAAGACGTGTCACTTCTCCGAGTCCTGAGTTAAACTCCTGAGTCATACCATCACTGAGAAGACGTAAAGACTGACAGTTAGACAGAATAACGCCTGGGTAAGTTCTCTTATCTCCTGCTGCTGGTTTGGGATTTAATCTTCAGCCATGTTCTGAGATTTCAACCAGCTATTGCTTCAGTCTTGCTGAGATTTTCATTACTGATAGCAGTCCATGAAACTGAGCGTGTTGTGCTTCGCTCACTTCCCTGTTCCAGTCGTGTTAATTACTCGGTTTGAAGCAGATCTGTTTAAGGATTAGATTTTAAGTGCTGTACCTCAAAAAAACAGGCATTCCATCAAAACGGTGCTTTAAAAACAGAAGAGCAGAAGCTGTAGCACCCGCAGGGGTTTGTATAAATGTTGGAACTGGGAGAAAGCCGGAGCGAGAGAGTGTAAATTGCAAGGTGGAGAGAACAGGGAAAGTGGGTCAGAAAAATAATCTGGTGTCAGAATCACGTACAGATTTTAAGTTTGTAAAAACGGTACAATGTAAGTCGTAAATTTGGCTTCCATTACAGCGTAAGTAACACATTCTGCAAACTAGGAGAACTAGAAAACAAGGATTAGAGGGAAATAATGAGAAAACTAGGTTCTGGGAACTACAAGAATTATAAGAACTAGGAGAACTAGGAAAGTAGAATGAGTACTAAAAAAGTAAGAGAAGTACATGAACCATGAAAACTAATAAATATGTGAAGTCTGATGACAAAACTATGGGGAACTAAAAGAATGAGAGAAAATCAGGGATTAACTGAACTAGAAAAGTAGAAAAGTAGAAAGGTTGGAGAAAGAACCAGGTATGTAGGAGGAACAGGAGAACTAGATACGTAAGGGATCTATGACAAGTAGGAAAGTAGAGAAACTAGTAGAGGAGCTATGAAAGAAGGTGAACCAGGAAAAACAAGAAACCAGAGCAACTAGGAGATCTGGGAATGTAGGGAAACTAGGAAGCTAGAAGAAGTGGAAAACTGGGAATACATAGAAAGCTAGTGGAACCTTGAACACTAAAACTAGGACATAAATAGGGAACTAGGAGGAACAAAGAACATGGAGGAACTAAGAAATATATATGACATTGGGGAATCAACTGCAACTTCATCCACGCTGGAGGTTATAAAATGCATGGAGAGGCTCTTCGTCATCTGACAAAAGGAGCACATTCTTAAATTTGTCTATATTGTGCAAATGTTAGCGTAAGTTGTGCTAGCTGTGACAGTCAGGTCGTCTGTGCAGTTAGAATTAAAGCTTAAAACTAGAACGCTGGAGTATTTTGGTTTGTCTCTGTGTAGAACCCTACAGATGGTTTTTCTATCAGAACAGGTTCCAAGGAAACTAAGTTTAACCATGTGGAGCCCTTTTTAACTCTAACTCTAACAAAGTCAGAAAGATGCACAGCCATCTTAGCCCTTCAAACCTCTGTTTATTAGCATTTCTAAAATTTCCTTTATACAGTCAGTGATTTTGAAAACAGGTGACAGACAGAGACACGGAGAAGCACATCATCTGCTTAGCCGTGGAGTTTATCCTGTGATTGTAAATAATACACCTCTATATGGAGAAAAGAGTAACTCCTGTAGGTTAAAGCTCTCGTTCCTGTCACTTAACACTCTCCCTTTCTCTTCTGCATGCCAATTAGCTTCTCCTCTCTCAGCCTTCAGGAAGGTGAAGTTCTCGAGCAGAGGTGTCCATCCATTTCCACTTCAAAGACTTTCTGCTAATGTGCTTTCAAAGGTCTTGTCTCTTTCCTGCTGTCCGAGCCTATTACACCGCAGTGGCACATGAAAATGAGGCCACAGATCCTCCACGGGCGTGATTCTATCCGAGGACTCGCTCTCTTTGGAGTGAACATGAGTGAAAGGAGAAAAGGAGAGAGAGCCAGGGAGGAACTCGAGTCCCAGTGAGGATCGTTAAAACCCAAATTTAGACTGAGCAATGCTACTCGTCATACGAAGTACAGATCCAAAAATAAACAGACCTGGAAGAACATTTTTTCACACGGTTCCTTTCCTGTTCCTCCTCGTGCACTCCCACGTGTTAGGATAATGAAAGGAGAAGAATAATGACTGACTTTGCCTTTAATCACAGCGCTGACCTGGATGTTTGATCTTCTCCGCCACGTAGCTTTAAAAATCGACACTGATCACTTAGAGATAATGTGAGAAGTCGTTTAGTGCGATAAAGAACATGTTCCGTACAGCCGTGGTGTTCCCACGCGCCATAATTCACAGTCATAACTTCTCATTAAAATGCATGATCTGAATTACCCCCTGAAACTCGCCGCTCGCTCGCCAATTTGTCTTTGGGAAAAGCGTGACTGCAGGACGAGACCCAGAGCTTATTCAGCCTGATTCAGTCAACCACGCAGAGGGACCAGGAGAAGAGGAAAGGATTTAAAAATTCATCATCAATGTCACAAAAACACATTAGTCAGAGCTGGATGTGATGATAAAAGCTTTTCCATGTAACCTAGACAGATGAGAAACAAAAGGTGGGTGCCAAAACTTTTACACAGACGCCAGGCCCATTTGTGAAACAAACACTGATATTTAAATAAATGAAATAGTGAAAAAATGGCGAAAGAGGCCATTAACTGCATTTTCTCATTTCTAACGTTGTGATACTTTTAATTACAGTTTTAAATATACAACTATAATCCTTTTATCCCTCATTTAAAAGCTTTAAAAATGCTAAAATATTACTAGTAATTTTTCATGTAGCTCCAGTGCACACGAAGGACAAAGGCAGAAAAATTATATTTAATTGACAGGATTTTTTTGGCGAAGATTTTGTGGCGAGCCAAAATGATCCGTCAGTGAAATTTAAAATGAAATTAAAATAAATTTTTTATGAAAATATACTGAAATGATTTTACCCAATGATACATGGATTGACTCACTTTAGAAATGATTCTTCATCCACAGGGATGATTAATATGCGTTATGTTCTTCCCCCAAGCTGAATGTGATGAATGCAGACGCTCTGATTGCATGGTTTACACTTCTGTCCCTCTGAGACGCTTTGGCAGAGTTTTATGGCTGTAAAACTCTTATGAAGGACCTTTAACACCTGTGTGGAAGCCTGTGGGCTTGTAAACTGGGTGAAAAGGCTAATTAAATAAAAATAAAAACAAAACTACGGTTCCAGAAGAAAAATAAACCTCACTGGATCAGGAGGGAATTGTCGGTGTGCTGAGTGATTAAAGAATAATGAATCTGGCAGACGATCTGGTGTAATGGACGAGTTACGGCATGATGATGATGATTGTGTGTGTGTGTGTGTGTGTGTGTGTGTGTGTGTGTGTGTGTGGCGTCAGAGAAAATGTTTACGACAGACTATGATGAATATCTTAGTATATCTTAGACTATGATGAATATATACGTGAATATCTTCTATGGTAACCATAGTAACAGCATCGCTAAGGTACAGCTAGCTAACCTACAGGCTACGTAGCGAAAACAGAAAATATCTGACCATAAATAAATTTAATCCATAACCTGAAGATGTCAGAAAACTTAAAGTTACAGCTTTACTACTAAGCACTAACACTGGAGACTCCTTCCATAAATGTTACATAAAAACCTTAAACTTAAAAAAAAGAAAAAAAACTTTATTTCTTAAAACTTAAAAAAGTTTATTATCACCTGAATCGCGAGCTGTTACTATAGAAACGATAACGTATTATAACGAGCGCATTAATATAAACCTGCGCTACTGTCAGAGCTGCTGTTCTAGAGAATTAATCAACACCTTCTGACCAATCAGAGCGCAGGACTCATCTGGAATTGAGTGTCATGTAATAACCTTTTATAAAGCACGAGCTGCTGGCCACTAGCGGGCTCCGGAGATTCTTATACAAAGTCCATGATGTGAAGAAAGTTGTAATTAAAACTTTGTAGCCCCGCCCCTCGGCATAAGCCTAACCAATCAGAACTTAACGCATCTTCCGGTTTAGAAAGCTCGGCAAAATCAGATCTTTTTCAGTTTATAACTCCGAGTCTCAGATGAATGTGTAATAAAGGAGATAATCGTGTTAGGTTTTTTTGTGCAGGATTGGGCGTGTCCTGTTCGGCAGGTGACATAAGGACAGGTGTGTTTACAGGTAACTGGATATTTGAGGTGACATTTCTAATAGGATAAAGCGTGAGAGAAGATCAGGCAGCTGTGGTTATCGCTATCTGAAACCGTATTGACTTTAGTCCGTCTCTCTTTCCTTAAAAGCTTTTTAAACACGTTTATCGTTAGCCTCCCATAATGCATTTCACATTCCGCTGCAGTCTCCTCCGGGAGCGAATGCAGCACTTTTCCTCCGTGACTCCATCGTCGGCGAGGATGCTGCGTCAGGTTCGATGCTCCATCAGACATAATTAGATGTTTCATTAGCGACCTGGAGCACGTAGCCATGCGCTAGCTGCTTTCACTGCAACCTTCTACTAATTGACAGCGCTGGCTCACGTTTCAGCTGTGATCTCCCACGCCCACGTTCTCTCCGCCCGCGTAAACACGGCGCAGAGCTCTCTCCCTCCGTTCTCTCCTCCTTCTGAGAGCCTCATCCATCTGTGTGAGCTCCATCACGTTTCTTCTCCTTTCGCTTCTCTCAGCTCTACACACGATGACATTTTTAGATGCTGCAAATTCACACTGCTCTCTCTCTCTCTCTCTCTCTCTCTCTCTCTCTCTCTCTCGCTCTTTAATCTGAGGCTGAAGATCAGATGAGGACACGGCGCAGCACTTCCAGCAGCACGCGATGTTATTATTAACGCGGCTGCGTTTCTGTAATGAGAATGACAAAGCCGAGAACTTTATGAGAGCACGCTGATTATGTTATTAAGACGTGAGAGACGAATAAGTCCTGCACTCTTTTTTTAATCCTGTGCTTCTGAGTTTCGCCGTTTAACCCTTTCCAAGTTTTCTAGCTGATGCTTATCCAAAAATGACTCAAATTTCAGACCCAAAGCTGAACATTTCAGATGATAATTAACCGTAACCATGATTAAACACCTTTGAACTCTGGAAGTTCAGGGATGTGAACTCATCACCTTCTGGTCACAAGAGCAGATCCTTAACTGCTGACTGTAAGCCATTTGATATGGTCCTGGTCGGAGTGGCGGGGGTCCGGTGTGTATCCTGGGAACACTGGGTGTGAGGTGGGAATTCAATCTAAATGTAAATTTGGTTAGGATTTTCCTCAAAGTAAAATATGCGTCAGTGTGAAATGCGTGGAAATAAATTCACAATAATAACCAAATACATTATTTATATTACAATATATGATTAAATTATTAAAGGGAAAATGTATGGGCCAATTTCAAATATTTACATATATTTAAAAAAAATGATATATATAGAAATATGTTGCTTTTCCATATGGGGCAGTAAAACGTGCTCTGCATATTTTTATTCAGACAGAAGCACCATTTTTGCTAACACCTCATTTCCAGTCCAGACCGTGGCGAAGCAGTCAGACTGTGCAGAGGTCTTCAGGAACAGCGTGTGATGAGCAGTGAATAAAACACCATGGGGTCTGCTGTTCTAGTCAAATAATCAACACTGCGTCCACCCTGAAGGTACGCACATCCCCATGTGCTTTATTCCTCTTACACCACACCGATTTCCAACAACGTTTGATTTATTAAAGTCTGACACATCATACCTTTTATCTGTTTCCAGCTGCGTGTACAATGAGACAAAATAACCGCAGCTTGTTCCGCATGTCACTGAGAAACCGCAAAGAAGCGTAAACTCCTCTGTGCTGAAGACAGCTTCACCTCTGACTGTTACAAAGCGCTGACACTGGAGACTCCTTCCATACATGTTAACTCTTGGCATCATCTTCTGGCCAAAAGGGTTTGTCTCAGTACACAATCTCTCTCTCTGTCTCTCTCTCTCTCTCTCTCTCTGTAAAGAGGGTAAGATATGGCTGTTTGTGTTTAAACCTGCGTGCTTGTGCTTCAGCTCTGTATCCATTAATTTAATTCCTAAAACATCAGAATAATAAAATCCGTTCGTGTCGTTTTCCTCCAGCGTGCGAGTGAAACGTGTACAAACGACTTCTTTACTGCGCTTTCTGAGGCATAAACCCGAGCGGCGGAGCGGAGACGCGTGAGCTGATGAAGTGCTGCCAGGAGAATGAAGCGATGACGCGCTCGTTGAGGGTTTATGAGATGGAAAAGTGGGTTTGAGGAATGTTCTGAGCACTGATAAAAAAAAACACGATCATTTATGGATGTAAATCAGGATGCAGGAGAGGAAAACGAGGACGACAAGTATCAGTGTGGTGTGTGTAAGGGGTGTAACGATACGATACAGTCCCAGTCCGATACCTGATTCACTATCACGGCTTTTAGTAAATAATGTGGGGATTTAGGAGGCGCTGGAGCTCCGGGGTTTATTCACCCATACTGTGTTCATTTCAACTGGTAATTTGGATTTAGTGAAAATACGTAATAGTTTTATTTGGATTTTAATCATTAGGTTCTTGTTGGTGTTTATGTGACAGAACACTTTATCTGTCTCAGGTTAAACCGTTGTAAACAAGTTTACGTAACAAATCACAGAAAAAGGACTCAAACAGTCGTGAATGTTGAAAGGGGCGGAGTTACGGCGGGGTCTTAGCGTAGCACGTAGCTGTGTGTTAGAGCTACTTACTATAAATGAATGCATTTTTGCGAAGACTATATATTACAAATGAACTGCATTTCAAATGTTTATATCTCTTTCTTAAAAATGAAAAGTAAATATGTATAAATGCAGTTTATGATTTTACTCAGTCTCATATTTCTGCTTTTAAGTAAAACTTCATCTCTCAGGGAGTATAGATGTGTATCCTATGATCTGCAAACTCTGTTAAAGCTTTAGTATCATCTTTAGATGTATTTTTTAATGTATAATTTATTTCGCTGTGTTTTTTCTCTCTGCGTGTCTGGCTCAGTCCGTGTGAAACACTGCCCTGGGTCTCGCCCGCTTAAACAGAGATATTTATAGGATCCCAGCGTGTTTAATTAACCCTCTTGGAGGTGAATTTGCTCTGATCCAGACGAGGAGAGACGTTTGTAACGTGTTTATCACAGAGAGACTCAGCGCTCGTCCGACCCTCATCTCACGAGTCAGCGTTCATCAGTGATCATTAAGATCATTTCACTTTTGCCCATTTTACCGTAACGCTGTTCACACATCACCTTATGGAGTCTTAAAGAAGCTTATTCTGTGAAATGATGCAAGAAATGATGTTTTGAGAGAAATATACAGTCAGGTTCATAAAATAAGAACTAATCGAACATTTTATTTTGTAGGGATTAGTGGATAGTGGGTGTGTATTGATTAATGATAGTGGGTGTGTAGGGATTAATGATAGTGGGTGTGTAGTGGGTTAGCGGATAGTGGGTGTGTAGTGGGTTAGTATGTAGGGATTAGTGGATAATGTGTGTAGTGGGTTAGTGTGTAGGGATTAGTGGATAGTGGGTGTGTAGTGGGTTAGTGTGTAGGGATTAGTGGATAATGTGTGTGTAGTGGGTTAGTGTGTAGGGATTAGTGGATAATGTGTGTGTAGTGGGTTAGTGTGTAGGGATTAGTGGATAGTGGGTGTGTAGTGGGTTAGTGTGTAGGGATTAGTGGATAATGTGTGTGTAGTGGGTTAGTGTGTAGGGATTAGTGGATAATGTGTGTGTAGTGGGTTAGTGTGTAGGGATTAGTGGATAGTGGGTGTGTAGTGGGTTAGTGTGTAGGGATTAGTGGATAATGTGTGTGTAGTGGGTTAGTGTGTAGGGATTAGTGGATA
>CM074988.1:23996031-24028625 GCA_037576825.1 Pangasius krempfi | reverse complement strand
ACTACACTATACTGTGCTATACTACACTACACTATACTGTGCTATACTATACTACACTATACTGTGCTATACTATACTACACTATACTGTGCTATACTATACTACACTATACTGTGCTATACTACACTACACTATACTGTGCTATACTATACTACACTATACTGTGCTATACTATACTACACTATACTGTGCTATACTATACTACACTATACTGTGCTATACTACACTACACTATACTGTGCTATACTATACTACACTATACTGTGCTATACTATACTACACTATACTGTGCTATACTGCATTCTACTGTATCATACCACACTGCTATACTACACTACACTATACTACACTACACTATACTACACTACACTACACTATACTACACTACACTATACTGTGCTACACTATACTTATTATACTACAGGTTAGGTTGCTAGTAGCTTAGTGTCTAGGAAGTTTGTGACTAGTGTACTAGCCACATAAGCTAGTTACATAAGCTCTCTTATATCAGTTTAGCTTTTTAATGTTAATGCTACGCTAAGAATTTGGTGCACCACGTTAGTCTCGGCTCATGTTTGCTCCTGTGGAATAAAAAGAATTGATGCTACACTCAAATCAGGCTAATATAAAGAGCTTATTTCAGGTTCTCAGGTTTTAAAGTCGTTTACATTCACGCCAGCGCGGACACGACTGAACACACTGATCTCACTGTCTTCAGGAATGTGTTTTGCCCAGCACTAGTTCCCTTGAGGGCGCTTATAGTCCCTTATAAACAAAGTGCACTAGTTTTCGGATTGAGTCGCGGCCTAAGCGCTTCGCTCAGGGTGAGTCGGGTCATGTGACTCGATTCGAACAGCGTGTGCAGAAAAGCAGCAGGAAATAAAGAGCAATGAACACAACCTGCAGCTTTAACGGCGTGAAATGAGACAACGCTGAGAGCGGAGAGCCAAGACATCCCTCTCTCTCTCTCTCTCTCTCTCTCTCTCTCTCTCTCTCCCTCTCTCTCTCTCTGTCTTTCTTTCATTTTTTATTATAATTATTTCACATACCAGGTTTTTTTATTCTCCTGTTTCATTATCACGTTCCACATTTCCTTAAACGAAAATTATTCGTAACACACACCTGATTCTTTTGTTGAGCTTTTTAGGGCTTTAAGCAATGAATTATTTTGTAAAAATGAAGAGAGAGCTAAAAAAAAGTTTAAAAGCTGTAAAAAGAAATTTTTATTTTAACAAAATCAAAAACTTATTCTTAGAGCTAGAATTTTTTTTTTATGTTGGATTCTTCACAAATGAATTAAGTTTTAGAACATAAAATTAAAATGTCAATTCAAAATTAAATTATTAAGGTGAAATTTTTACTTTTTTAGTTTTTTAGAACTTAAAATGAAAGGTAAATTGCTTAAAGACCATATTTTAATTTTTAAAAGATGCAAAAAAAACCCTTATATATTCCTTCTGAAAGATAAAACAATTTACAAAAAAACATTTAGATTTTTAAACAGTAAAAAGCTGCCGTGAAAAGCGTCATAAAAAAAAAGAAATAAAAACACTTTTTTAAAGCTGATGAGCTTCAGCAAATTTTTTTAATTAAATTTTTGATTTAAAATTCATGTCTTCAATCAACAGTTTACATTTTCCAATTTGAAACTCTGTATTAAATAACTGATGTACTCTGGATTTTTCCTTTCTCTTTTTCCTTTTTTCATTTTATTATATACATCATCATCATTATTATTATTATTATTATTATTATTATTATTATTATTAGTATCCAGTGTCCTCTTTACCTGAAAGATATTTAATTAAAGACCTGCAAAAAATTCTCATATTGACTTTTTAAAGCTTGTTCAGCTAAAGTGTGTTAGCGAGGTTGTCTTTTTCAGGCTGTTAAAGCTCTGCTGACTCCTTAAGTAGTGTCAGGTTAAAGCCACACACACACACACACACACACACACACACACACACACACACACGGGCAGGTCAGTAGGCGAAGAAAAAAGGAAGCCACCATTTTTAATTAGCAAAACAATTGTGGTAACGAGCTCGAAAAGGAGAGTGAATTAAAGTTGTGGTGTTTTTTAGCTGCCGCCTTCTTAGCGCAAGTCATTTAGCAGTTATTAGCAGTAGCGTGATGCTAATCGTGCTCGTGTAAGGAAACATTATGAGTTAGCTTGTACAGAAACAGTGCACATACATACATATATATATATATATATATATATATACACACACACACACACACACATGCAAAACACACACACACACAAGCAAAAATACCTTTGAGGGAAAGAGCCGGAGGAGCTTTTGGTCCAAACAGGAAGAACAAAAAGAATTAACAAACAAAAGAGAAAAAAACAAAAAAGAACTCCGACAAAAATACAACAAAATGTCGAAAAAGTGATGAATTCACAGAGAACTTACTGTACACACACACACACACACACACACACACACACACACACAGCACAGACACTAATACGTTTAAAACATTTAAAACATTTAAAACATTTAAAACACACACGTAGGAAGAAGAGCCGAGAGTCGATCTGAAGGTTTTACTCAAAAATCGACTCAAAATTGTTCAAATCAAATTAAACGTCCACAACGTCAACTAGCTACGACATGAAAATGTTTAGTGTGTGAAGTTAGCTTCTTGGAGCTAGGAGGCTAATGTGGCTAACAAATAATGGAAGCTAACAGCCTCCAGTTTAAAACAGTTATTACGGTGGCGAGATTAAAGAATGAATTATTGTAAAATTATTTATTTGTTTTAGAACTTAAAATTGTTTTTAAGGCGTAAATTAAATAAACGAATGTTCCATAAAATATAAAGATTTAAAGTATTTTTAAGATGATAAGCTTAAAGAATGAAATATATTTTTTAAGTATTTTGTTAAGTTTTAGAACTTAAAATTGAATGATGTTTTGAAATTTTTGAATATTTTTGAAAATTATTTCTGAAATACGTACTTACAAATTATTTTAGAACTTAAATAAATATAATAATAAATTATAATAAATTATTATAAAACATTATTGTTTTGAAAGTTCAACAGTTTAAACAAAAAAATTTAAGTTTAAAGAATAAAGAATAAAGAGTTAAAGCTGAAAAGAAAAGTAATTCTGAAAATCAACATAAATAATAATTTTGAAATTAGAAAAATTAAAGGAAAAAACATTCTTGAGACCTTTACATTTAGTAAATTAAAAAAAGGAGCAGTTTTTTTCCAGCCCCTGAGCGTGTTTCGGCTAATCGACTACGTTCGGTATTAACTGGAACGTTGTGGACGTTTAATTTTGCTAATTTTAAATGTTATGTTACTTTGAAGACCAAAACGTTGTAATAAAACTTTATCTAGCCGTTGTTTAAAGCCATGCGTAATTTCCTCACCGGGTTTTTCTTCTTCTTGTCTTTGTTTTTGCTCGGTTTGCGGTTGCTCACGAAGTAGTGCAGCGTCCCGTACTCGATCAGCGCCGCGAACACGAAGATGAAGCACACGGACACGAAGAGGTCCATGGCCGTCACGTACGACACTTTGGGCAGCGACTTCCTGGCGATGGTGCTGAGCGTTGTCATGGTGAGCACCGTGGTGATTCCTGCACGGAAAGAAGGTTAGAGAAGCTTCTGCTCATCACTGAGGTTAGCAAACAGTTATTAAATCACACACGAGCATTTCTGTAGACGTTCCTGAAAAAGCCTGCTGATCAACGTCAACCAGGAAGCCCTGAAATATCTTCTGAGGACAAGGGCAGAGAAGAACGTCCGTGAATTCCTCAGCTCCTCTCGGTAATATTCTGGCTAATCTGCACCTGAGATGAACGGAGATGGAACCCTGCTGTATTGTATAATTAATGCCTCATTAAGGTATGCATGAGTAAAAAAATCTCTGTGTGGCAGGGGAATGTTCACCGAGAAGAACCATCTGCTCCATCACTGGGAGGATGGGGAGCTCTGGGGCCCGAGAGCTCCACTGATATATTATGAAGAAGAAGGAAGAGCTTAATTAGCGAGAACCTTTGCTAATGAATTCGCAGTGCGGATGTTTGTGAACGAGCGAGGTCGCCTCGTTATCAGAATCAAACGCTTTCCTCGAGTACAGTGAGATTAAAAAATATACAACATCATTGCTTTTAATCTCAGTTCTCTGAACTTCCTGCTCATAAATCGGACACTCTTCATAATTCAAGGAACGGACACGAGTACTCCAATAAATTCTGAGTTTGAACCTGTAGTCTGGTCACTGTGTCATTTGGGGCAGAAGCTGCAGTCTGATTGGTTACTGTAGCACTGGGGGTGGCAACTGAAGTCTGTCCACTCGGCGGCCATCTTGGCAACGATCCCATTCAGTTTCCTCAGCAGTTTTTTTGATTTTCTTCCTAGTTTCAGTGTTTAGTTCCCACCCACCAGTCAGCTCTCTATCATATGGCAGCTACCAGTCAGGGAGGATGAAGGTGAGGGTATTACGGGCCTCCTCCAAGACACATGAAGCATCTTTTCAAACACTTCCTGGTATTGCTGTGATTGACAGGAGAGAGAGAGAGAGAGAGAGAGAGAGAAAGCCCCTCCCACTCAGACAGCAAGGCCAGTTTTGCTCTCTGGGACTCAGTTCTTCTATTGTGCCACTCAGGAGCCTCAGTTTCTTCAGTCGTAAAACACCAGACTCGTTTCTACTTCAATGCGGAAACTCATAAACCAGAAACGAATCAAAAAGATCAGACTTTAATTATCAAAATCGCTGTCTGACAAAAATGGCGTCTTTGCCTTTGGATCCAAAAGCAAGTTGATCTCTCTACTGCTCGTGGCGTTTCTTCATCCCAAATAGAGCAAACCCAATATCTGTGCCTGGGTCAGTGGGAGCATCTGATAGGCCAAAGCTTTTTAGCTAACGTCTTTGCCAGCAAGTCGTTTATCTCATTTAGATTTCAAGCAGAGCGCCTTATGCTAGGATGGAGATGTACTGCTAGCTCTCTAACCATCACATTTAAACATCTCCAGTAAAAACCTACTACAGCAATGCTAGCAACAGTGAAGCTAACAGCCATGAGGCTTGCGGTTGTCATGTTTTGTTAAAAGTTTCAAACATAATAAGCTATTCTTAAGAATAAAATAACCAAAATCTGCATTTTTTTTGGGTACCTAAGGATGTGCGAGCAGGGACGGCGTCCTTGTTGATCCAGAAGGAGACCCAGGACAGGACGACGATCAGGGTGCAGGGGATGTAGGTCTGGATGGTGAAGTAGCCCATTCTCCTGCTCAGGTCGAAGAAGACGGTCAGCACCACGTAGTCACCTGCAAATAAAGAAATAAAATGTTTGTCATGTCGTTCCAGTTAGCATTTATGCTAAACTACTCAGTGTAGAAGTGTAGCTAATATGGCTTATAATTTAGCTCATGCTAACAGAGACTATAGGCTCCGCCCACCTACCAGCTCCTTCATTACACCTGAACACTCATTGCAGATACGTACCAAAAAAGCACAAAGAGATGTAAATAATTTATTCCTGAAGGTTAACAGGAAGCTTCGTGTCCTGACCTGAAATTCTTCATCACGCTGGTGAGCAGTTTGTAGAGAACGTCCTAAGAAGAAACTAAACACTCTACAGAAGTCACCTACATGCCTTCAACACCTCTGTCAATATTTCTAAGGAGCTCGAGGTTGAAGCTAAGTCCATCAGAGAATTCCACCAGCACTCGCAAAACCTCTTTAAAATTTAGAAGAACCGTCTATATTTTTTCTAAAGAGCCAGCGGGTCAGTGTACTGGAGAACATCTGCTGAAGTTCTGCTCAGTGCTCTACTGATGACCTTTTGTTCCTGGAGCACAAGGTTGTGCTAATAATTTACAATCACCTCAGTCTTCATCGCTCACCTCAGGAAAAGGAAGGAGGACGCTTTTATCTGAAACAATTCGTGAGGAGGAAGAAGACAATCAGAGTTCTCGCTCTGGGTCCCAACAACTGTCCCTGATGTTCTGGTCACTGGAGCAGAAATGGATCCTCTTTAGTCGAGACAGAGCGAGAGAGAGTTTTTCCACTACACATTTAGAAACAAGAACCAGCCCAAATGGTACCAAATGGAGTTTTTGGGTCATTTTGCATTCATATTGCTAAAAACACTCTGCATTTTCAGGCAAAATTGAAAAAAAAAACTACAACTCTAAGAACTTCAAAGGGCTGAAGTTCATTAACGGTAAAATCACCAGGACGAAAATGACAATTCTTGACCAAAATATAAGAAAGAGGAAATAACAGTCAGGACATTATTAAGGAGGTGAACTTCAGTGAGGTCACATCACATGATCAAAAATCAAATCAATAATTCGGTTTGTGTTTGAAGAATAAAACGACGCAAACAAACCAGAGCACTGCGTTTTTTATTTGGTGTTTATCTAAATCAAATGATGCAATACAGGTAACCAATCAGCAGTGAACAGTGGTGCTGGCCCCGCCCCCAAGTTACAAGCTGGAGAACACTCTAAATTTCCCCCAGCGTGTTTTTCCTAAATCACTGGAAGTGAAGTGCACTCGCGGCGACTATCTCAACACACACACACGATATTTTTTTCCCGCTGACTGAGTATCACTGCGCACCGAGGAACCCTCACCTCACCTCACTGCTAACGGAGCTCAGAAATGTTTAATTAATTCACAGACGAGCTGTCGGATCTCAGATCGAGCCGATTCAGCAGACGTGAAAAGCCCAGCGTCCTGCAGCCGTCATTAATATTGCTAACGGCCGCCGTAGGGATCTGACACACCTCGCTCTTCCCAACACCCATTACATCCTGGCAGGAAGTGAGTCTCGGATAAATGGTTACTGAAAAAAAAAACCCTACATTAGGAGCTCGGCGTGTCAGGGAGGTTTTGATAGAGAGCATGGGAAGTGGAGACATGATGGTGCTAAGTGAGAAGCTGATAAACACGAAGAGAATGCTTCATGTTCTCAGACGGAAATGTTTAGTGAGGAATCGAAATCTGCCTGCGGTAAGAAAGCGAAATTTTCACCTCAATGATTTCAGACTTCGTTTTATTCCTCTTCCACTACAGCAACTTGCCGACGATTACAATTACAATCCTGTTGTCGCTTACGTTATAGCAGCTATAAACAGTCTCTCCCTCACCAACCAGCCTCTCTTTATTCTCTCTCTTCAAGTTAATAAGACTTAATAACTTTTACCTCTGACTGTTACAAAGCGCTGACACTGGAGACTCCTTCCATACATGTTAAATAAACATCTCCTTACTTTAAGAAAACTTCACCACATCATCAGTGGAGCGTCCGCTGTACACGTCCCTGTGAATGAGCTGTTACTATGGAAACGATAACGTATTAGAACGAGCGCATTAATATAAACCTGCGCTACTGTCAGAGCTGCTGTTATAGAGAACTAATCAACACCTTCTGACCAATCAGAGCGCAGGATTCAGCAGCGCCGTGGTGTAAAACATTATAAACAGTATAAACTGATAGTAAATGTCATTTAATCAGCATTAGATCAATTAGAGATTATTAACATTTATGGAAGGAGTCTCCAGTGCGAGCGCTGTGTACCAGTCAGGGGTAAAGCTGTAACTTTAGACGTTTTCAGACGGTCTTCATGAGATTATCTTCAGCGTGGAATATGTGGAGTAATTTTATAGATTGCTGACATCAGCACTTTATTTTAACGAATCAACGCCATTAACGACGTCACTTTTAATCGATTTTCCACTTCACTGAGAGGTGGAAACATGGCAGCGTTTGGATGTTCTGAAAGAGAAAACGTCTCCGTCTGCATCTCCTCTGGCATCTTTTCCGACGCTAAAATGAAATATTGATCAGGACCCTCTGCCGTTCTGCCGTCGCCTTCCTGCAGACGGAGGACTGAGTGAAGGAGAGAGTCGGGTTGCTTTTCTCTCCAAACATCAAACATCAAAGCTGCTCCGTGTTTTTTTTTTTTTTTTAATGAGAAAGCAACCGTCGCAACACCTCAAAGCCTGGAGATCTCATCTGTCAGCCGGCTTCCTCCTAATGGAACAAATGGTGGCAGTGATAAAAAAAATGAATAATACATCACAAACCTTTCATCTTCGCACGCCCACGGCATCTCAGAGTTCTCTGGTGGGATCTTTTCTTTTCTTTTCTTTCTTTTTTTTTATTTTTCTGTCTTCTATTTGTTGCAAAGTGTTTGTGAAGCCTCTCAAGGGCATGAAAGGAAAGTGTCGGGAATCACTCCAGGTGTCAGCGTGAAGCGTTAGAGGGACATCGAGTAAACAGTTGGCGTGTTTGTGGGTTCTGAACTCTGGTTCAAAAGGTTTAATGGAAAAAGTTCCGAAGGAAATGAAATGTCCACCTCGCCGCCAGGGATCAGCGAAGACGAGGCTAACGAGGCTAACGAGAACCTGTCTGGCGCAGTAACCGCGTTAGCGCTGTGTTAAAAATGTAATAATTTCAATTAAACGCTTCTTTAAAATGAATTTGGGAAACGCGGCACAATCCTCTTCTGAGCGCTAACTGCAAATCGACTTACTGTATTTTATTTTATTCACTTAGCATCTAGTTATATCCAAATCATCCTTCCAGAAGCTAATCCTCCTGTGGTGATTTATTTATACATCGCGTGAAATTAAAACAAAATTACACAGAATTAACATAACAATCAGGAAACAGAAACACAGGTACAGATTCTAACACAAATGCTACAGTCTATGAATATACATGAATATGCAAATTAGGAGCGCCTACACCATCCCATACTGCCTAACGCTGCTAATATTAGCTAACCTACATCACATTAGTCACACATTTTCTCACTGATTTATTTCACAGCAGACAAAATTGTCAAAATATAGCATTAGGTTACCATGACAACCATGTAACATTAGCTACATTACCTAGCTAGCTTAGCACACATGTTCTGAGGCTATGTTGCTATCCTCTTAATAATTTGCATATCTGAATAATCAGTATCACACACATAGCTCCGCCCCAAATCTGTTTTTACACAGAATCACTGAGAAAGTTTCTGTTTTGTGAATTTAATGTTAAAATTTTGTGTCTAATTTTCAAAAAGCATAAAATTTTAAACCTTAGTCTTTTTTTTAATAGATTGAAAGTATCATCAAATGTTTTTTAAAATGCAACAACATTTTACTAGCAGTCTGTTAGCAAAAGTAAATATTGTGATATATATATATATATATATATACATATATTGTGTATCGTATAAATTTCAAGAATCGTGACATTTCTAAGAGAAGGAGAGAAAAAAGAGAAGGAAAGGAAAAGAAAAGAAAGAAAAAGGGGAAAAGGAGAGGAGAAATAAATAAATATGCACATAAATAAAAAAAAAAACAAAAGAAAAAACAAAACACAAGCAAACCAAAAAGGAATGAATACTTGGGGAAAAATAAAAATAGAAATAATAAAAAAAAAAAAAACAGAAAAAATACTAAATAAATAAATAAATAAATAAATAAATCCTCTTGACACTGAGACTGAGGCTGCTTGTGTAATCCAAATGGGACTGTATTCTCCAGTGTGTGTGTGTGTGTGTGTGTGTGTGTGTAGATGTATATATATATATATCTATATATCTATATATATTATTTATTCATGTCCTCTCTTTATTCTGTGCTAAACACCGCGAGCGTGATGTGAAGTCTCTGCAGTCGGACTGAAGAGGCAGTGAGATATTGAGCACAGCATCCTAATCATGATCTCACATCTTCCTCCTGCCAGCACCGTGGTGGTGGAAATCTCCCCCGGAATAATCTCCTTCCCCGATAGAGTTATGGAATGTAATAATAACTCGTCTGCGCGGCTCGTTTATCATCCGGCGCGCTTTAGAACCTGCGGGACTCTCAGGGGGCGAATGGGATTAAGCAAATAACACTCGCTCCCGCCTCCTGCCTCCACCGCCTCAACCACATTACACCCGTAAATAAGAATTTTCTCTCCAATTTGCAGAGAGATGCAGGACTTACGGGACAGAGCAGAGTGCTGAAACATCACTCCTGACGCCGCGAGTCGCTTACTGCTGCCGGGGAATAACCTCAGCGACGTATTATTACCGCTAAACTCACTGAAAACGCCACGCTTAATTCTCCACCTCAGATCATGCTAACCACTTCTTCTGACTTTAAATAGTTTAAATAGATTTGTTAGCTAGCACAGGTTTAGAGTTTAAAAGGTAACGTCCTGCTTCTTCTTCTCCTGCTTCCTCTCATCTCTCTGATACAGCGCAGTGTGATTAGCATTTATACGTTTATATGTTCATTCCCAGAAAAAAAACTAAAGAAAAGATAACAGAGTTTTTATTGCTGCTCTGCAAAGCATTTTAGTGTTTCAGCTATAAAACTACAGAACTAATTTATCTACAACACAGCGAGTTTTAAAAATGCTATAAAGGCAATAAAAGATCTCAGCATCACTCACAGGGACTCAACTCCAGAGCCAGCAAATTAAACCGATCGGGAAGAAAAGTTTTTTCTTGTTGTTGAAAACATGTAGAACACCATCATCAGTCCACTGTGACCGGGTCCCAAACCATATCGCATTAAATCCAATAAGAACATGGCTCTGAGAATTAACCAAGAGGACAAGGGGAACTCTGAAGGAGCTGGAGAGATCTGCTGTCTACGAGGACAACCACAGCCTGGACACTACACACAGCTGGACTTTATGAACGAGTAGTGAGCGGAAGCCATAAGACACGTTGGCGTCTCAGGAAACATGTAGAAAAAAGTTCTCTGGTCAGATGAGATGAAGCATGAAGCACTATGTGGGGCAGAAACCCAACGCCAAGCATGGTGGTGGTAGCATCATGTTGTGGAGATGCTTTTCATCAGCAGGGACAGGAAAAAACTGATCAGAGTTGAAAGCAGGATGGATGAAGCCAAATCCAGGACAATCCTAGAAGACAACCTGCATGCATTTGAGACTGGGGGCGGAGCTTCACCTTCCAACAGGACAAGCACATTGCCAAAGCTACACTGGAGCAGATCAACTACAAGAACCTGAAAGTGATAGAACGGCCCGGTAAAAGCCCAGACCTCAATCTGACTGAGAATCTGTGGCAAGACTTCAAGAAAATTGAACACTCTCCATCCAATCTGACAATCTGCTCAAGTGATTTGACCAGGGGGGGGGGGTGAATACTTATGCAACACACTGTAGGACACATAAACAACATCATCAGTCCACTGTGGCTGTGTCCCAAACCACTCACCCTATTCACTTTATAGTCCACACAAACACCATCACTAACATCTTCAGCATCCAGCTGTGACTGTAACATGAAACACCTCCCACTGCTTTCGGATCTCTCGTCATGGTGAGGAGAAGAAAAGGTGTTAGAACCTTAGAAAGATGATGACGTCAAACGAGCTGCACAGTAATGAGAACTCGAAGGACACACCGATTGTTTTGGTTGCCATAGCGATCGTCTTCCTGAGAGAAACTGGAGTGAGAAGACAAAGTAGTCAAGACTGAAATAAAGGGATTAGTGTGTCACATTTCAGCTGAAATGAGATGCTGCGGGTATGGATTATTAATCAGCACTGAGCTTCGGAGACTAAAATGAATTAAAAAATCCATATTCTCTATAGAGCGGCGAGCATAAGTATTTGCCCCCTTGAACTTGTCCGCATTATGTAGCCTTAGAGTTGAAATGGACATAAAAGATGCAAAAAGTCTATGCAAAATAACCCATAATCTTAAAGCGTGGGGAAGAAAATCAATATAGTCTGCAAAATTATTTACAAACAAAACACATAAAAATTGTGATTGCATAAGTATTCACTCCCATTAGTGTGAAACTCCCAGTCGCAATATAAATACACCTGTTCCTGGAAGAACTCAGAGTTTGTTACCTAAACAAACCGCATGATGATGAGCAAGAAGCGATCTTCTGTCTGGGACTAGAAAAGTTCTGGAAAAGAATCAATCAAGGTTTGAATTTGAACATTAAATCCATTATTAAAGAATGGAAAGAACAGGACACAACCACACCTCTGCCTCGAGGAGACCGTCCACCAAAAGTCAGTGAGCGGGTAAAGAGGGGATTAGTCAGAGAATTAACCAAGAGGACCAGAAGAACTCTGAAGGAGCTGGAGAGTTCCACGGCTCAGATGGGAGAAACTGTTCACAGGACAACCACAGACTGGACTTTACGGACGAGTGTTGAGAAGAAAGTCACTACTGAAAACAGCCATACGAAATCTTGTTTGGAGACTCAGCAAACATGGGAAAAAGTTTCTCTGGGGTGAGGAAAACAAAATTAAACTTTTTTGGCACAAAGTGTTAAGTTTGGTGGAAACCCAACACCTGTGAAGCATGGTGATGGTAGCATCATGTTGAGTGTTACCCTTGGCCTCTTGATTGCTAAGATACAGTCTGTTCTGTTCAGCAGAATAATACGGGTTCTTATTTAGGAGAAAGGTGTGTAGGTCTGAGTCTCGTTAGCATCTCATCATAATAATCATAATAACAATAAGAAGAAGAAGAAGAGGAAGAAGAAGACGACGACAAAGAAGAAGAAGACGAAAAAGAAGAGGAAGAAGGAGAACAACAACAACGACAAAAACAAGAGAAAGAAGAAGAAGAAAGAATCCAAAATATTACAGGTTATGATTTTGCCCTCTTTATTGATTGATTTTAAAAAACTTGTAATGTAAAAAAAAATGTAAAAAATGAGAGTTGTTGATGTTTTGAGACTGTTCACCCTCCCTCTCTCTCTCTCTCCCTCTCTCTCTCTCCCTCTCTCTCTCTCTCTCCCTCTCTCTCTCTCTCTCTCTGATCCTCTGTAAGCTGACAGATGGCCGTGTGACCCCATAATCGAGGGGTTAAATTTCTATTATTCTCCTCCAGATGTGTCCACACTGCTGTCCTCTCATTCCTCCACACATCTACAAACATCTGGCTGTTTATCTGATCAATGTTTCAATGTGCCATTACAGTAGTGTGTGTGTGTGTGTGTGTGTGTGTGTGTGTGTGTGTGTGTGTGTGTGTTTTAAGAGATTTAGAGAGCAGATGGCATGGTCATGTCCTCGTCCTCTCTCTTACTGTCACAACTTCATTATTTCACGGTAAACAGGGCAGTGATTGATGTGAAAGTGATGTACAGCTGCTGTAGAGGGAACAGAGAGGGAGTGTAAACTATATTAGCATAAGTGTGTGTGTAAATGTGTGTATCATCTTCTGAAGCACATCTGGATATGAGATCAAAGACGTGTTGTGGTAAAGATGCACATAAAGCAGCTGATATTTAAATGTTAGCATCATTTACTGTGGTTGTACAACGACCATGCCTCCTCCACTGGTACAAGAAGGATTCACTGGATGACTAAAGGTTCTTAACCTCCTAAAAACTTCCTATCTGAACCTTTTTCGATAGGGAAACTCTCAGTTATATGGTTCTAAATAGAACCTTTAAGTGTTCCCCAGAGGAGCAACCAATGTTCCTTATGGGTTCTAACATTTTTTAAAAGAGTGTATAATCTTTATTTAGCTTCGAAAGCTAATACGACTGGAAGCTGCAGGAAATGGACAGAATGACCCCTGACATGATAAGACATAGACATGCAATGTGGAACCAGGGTTCTGTGGGTTCTTCATCAGATAAAGAGAGAGAGAACATCCTTCTTTCCCCATCAGTACGCATTAAAGTAAGTCTAAACCTCACTCTATCCAGCTTCACTCCTCCTTCTCGAGGCACTCAGGCTGTGTGTGTTATGATAAAGGTGTTTGTTTGTGTGTGTGTGTGTGTGTGTGTTGTGATAATGGATCTAATGACCTGAGAAGGTGCTGACGACATCTGAAATGTTCCTCAGACCCACGAAGGAGAACTGATACAGTCTCCAGGAGCGGATGTCTCCGACCTCGACGGAACTCCGCTTCCACTTATAAATGATCTCCTCCTTCGGGTAGCCGTCTGCAGAAATGAAACGGAATTACCAAAAAAACCAAGATGAATAGCAAGCGAGACCTAGTAGCCATTATCAGTTCTGTTAGTGTGTTTAGCCCCGCCCTTTCTGTTCTGTGGGCGGGGCCAAGTTAATGCATCACAACCCACTTCATTTTTTTATCTTGTTAACTGTTTATCTTTCTCTGTGTGATCTAGAACATGAAGAAGTGTGCAATTGACAAACCCAATTTGAGACACAGCCTTAATTCATTATATAGAAATGTTTAGTACTGTGTTTCTTCCTGAGGTTCATTTAGTCCACATGATGGACGGCTCAAATCTCTGGTGGATTATCGAGTCACTCGGTGTCGTTCGTATCTCTCTGAGGTGTGACTAGGGGAAGCCAGCTGGATTGGAACGAGGCCGATCTCCATCCATCGACGCGCGTTATAATTTTTTCACCGCGTTTTTTTAAAGAAACGTCAGAAAGCTTTCTGTGGAGCTCTTTCCCGTGTGCCCCATGTGCTCCCTCGCAGTCTCATTAGCATGAAAAAGGTCTTCGCTCACCTCTCCTGCGTTACGAGAGAGAGAGAGAGAGCGAGAGAGAGAGCGAGCGAGAGAATCTTCTGGAACAGCCTGAGCCTGATGGGCTGAAAGGCAGGTGATGAGGGAATAAAGTGACATTTTCATCATTACTCGTCTAGAAAAAAAAATGTGAAGGCCAGAAAGCAGAGAAAGAGAAAGAGAGATAGAGATATCTGACATTCTCATATCAGCATGCAAAAGAGCCGGGTTTTTGGCACGGGACGAAAGAGCGGCAGAGAAAACGGAAAGAAAACGAGGAATGTTAGAGGAATGGAGAAGCAGCATATGGCCGCACTTACAGCTCGAGAACTCCAGGGGACAGGAATGCTCATCCATGGGAAAGTTATTCAGTTTAAGCTGGCACTCGGCATCGATGGTCAACCTACGGACAGAAATAACTCGCACGATTACATCGCTAACACAGGCCAAGATTTGTTTCACATTACAGCACACACACACACACACACACACACACAGAAACACACACACACACAGAAACACACACACATTTCCAATCTGCAGCTTTGGATCGTTCCCATTATGTGGGCAAAAAAAAAAGGGAATTAACAAGTAAGACATGAAAGCTGCATTTGGCATTTAGCATTAGCATGAAACTTCAATTAATTCATCATATAACTGGATAAAGACCAAAAACGTGATTTCCACTTGAAAAGATTACCGTATTTGTGAAGTATAAATATAAATCTGTAAAAATATGGAGGCACTAATGTGTTGCATTGTTACCGAGTTTCTTCATGGATATAGTTTTGGAGCGCTTACATTATTCTGTCTGAATTAAAACAGATATTTTAAAGTTCTAAGCTCACACCACGCAAACGGAGCGATATGCCGATATACCGTATTGGTTAAAACGGTTAAAGCGTGAACATTTATACCGACTACAAGTTCTACCTCAGCGTGTACAGGATCCGCCCATCGTTCCAGATCCGGAGCATGCGATTGGGCGTGGTGATCCAGTGGGCGTCGGCCTTCTTGGAGTTCCGGAAGAAGGTGTCAGGGATCCAGATCTTTCCCACCATGTTGCTGTTGAGACGCAGAACTTTCATGGTGCTGTTGAACTTCAGGCGTCTGTCGTACCAGGTCTGAGCGAAGAAGATGTCGATGGTGTATTCCTGAGAGGGGGAGTGAGGGACATCAAGGGCACTTAAACACTTAGTGCACTACAAAGTGAGCGAGGGCTTTGCTGGCAGCACAAGGCTGTGTTCCATTGCTGATTTAAACACACCCTTGTCGAGTCATGGGCAGTGCTGGTACTTTATCAGCTCTTGGGAAGTTTGTTAGGGGAAACGTAAGTAAGTCAATATAGCTGTAGGATATTTACCCAGAATGCAATGCCCTTCCCTTCATCAGTGTAGTCTGTGAGGTTGCTGATGAGCTAGCTGACCAAGCTAATAAGCATCGCTTTATGTTCTATGTTGACAATATTTTATTATAAGTAGATATTTCAATAAACAAACAAGTAAATCTGATAAACTTTAGTACTAGCTAGTTAATAACAAGCTAGCTATTTAGCTTACTAGCTGGTATGCTAGCTGGACTCTGTGCATATTTAAAATATTTAATTTAATAATTTAATATAGCTAGCCCCATGCATAATACCTGATAGAACTTTGTTACTTTAGAAGCAGAAAACGGTGAGTGAACGTCTGAGAGCCGAAAGTGAAGCCGAGGTGTAAAGCGTGACCTCAGAGCTTCCCTACATGCACATAGAAGTTCTTTAGGAAGTTCTGAGAGCATTTTAACTCACTCCAAGAACGTCAGTGATGGAGCTGCGGAGGTTCGGAGGCTCTGGAGGGCGTGATTACAGGAATTACTGGAGCAGCATTTCTACAAATCGAATCTCTGCACGTGGACGTTTGCGAGCAGTGAATATTACACGAGATCAAATCTGTTCTTAAAGTCACACTGTAAGAAAAAAGCAGGCCTCATTCGTCTCTATGGATACGAACAGATTTATTCGTAAATCATTCACAGGAGCGTTTACACAGCGACTTCTAGGTATTAATGCGACTCGTGTTTGTTCAGAAAAGTGATGGGTTCCTATGATTTTGCGTAGATTTTATATGCTCTATATATAACCTGGATTATGCTGCCAGGTTTAAATTTCAATTACAATTAAATAAATTAAGACAAATAAGACTGTCCATTCAATTAGAACAAAAGTAATGGCACCCTAAAAAAGGACAAAGAGTTAGTGTGTGTGTCTATGGTAGTGTCATGTCTATGGCACTGGCTGAGCTGCATGACTGGAGGATTTAGCAAACGGCATGCTTAGGAGGTGCTCTTTCACCGTTTAGTTGTCGTTTTGAAATTTTCAGCTCTTTTATGGAGCTCTGTGGGCGTGGCTAAATGTAAATGCGCCATGAACACACTTGTTAATTCATGGGTATTTCGCATTTATCCACATACACACAAGTAAGAAGAAAATCAGGAATTTTCAGTTCGGTTTCGCCATGGAAACATTTACACAGAAATCAGATCGAATGCTCTCCCTTTTTAAAATAAACATCTGCTTTTTTGAGCAGATTTGATACTTATGCCATAATAATGAGCTGCTGCTTGTAAAGATTGTTCTAAACCTTTACGCAAATATTACTGTCAGATAAATCTGTGATGCTGTAAACAAATTCCAACTATAATGGTTCAGATTACAGATTCGAGGATATTTTTTGTCAAAGCTTCAATCACAGAAGCTAATTAAGCTTACTTCTCAAAGCAAAAACCCCAAGATAAGAACCCATACCCAGATGCAGAGCAGAACTTTGTGGTGAAATCTGGATTTATTTAGCAGAACCTGGTGTGTGAACAGACCAGAACACTTCCGCAAGAGAGAAAAAGAAACAGAGGGAGATTCTTTAAGCCATACAGAGTTTTGTACGTAATTATCGAGCCTGTGAAAGCGGCCATCTTGACTCCCTGAACCTGAAAATTAAATGTTTAACGGGGCAGTTAATGGGCTTGCGTTTTTAGCACGACGTTCTCTAACTCGCTAACTCCCTAGGGTCGGTCATTATCCTCAGAATAATATTCGGCTCTTCTGGTTTCTCTGCTCAGAAATGCATCACGACTTTGAGCATATTAAACAGCCAAAGGCACACGGTCCAGCGGAACATTTTATTACTCCTCCAGTTCATTTATTTATTTATTTATTTTAATCTTTTTATTGCTTTGTGGAACATCAGACCCCTGTGGTTTGAGGCACAATAGAAAGTACACTTTTCAAAACTGTAGTTTCCTGAGCAGTTCTTTAGTTGGAAGCGTTCACCCAAAATAAAGGCTTCTAAGTAGAACCTTGGGTTGAAGATTTAATTATCAAATGAACCCTCAAACAACCCCTGAAGAACCCTTTTTTCTAAGTGTGTACAAAGACAGTTAAATATATTTCAACTCTTGACAGGTTCTAGATATTAAGGAAACAATAATAAGCAATAATTTGGAGTATTGAATACTTACCCAGTTAATACACACACACACACACACACTCTTAGAAAAAAAGGGTTCTTCAAGGGTTCTTTAAGGGTTCCTTGAATCACTGTAAGAGTTGTTAGCTTCAAATTAATGAACTGTTCTTTCTGTTCAATTGTTTCTTAGCTTTCAATTAATTTAATTAATTAACTCCAGTTAAGGGTTCTTATCTTCCAGTTAATTAAAGGTTCTTCACTTCCAATTTAGGGTTCCAAGCTTCTAGTTAATTTAGGGGTTTTAGCTTTCAATTAAGGTTTCATATCTTTAAATTAAAGGTTCTTATCCTCCCTTTTATTAAGGGTTGTAAGTTACCAGTTTAAGTGATAGTTAAGTGTTATTAGCCTGCCAAAAAACGGAACCCTTTCTGACAGGAAAGCACTTTGTCGTTGGATTCTTAAACGCCCTGAAGGCTTCTAAATATTTTATCAGCAATCATCATTTTTTTCCTAGAACCTCACAACAAAATAAAAATCCCAAATCTGCAGCATGGTCCTGTGTGTATGAGTGTGTGTATGAGTGTGTGTATGAGTGTGTGTGTGAGTGTGTGTGTGAGTGTGTGTGTTCAGCACAGAGCTTCTCTGTTGTCTGGTGGTTTTGTCACATTGCCCCTGTTTTTTTATTTGCATTTGCAACCCTGACAGAACCACTGCACATCAGATCCACAGCGCGGGGCGGAGAACCGGGCCGCGTGCGCCGTGTTCTGTACGGAGCTCAGAGCATCAAAGGAAATGAAACTTGCTTCAGAAGAGGCTGAAAAAATCCCTCAGAGACGCCGAAGACACAAAAATGCTCACATCAAAAGACATCGAGCGGTAAGGACCATGCAGGACACACACACACACACACACACACACACACACACACACACACACACACACACGCCGTCCTCTTTGTGAATTCGTAAAGCTGAATATTCGGTGGTGATAATGGCGGCAATGTTAATGTGATGCCTCTGGGAGTTTAAGATGAAAGCAGTAATTACATCATCTTTATTCATTAAACACTGAGCTGCTAAAGTCGAAATTCATTCACATCACATCACAGCGCTGCTCACACTTCCACCGCACGCCGCAACTTTTATTCTCTACACAATTTCAGTGCTGGGTTAGCACCACATCCGACACATCCGAGCTAGGCTAATGCCAACAATTAGAAATACAGTAAATTACATGATAGTAAACTTTTCTGATTTTAAATATTGACAATTTTTATCTTGCCTATGTAGCAATTAGCCAAAGCTCCCTGTAACAAAATGATATCTTTGTTTCAGACAGTAGCAAGGTGAGCTCAATTATGCTTCAAAGAAGCCATTTTAATTCAAAAACGGTAATCCAAGGCACACTTTCACATGAAATTGTTAAAAGGCCTTTATTTAAATTGCTATTTAATAGTAGAAATATTAAGGAAGAGGGAATAATGGGCTGCAGTCCTACGGGTTTTGGCAGAAATGTGTTCTAGAAGGACCAGTCGCTAGCATGCGGCGCTCTCACCGCCGTATCATCATATTATCATATGATCATTATTTTAAATTATAATATTGTTTCTGGAATGTACCAGAGGAAAAACAAAACATTTAAATTAGCAAACAAACCATCAAAAATCATAAAAAGGCTGTATTTCTGTTATAAATATCTAAAAATCATGGACTTAGAGAATAGCGTCATGTTTCAGAGAGAATTAATAAAACTGAAACGTTCTGCGTCACCAGCTACATACATTTATATTTAAAACATAAATAACTGTGGACTCGAATGTTTAACGATGATGTAATAAGAGTGAAAATGCCCATGCTTAATTTAAACATAGAATAAAACCCTGAGCAACTTCATTTTCTCCCTGAAAGCTGCATTTAATCTAATTATAGCGACTGCTAACAACTAGCGGTGTCTTTTCGTGCTATTTATATCCGGCAGTTTAATTCCTGTTCTCTGCTTCCAAAATAGAAGTGAGCTGCGTGGATTATGAAAGTCGAGTCTCAATTAGTCTGGAGTGAGTCATGAGATGAAATCGATTCAAACCCGAGAACGTATAAAGGAAATAAACATCCAGAATGTTCCATATATAGAGCCCTGAGGCACGCCTTTAAAACCTCTCCGTGTTTCTGTTCATCATATCGATGCAGAGCGAGTGCGCTGTTCCTATTCAGTGCTTCAGTGCCTAACGCCCGACTGTGTACAGTATAAAAACACCAACATCAAAGCACAATGGCTTATTTAATTGAATGTAAAGCTAATTCCCCCTGAGAGGAAGACGGAGATGTTAACCACACTTTAATTGGCATCAAGATTACAGTGCTAGGGGTTTTTTTCTTAACACCTCAGGGAAATCACTTACCATGTTGATTGCATTTACAGGGCCGATGCTATTAACAAACATGTCCGTGTGGATCACAGTGGGTTTGACTGAAAGAGAGAGAGAGAGAGAGAGAGATAGAGAGAGAGAGAAAGAGAGACAAAGAAAAAGAGACAAAGAGAGAGAGAGCAGTTATACATAAGCCATTGAGAGCACGTTTAACACCTTCACCAGTTCGTTTACTTATTATATACCTACTGTAATTTATTTCAAATGTACTGTATATAAATCATCTTACATAACATATATTTAAAACATATTTAAAATGTAAATTTAAATAATTTTAAAAATTATATATATAACATAAAAACCATGAACAACACATTTATTCACTTAAGTTATATATAAAATATTAAAAAAATTGAAAATACACTGTATATTTTAATGGTGTTTATCATTATACATTAGTATTTATTTAGAAAATGATATAATTTATTTTAATAAATATTACTTAAATAATAATAATAATAATATTTAAAATATATACATATAAGAAATACAAACTTGTGGTACATAAACCATTAACAAGAGGTTAAAAGCCTTCAATACACTTCAAATAAAACTTTAAATTATGCTGTTAATATTGTAATTTTAAATAATACCCAGAATGCACTACTCATTATGACTGTGATATGGTCATTGTTATGTCTCTCGTGGGTGTTGTGGGTATTTTCAGCACAAACCCCGTTACAATTTTCAGTCATAAGCAGCTGATCAGATACTGATTTATATTTTTCTATCGAGTTTCATTTTTCCTGCTTCACGTTACACAAGACGATTAAATTTCATCGCTTTCTTAAACGTGACACGGCTGTTGAGCCGGAAGAGCGGCGGCGTATCGCTGTACTGAATAAAAGCCTTGTGATAAGGGAGAGCGGTGACATTACGGAGGATGTCAGCGTTAATATGGCGGCTGGTCGGAGCAGATTGGTGTCACAGCGAGTGCACATCTTCATCATTCCCCTGCAGTCCACTCGCTTCAACATCACATCACAAACCCACAAACGCAGCCACGCGTACGCACGATATATAGGACACGTAGTGGAAAGAAGGACAAGCCTCTGCTTTATACACCATCAGTGTATTATTAAGTGCTCACACTGTCTGCATTGTCCTTTTCATGTGTTATAAATGATCCGTACGTTGTGTTTTTGTGTAGGTTGCAGTATGTGTTAACCAAAATGTCCTTCTATTAGCCGTATTAACTCCTGCACTTATTTCCAAAATGGTGTGTAATTAATAGCTGATTCGGCTGAGATCAGAGAAAGTGGGCTGCAGTATTCCCTGAAAAGCTTGTTTTATTACAGCGTGATGTTTACCTCGATGATAATAATGCACAGTGTATTACTGATAATAACTAATAATATACGTGTATTACAAATAAAAAAATACAAGCGCTCATTTATTAAACAATGACAATGAGCCTTATTCGGAGTCGACTAATTAAATTCAAAAGTTACGTCAATATTTACACGGGGAAAGTTCCTCGTATTCAGAGTCGGGTTACGCATCTGCTTAGGACCACAGCACTGATGAGTTCTGCGCTCTGATTGGTCGTCAGGTGTTGCTTAGTTCTCTATAACAGCAGCTCTGGCAGTAGCGCAGCTGCAGATCACAGCTTTATTTATAATTAATGCGCTCGCTCTAATACGTTATCGTTTCTATAGCAACAGCGCAGTCACAGACAGACGCTCCCCATAAAGATAAGATAAAATATATTGTAGATGTGGTGAAGTTTTCTTAAAGTAAGGAGATGTTTATTTAACGTGTATGGGAAGGAGTCTCCAGTGTCAGCGCTTTGTAACAGTCAGAGGTAAAGACGAGTTTACGCTTCTTTGTGGTTTCACAGTTTACGGTTTTTTTTTTTTATTATTATTAACTACAAGAGAGAGAAAAAGATTACGGCGCGACTGCTTATAGCTGCTATAACGTAAGTCACGAACTAATTTGTTTCACCGACAACATGTAACTATAAACGGATATAAAACATGACATTGTGATTCTTTAATAAAAATTTTAGCCATAATCAAACTGCTGTGGTATAAGAGGAGTGAAACACTTTGGGACATGCTGTTATAGGAAAATAATCAGTGGTAATGACACTTATATCTCTAGCCCTCGTATCCCCGTGTTTACATCATCTGTCGCTGCCAAAACACGCAGCTGCGTTTGTCAAGAACTCTGCAGCTACGCGCTGGAACAAAAAATCTAATCAGGCTGCGATCAAAAAACACAGCCAGCGTGTTAGTCTTTCACCCACTACACTGCATGACAGCATTATGGTTCTTCCTTTGAATTTTCTCAAACAGTGGGTTATAATGAACACACACACACACACACACACACACACACACTACACTTCCTGTAGAGCTCTCAGTGGTGAAAACATTTACATTCACACTGTACATGGTAAAGTGTGTCAGACAAAACTTTCTGGAGGCAGAACATTCCCTAAAGGATTGTGGTTCTCGCTGCACACACACACACACACACACACACACACACACACACACACAAAAGACCGCAGTTGCATAAATATTGCATGAGGCACACAATCGACTTGAGCCGGATTATACCGCAATCCATGCTCTTCTCCTTCAAGTGCTTCAGGCAGCAGGAGAATTAAAAAAAAAAAGAAAAGAAGAGCCAAACATAGAACCCTGAGGCTCTCCTTAAAAATCCTCCTGTACTCATTGTGAGCCTGCAATAGAGCACGCGGAACTGTGTACCCTTCATAACACCACCATTTTTCTTTTCCTTCAGCTTCATGATGGTTCTCCCAGGAGAGGATCGTGACCCCATGATTCCGGCTGCCAGACGTGGTGAATATCTGGAATGTTGCTACGCTAACACGTCCTAAACGTGTTGTCGTGACACTGCGGGAGTTGCAGCTCAATCGTTTGCTTGCATACAGCAAGGGGACTAAAAATAGAGCATTTCTGCAAGCTGTGAAATTTATAATGGATTTATAGACTGAAGTGTCAGGATTGTGTACATTATAACAGCGTGCACTGTTCGCCGTCGAGCGTGTGCTAATATCTGACAGACAGATAGACAGAGCTGAAGTACATTTATTTATATTTATTAGAGATGTAATCGAATATGAATACGTTCATCATAAACAAACAGATACGCATACAGAAATGAACAGGAGGTGCACTGCTCGGCTTTTTCTTTTCGGCAGGAAGGTTCACAGGGCGTATGGTAGAGACGAGAGGTGTGTATCAGAACTGGGACGTTTTTACTTTCAGATGGGACAAAAACAACGTCCACATTCATTACCATGAACATTAACATGAACATACGGTGCTGTGTGATACATCACAGCATTAAATCCTTCATCATTAGTAACTGCCTGGTCAGGGGAGCACTGGTTTAACTCAGGCTACTAGTTTGTTTATATTTTGGGAAATATTAATTCATTCATTCATTCATTCATTCATTCATCATCAGTGAGCACTTTATTGTAGTCAGGGTCATGGTGATTCCGGAGTCTATACCTGGAAAATTCTTATTCATACCTTAGGGCAATTTATCTCAGTCAATCCACCTACTGGCATGTTTTTTTTAACTTGGAGAACATGCGAAACTCCACACAGACAGATTTCTGGGAAAAAGATCCAACTAAAGTGGTTAAAAAAAATACTGCATGCGATTACAGACAAAAATAATAACTGTGTGAGTGGGGTTTCAGAAACCGTCCCACACACATCTCTAGTGGAGATCAATTATGAACCGGAGTGATGTAGCTGAGGCTGAGGAACTGTCAGTGCCAGGACTGTGCTTTAGGCCACACCCATTAGAGATAGTGACATGTTACACCACTAATCCACGCCTTTTGTTCAGAACCCGGGCTTTTGCTTAGTGTTGAACGTACTGCAGCAAAACATACTGCATTTTACTTCATCATTTACAAAACAGAAATATCGCTGTGGAAGAGTGAAAACCCTGCACATGGGCCAGTTTTGACATTTTCTACTATATAACTCTGAAAACTACACACATTTCTGAACATTTGTATATTATGAAGTTCCCAAAAAAGAGAGAAAATCCCCTTAAAGGATTTCATTCCAGCTCGACTGAAACACGCTGCATCCAGCTTCAGCGATCAGACGATCAGACGATCAGAACGATGAGTAAACACTCACCTCCTATATCCGGCCTCAGCTTGTTGTCGTATCCGTCTAGTAAACTGTTGAGAATGTGTGTGACGTCACTCTCGTACACCTTCGGGGTCAACACCCAGGTTTTGTTTGTCACTTCGTCGTCATCGTTTTCTGTTTGGAGGGAACTGGAGATGAAAAAGAGAAGAAAAAAAACAGTAAGGTGTGATGGAACAAAAACGGAACTGAACATTTCTGATGTGAAAATGTTCATAGGAACAAATTTCAAACCCAACGATCAAAAACATGACACTGAACAAACAGCTACTTTTTTTAAAACTGTCCACAGTTAGAGAAGAATTAAAGAAAATTCCAGAAAATATTACATACGTTGGCATGAAAGCAATAAAACACTCAAACAGCAGCTGAGCTCACTGATCACACTGATCTGAGATTAATGGGTGTGGCCTAATATTCTAATATTCTAATGAGCATGCTTGACTGACAGCTCTGTCTCTGAGACTCCGCCTCTCAGGTAACTAAACACAACAGCACAGTCCATGTAGCTCGCTAGCTTAGCTTTCACTCACAATTCCAGTGACTGATTAAACATTAAAAATCATCTTTTTTTCTTATTTTCCCTCATTGAATATTTGCATTTTGGTAAATTTATTAAAAAATATTTCTAAATGTATAATTCTTTCTGTAATATCCACTGATTTCTGGAGCTTATTTTTCCAGAAAAATCTCAGCATAATTCATTGTTATGACATCGTGGAAAATATTGCAGTATGATTTGGTATATGGTATACGATGATATGTGATATTTGTAAAAACTAAAACAAAGAAAGAAACAAGAATAAAATGATTAAATAAGTAAATTTGAACATACTGGAGACATTCACAAAAGTGTATTGCGATGTAAATTTATCAGATGTTTCTAAATAGATACTAATAATGATCGTAATTTATATAAACTGACCATCGATCAACGTCACCAAAATATACAACTCGACACACGTTAAATCAACACCGAAAGCTATTTCACATCCAGAGCTCATGAATTCTCAGGGACCGAGCGGACCTTGGCATCGCAGAGCCGTAACCATGGAAGCGGTCGGAGAAAAAGCCCATTGCACTGCTTTCACAAGGATAAATCATCTTTTCAGTCCCGGAGAGTCGAGAGAGAGAAACCCAGAGAGCTCACAAAGCTTTTTCCTGCGCCGTGTTCTGGGAAAAAACATCATCATCCCGTGACCTGCCGTCTGCTCTGAGAGACTCTGAGTGCTCAAACCTTCTCTAAAGTCCATTACATCTTCATGGCCAGACTCCAGGTCTGTTCTTTTCACCGAGGAAAAAAATAAAAAAAAATGTTCTCACGCTTAATGAGTCATCTGAAGCAGGAAACAGGCGCCACGGTTCCAGTGTTAGTTACAGGAAGGTTAAGACTCGCTTCACATCCACAAGAGTGAATACAGCAAATATAACAAACAATTAGTACTACAATAACGCACTAATGACTGAAGAGTGTTTACTCTAGAGTTACACCACGGCGCTGCTGAGTCCTGCGCTCTGATTGGTCAGAAGGTGTTGATTAGTTCTCTATAACAGCAGCTCTGACAGTAGCGCAGGTTTATATTAATGCGCTCGTTCTTATACGTTATCGTTTCTATAGCGACAGCTCATTCACAGGGACGTGTACAGTGAGGTTTTCTTAGAGTAAGGAGACGTCTATTTAACATTTATGGAAGGAGTCTCCAGTGTCAGAGGTAAAGAGTTTAAGGTTTCTGACGTCCTCAGGACAGAGGAGTTTACGCTTCTTTGCGGTTTCAAGCTGTGTTTTTTTTTCAAGAGAGAGAATAAAGAGACGCTGGCGAGGGAACGACTGTTTATAGCTGCTATAACGTAAGTGACAACAGGAACTAACTTGCTTCATTAACATTAAATGTAACTTTAAAGAATGATGTGTTATTCTGTAGTAAATAAAATTGTAATCGTTGGTAAACTGCAGTGGTATAAGAGGAATAAAACCTTGGGGACGTGCTGTTAGAGGAACATAATTAACTTGCCGCTGCACTGCTGTCAGAGCTTCCTCTGTAGGAAATTAAACACCTTCTGACCAATCACAATCCAGAATTCAAGAGATCAGGACTGCTCCAGTGCAGCTATGTGATAAAGAAAGCAATAATTAAAGTCATTTTGGTTTTCATATTTGTGGCGTCTCTCCATCTCGCCTTTGGACATGATTACGTTTTAAAGAGAAGTTTGAAATTCGCTCATCTGTCACTCTCCTGATGCACGGGGTCCTCGTGGTTAATGAGGAAGTTCAAAGCTTTAGTGAACGCTTTTCAGCTGAATACATTAACACGTTCTTTGTAACTGATAGGTTTTGATTTGAAAAGGCACGCTGCAGCAGCGACAGGCCCGAGTGTCGCCTCTTTAACAGAACATTTCAAATCCCATTAAAGCAACACTCCATGATGACAATACGGCTAATTCTGAATGAGAGCTGAGGTGAATAAGTTCACATTTCACACACTATGCTAAAGCTAAGCTTTCAGTCACTGATACGTATGCTAGCCTGGTAGAGAGCAGTACACCTGGTGTCAATGTACCATGATATTACTCCAGGTTACGCTAACACAGTATGACAGTATGCTAACACAAGATTACTATACGCTGTTTTTTAATGAGCCACTATGTTTGAAAAATCTTATAGCAACTGATGGTACTGCATCCTGAGACATCTCGTGGTTAACACCTTTATTCCCAGGGACCGATATTTCCAGGATATTATGTTTATAAGATCTTGTGCTTCCAGAGCAGTATGTTCCCAGTGTCCTATGTTTCCAGGTCCCTATATTGCCAGGGCCCCTATACACACAGGGACACATATGTCCAGGATCATATGTTTCTAGGCTCTTATGTTTCCAGGTTCCTATATTCACAGGTATATTCCTATGTTTATGGGGTGTTGTGTTTCCAAGACCTGAGTCATATGTTAAGTTTTAGAGACTTCTTTGCTTCCCAGATACCCACGTTCCCTAGGCCCCGTGTTTCTAGGTTCCTATATTCTCAGGGCCAAACATCACCAGGGCCTGATGTTCCCAGGATCTTGTTCTTCAAGGGTCTCGTGTTCTCAGGAACCCTATATTTCCATATATTATGTTTATATGGTGTTTTGTTGCTAGTTCCCTGTGTTTCCAAGGCCCTATGTTCCCAGGGTACTGTGTTCCTAGGGTCCTATATTCCCAGTTTTTTGTGTCCCTCATGTTCCAGGGGCCCTATTTTCATAGATCTCTATGTCCCCAGGATCGAGGGGTCTCGAGAGGCCAACATTCCTCGGGTCCTCTACGTTCCCAGGATCCTGTGTTTTCAGGGGCTTCAGGAAAGACTAAAGATTGCCGTGAGATTGCTGTGGACGATTCCACACGGACACTCTAAATATTCTTCTTACTGAAGTCTATACCCGAGTCTCCTTCATTATTCTGTGGATAACTTCACTTGGATAGTAAAGATTTAAAGTTTAAAAACTCTAATCAAATAAAAAAAAAGACCCTGATGCTCGTACTGAAGAGTCCTTTCAACACTCTCAAGGGTTCTTCCCCGTGTCGTCTCAGGGAGTTTTCCGTCACCACTTGTCACCTCTGGCTCTCATTAGGGATAAATCTGAATCCATATGTGGATTTCTGTGAAGCTGCTTTGTGAAAATGTCCATTGTTAAAAGTGCTGTATAAATAAACGTGAATTGAATTGAACTGTATTCTGATCTGCTCAGGATCTGATTCTCCAACGGCCCTGTAATCCCAGGGAGCTATATTTCCCGAAACACACATTTCTGATGTGCAGACATCGTGCACTCCATAATCCCACGTTCCCTCGCCTAATGGCAGCAATATATCTTACAGTAGAAATGGTTCTGTGCATCATACACACACTGTCAGCACTTACACTTTGCCATCTGCAGAAATGTATTATGTTTAATTCAGATCATTTGCTATAAAACAAGATCTTGGCGGATTATTTTTAAACTAGCGCAATCTGGCTAAAACCTTGTCATTATCTGTCCTTAAAACAATCTGCCCATATGGAGATCTACTATTGTTTGTTGCAGTTCCCATTTCTGACCACTAGGTGCAATAACAACTCTATGCAAGCGGCGTGAGGCAGGAGCGCGCTCGGCCCCATGATTTCACAACGTCTACAAACGCGAGCAAATCTGTCCATCTGAAAATCTGTCCATCTGAAAATCTGTCTATCTGAAACTCTGTCTATCTGAAAATCTGTCTATCTGAAACTCTGTCCATCTGAAACTCTGTCCATCTGAAACTCTGTCTATCTGAAAATCTGTCTATCTGTCCACTAACACCATATTTTATTGAAATAGTCAGAGGTTCAAAGGAAGTGACGAGTATTTGAATGGAATTTAAAATGTATGGAGTTGTGAATGAGGACTTTATGAAGATTAATATTTGTTGAATAGCTGATATATAGCACATGTCCTCAGGAACTTCTAATCCTTAATGATCGTGTTGTTTTCTAGTCTGATAGAAGACGCTGTTTCACCTCTCCTCTCTGTTATCCCAACCTGAGCTACTCGCTATTGCTAATCCTGAATCATTCCACACCCGAGCTCATGCTTAAACCCAGCTTTAACATCTAATCACTGCTAGCCATGTTAGCATGTTTAGCATGTCTGACCCGAAGCTTTGGTGCTCGGGTTTTGTTTTTGTCAGCGATGGAGGTGTCTATTGTACGTTTCTCTGCGATATTATTCCCCAGCTCTGTCTCTCCAACATGCCAGGATGCTTCACCTCCCACACACTCGCAACATTTCTGCTTTATTTTGCTCAGGTTTCACTCCTAGCGTCACTTTCTGCATTATTTTGTGAAGTGGGCGTGTTATTTGTCCTTTTGACTCCACAGCAGGTGCCGGTGGCTGCACAGTGTTTCACACAACAATACAACTTCGGGACACGTTGTACAAAACACTGTTTAATTTCATAAACCCAAAAGAACCCATGACGGTTTCCACTCTCTCACGCCCCAGCCCTCATCAACTAAAGCACTCTTTAAATTACTGCCATTTGACGGACTTTCCTTTAACCGGTTTTCGTTGATGCCACGATTCAGTGAAAAATCGCTACTGGACAGGATTTCTTATGTGGACGCTTTATATTTAAGCCTTTCATCGCTTTTATAAAATATCCAAATATCTTGTTTAAAAATGTGCACTCATCCTGGGAGAGCAAAAATATCCTAAGTTTAAAAAAAGAGCAAATAATCATGTGTCAGTTAATCGGTTAAAAGCAAAACAAACAAAAAACATCCATGTGATCATTTTAAAAAGAGACAAAAACGAAAACACACACATGGGCAGCTAAAATAAATCGATGTGGTCAGTTAAACAAACAAACAAACAAACAAACAAACAAACAAACAAACAAAAACAAGCCAACAAAAAAACCCTTTGTGGTCAGTAAAAAACAAACAAAAAAAACAAAAAAGCAAATAAAAAAACATACTTCATCAGTTAAAAAACAAAACAAAAAAAAAAATGCTGTATTTTCAGATGTTAAAACCAAACAAGTAATGAAAAACCCATCATCAGTTAACAACAACAACAACAACAACAACAACAACAACAACCACAACACACCGACATGGGCAGCTAACGAAAAAACCAAAAACTGTGTCGTCAGTATGAAAAAGAATAAATCCCCGTGTGGCCAGTTTAAACAGAAAACGCCCCATGTGTCATGGTCACAGAGCTGAGATGCTAATTACACTGCACCATGTTCCCTGATAAACAGCCATCATTACATAATGAGCGACCATTTGCTGACTGTTTAGTCATATTTCCATTATCATATCCAGAATGCTAATGATTAGCCATGTTCGTTTTAAGGGCTACACTCGGCCTGCTGTTAGCTAAAAAAAAAAAAAAAAAAAAGATGCTTCACACTCAGGTCATCTCGCTGCACTTTAACAGCTACCTTTTCTCTCCGTCATACAGATTTAAATTCTTAACCACACCGTGATGAGTGTTTCACAGACAAAATTATTTTATTTTCGTGCCCTTGTCCCAGCCACACGTTTGAGTTTAAAAAAAAATATTCTCATTACCATATTTCACAAGTGTGTTACAATTAGCCAACGTTTAATTCCGCTGTCAGATCGTCCAGAAACTTTCAATGTTTCATAATTAAGCTGTGATTGAGTTTGGGTGATGTTTTCTTCACGTGCCTGCTGGATAAATCCGTCTGATCACTGTGTGTGTGTGTGTGTGTGTGTGTGTGTGTGTGTGTGTGTGTGTGTGTTTGCTCAAACTGAAACAGGAAACAGGAGTCACGTCCTCAACACACTCAGGCCCGAGGAGACGAGACCGTTAAGCATCCTGACCTCGGATAGCCTGCAATTCCCTGATCACATGACCTCTAAACACGGCCCGTTAAGCTCCGCTAAACGAGATTAGCTCAATCAGAGATGATGGGCTAATGCCACGCTGAATTAAACCAGGTCACATCAAGTGCTGATGCTGTGGCTAGGAAAGATTCAAGAAAATAGTTTAGCTAAAAAACTAAATGAGACAAAACCTGTTTGACGTCTGACTGTTAATTTCCTTAATTTTGCACTCCGACAATAATGTAGCTAACACACACACACACACACACACACACACACACACAAAACAACAAAAGAAATTATCCAAACAAAAATGCCCAAATGTTCATATACTCACTTTAAAACATCATTAAACTCTGGAATGTTACTGTATTTATAATTAATCAATTGTGTAAAATATCAGCGAAGGTCCATATTTACACTCCAAAGTTACATCCTCGACATTCGGGGCGGAGCCTAAAAGTGACATCAAATCAAATTTCACTCTTAAATACTAGTCAAAGTTACAAAGTCTTCACACTGACAGGTAAAACTCCATGTTTAATGTTTCATCCCATTTTTTAACCTTTCAGCACCTAACAAAAGACTTTAGAAAAACACAGAAACAGAAGTTTACGCTTCTTCGCGGTTTCTCTGTGTTTTTCTCTAATTAACGTGGAGAGAGAGAATAAAGAGCGGCTGGTGAGGGAACGACTGTTTATAGCTGCTGTAACGTAAGTGACAACAGGAACTCACTTGTACCAACATTAAATGTAACTATAAGCAGATAAAAAGTATGATGTGTCGTTCTTTAATAAATAAATCGCTGTGGCGTAAGAGGAATAAAACATATGAGGACGTGCTGTTACAGGAAAATAATCAACTTTGAGCAGTAACAGTAACTCTGCTTCATCTCTCCATCGCACTGTTGATTATTTAACTGTAACAGCACGACACACACAGTGTTTATTACTTACAGGAAGTGACTGAATGTCTATATTTGTTTTTATCATCATCTCCTCATGAGGAACATTCCATAAATTTGCTTCTTCAAGATATTTTCACTCGATATCTTTCAGCCCTGCTAAGAGGAGACTGTAATATAATGGAATATAATCCAGGAGCTCATGTTGCAGTCACTCCTTCACTCTGTCTGACCTGGAAGTGGAGGCTCGATAGCCAGCGTAATGGAATAAAGGTGTACAGGAATAAAGGTGTACTCCGGGGGTTCTTCCCTTTTTACGCCGCCCCGCAGCGTGATATCAAAGTCATCTGCAGTCTTTTGAGCGGCGGAGCTTTAATCCCTGCCTCGCCTGCTGTAGATGAAATAAAACGCCGGGGTGTTGCACCACATGTCGTACTCTCGCTAACTCACAGGAGGTTTTGATCTGAGCAGAAATGTCACGCTGACCCGCTGGTTCCCTGCAGACTCCAGAGTTCTCCTACCTGCAGGTTTCAGGCTGGCTGCCGTGTCCCAGTTCAGACCAACTTACCAAAAAGTTTAAACCAACTTTTTTAAATGTGGTGCTGAGGCCATAAATTACCTTAAAGGAACATTTCTGGGAAAAAAAATAGCATGTTACAAATGCTTTTAATAAATCAGAAAACTACCCATAGAGAAATCGGCACTAATTACCAAAAGTATGTGCACCCCGACCATCACACCCATATGTGCATTTGTTGAACGTCTCATTCCAGATTTATTCCCCTGTGTGTGCTCTTATAATGAGCTCCACTCTTCTGCGAAGTCTTTCCACTAGATGTTGGAGCGCGGCTGTGGGGATTTGTGTTCATTCA
>CM074988.1:23952617-23968768 GCA_037576825.1 Pangasius krempfi | reverse complement strand
TATATATATATATATATATATTTCTTTTCCCATACAGGCCACACACCTATGTCGTTTAGGTATGATTATCGATAAACATCCATAATGGAAATGTTTATATAATGTATATATTCATATTTATACAGCGTTTGATTGATGAAGTTCCTGTCTGCTTGCATATCCTACAAATCCCAGAGTGCATTTCAACTCCAGTCACGTGACCCGCTCAGATGCGATGCACGGAAAATGAAAAGATTTCAGGATAGGGGAAGGAGTGCATCCGAAGTGCTGTAATGTCGCAAACAGAAACCAGAAATCGTGGATTTATTAGATGCGAAATCGCCGTGTATAGTGAAGGTGAAGTTCCTGTCCATTTGAGAAACGTGCAAATGTCCAGAATGACGAGTGTTCGATCGTGAAAAAGCCCTTTAGCTATTCTCATATTGCTACATCAGCGTGATTTTTTTTTCCCAAATCGCACAACACCAAACCAAAGAGAGCTTATTATCTGACATCATGCTACAAGAACAAAAATCCAAAAATAAAAATAATAAATAAATAATTGAACGAACAGATCGGCGACTATGATACAGCACGATGCGGTCGGCGTTCTGGAGCTAACGACGCGGAACAGAAGTACGCCGGTTCTGGAACAGCGTGCGAGGCAGAAGGCAGTGTAGCTGGTGCTTTCTGAGTTTTCAAACGTTTTCAACCGAATACACAACACACTGAGATTAGAGCGCCACCTAGCGAGTGCCTTGTCAATCCAGGGGCAGAGAAAAGACACCGCTTTGCGTTCCGTTCATCCACATTCATTCGACGAGCAACGAGCAGCAAAGTAAGAGATTTCCGGAATGATCTACGATACGAGGGCTTTCAGCATGCAGCTCTACGACGAATCACAGAAACGAAAGAAGAATTAATTCCGCATTAAATATTAAATGCATTTCTGCAAAATCCCATCAAGCAGATCGATTTTAATTGACATCAATTACACGCAAAAAACGTTTTGCTTAACAAACTGACGTTGTGTTCACACTAGCAAGAGACAGGGGTTGTTTCTTGTGGGCGTGGCCTATTCAGCTTTTTAACTTAAAAATTTAAGTTAAATATTTAACTCCTCTTCGACGGACGAATGGTTCGTTTGCTCGTGGAAATGTCACAACTACTATTTTTGTCCCTTGTGGGCGTGGCCTATTAAGGTCTGTATTTTTTTTTTCTCCCAGAACTCAAAAATTTGACATGTAAATATTTCACTTCTTTTGGAAAGTTGTTTTGAAACAAATGCTTTTGCCTTAAAAAGGTTTTTTTGTGATTGTGGGTGTGTCACAGTTATTTATTTTTCTTTAGAACTCCTTTTCAAACACTGTTTTGAGACAAAATTTTCCACTTAATAATGTTTGGTTGTATCATAAAAACATGTTTTCGTTACCTGTGGGCGTGGCCTGTTCCCTAACATCAGAAATGTGACTGTTAATATTTCACTCTTCTTCATTGTTCAGTTTTTTTCTGTTTAAAATCGACTTTCTCAATATTTATGTATTAATTGGATTTGAGGGCGGGGCTTTGCATGAATTTGTGATGCATGAATGATTACTGGCTCCTCCAAAGCAACCCTAGTCCCGCCCACGTGTTTTCTATTGGCTCACATGACCACGACTCATGAAATCACAAGTTCACCTAGATAACGTTGGCACAAAACAAAACAGTAAACACTACCAGAAACAAATGTGCGTCTTTCACGTCCTGCGTCCTTTCCCCTTCGGTGAATCGGCTTCTCCGCCAGGTGAACGGTATTCACGTTTTGCATAAATATTGAAAAAAATTGGCATATTTATATTTACACTGTACATGTGAATGTTGACAAGAGCTCCTCTCTTGATCGTTACAGTTTAGGCCACGCCCCTTCACTTGTCTTAAGAGTCATGCAATGTTGTGTGAAAAAACTTTCGTCTGATGTTTTGTCGCTTGCTAGTGTGGACATACGGTAATTGTGCGACTGCTGTACATATTACATTTTCCTCAAAGGTAAAACTTAATTAGTTGGTATGTAATGGGCATAAATAATAAAAAAAAAAGATATAGATCATATATATATATATGAACACCCTCAAAGTGCGGTTTCATAAAACACAACAGCTTTCTTCTTCTTCTTCTCTGCTGCGAAGTGGTTGTATCTCCTGCGTTAAGCAAAGCTCAAATGGATGATTGACATCTCTAACGTTTTATAGAATATTTACAGTAAAATTAAATAAAAGGTTAAGCTTCGTGTCAGTAACGAAAGAACTGGTTCCGTGTTTATAATCATGGATAAAGTGAACGTGTGTCCACTGAGATGTGTTTTATTTTATTGCTCTTGCAATGTCGAAAAATCTATTTAAAATAGAAAACATCGACTACGGAGAATGGAAGAACACTCGAAGGTAGCGTCGACCGTCGTCACGGAAACGGAAAATGTGCAGCTCATGCATGATGGCATGATGAGAAATTAAAAAAGGTCCTGCGTGTGTGATTGTGGAGTTATATACTGCTTATATACAGCATATACAAAGGTAGTGATGCGTAATATTAGCATCAGGATGGAATCGTCATGGCAACGCATTTAGCACATTTTGTAGATTTCTGTCTTCTTTGTCTTTTTTCTTTTAATCAAGGAAGCTTATATTACACAGGAGGCGAAGTAGAGACTAGCAACTCGACCACTACTTTGTTCTACTTTGAAAGAGACGTTTAAAGAAAAGAGACGAGAAAGAAAGAAGGAAAATGAAAGGTTAGGATTAGTGAGGTGTTAGCGCATCTTGAATTTTGGGTTTTTTGTTTAGATAAGTCGCCCAGTAGACCAGGTTAAAGGTACCAAAGAGCAGAGGAAACGCTATTCTGGCGATCCGGTCAATTTTGCTCACACTGTTGAACGTTTTCTTCGCCTCAGCAGGTTTGGGTTTCGGCTCTTCTTTCGGCTCGGTTGGTGGAGGAGGTGCGCTTTTGGCGATGGTCGCTAATCCTGGATCTCTGGCGATGTTGGGGGCGAAAGCGGTTGCCGTGGTAGCTGTGTAGGTGTTGTTCTTCTTCAGGAGAGACTCCTTTTTCTTCTTTTGCTGTAATGTTAAGGAAGCAGGAAGTGATTAGCATAACAACAAGAAAAAAAACCACGCACCTCAGTCTAGTGGCTTAAGAACTTAAGCCCAAGAATTTAAGCCTATTAACTTAAGCCCAGGAATTTAAGATGAGGAACTTAAGCCCAAGAACGTAAACTCAGGAACTTAAGCTCAGGAGCGTAAGACAATGAACTTAAGCTCAAGAACTTAAGCCCAAGAACTTCAGCCCAGGAACCTAAGTAATTTGATCCCAGGAACTAAATATCAGGAACTCAAAAGAAGAACCTGGAGCTCAGGAACTTGAACCCATTAATTTGAATCTCTTAATTTCGACTCTCTAAATTTTTTAATCTTTCACTCAGAACAGGGATGTCAAAGTCATTTTGGATTAAACATGAATAAATAGAGTTGCACACCTTTTCAGGTACGACACTCTTCCCGTCCCAGGCATAGCCCCTCTTTGTGAAATAGTTGACGGTGGCGAATTCGATGAGGGCGGAGAACACAAAGGCGTAGCAGACGGCGATGAACCAGTCCATAGCAGTGGCGTAGGCCACTTTGGGCAGAGAGTTTCTAGCGCTGATACTCAGAGTGGTCATGGTCAGGACAGTGGTCACTCCTGCAAAAGGAAACAAACAGTTCACTCTTTTATTCATCTGTTTTTTCGTTTGTATTTAATTTCTAGGTGGAGGAGCTAAAAAGGGGAAAGAGGGAAATCTGCAGCTTGATGCTAACTATCTGCGGCAGGATGAATTTGAGATTAACAAACAAAAGTTATAACTGCTGAAGCGTTTTCTGTGGCATTAGTGAAGGAATCTGGAGAAGGTTGTAGGATTCACGGTTCAGGAGATATGGACTAAACATAAAACGGTGAACTCTAGCGCCACCATCAGGTCGCTGCAGTTCCCTTCACTTGCCAGAACAGTGGGATGGCCGCTGCACCTTTCTGCCAAATTTACCCCAATTATCTTCACTTCTTATTTCCAGGAGGAGCCACGAACATGGAGGACTGAATTTGGAGCACGAGTAATTTTATAGTATTTGGTCTGGACAGATCTGTCAGGTTGGACAGAATTCAAGCTCACGTCCTTATTTATGAAGGTCCATTAGTCCGGTGTAACATTTTCAGCTTTGGAAACGATGATGGAGGTGTCTGTGAGCCAAGCTGTACGTAATCATAAACAATCACGACTGAGTAAAATCCATTAAACGAGTGGAGCTTTGTGTTTGCTGTCTCTGTGCGTTAAAGTTTAATTAAACGAAGCGTGGCTTGCCAGAGTGCTGGAGGCTCACCAGATTCCCACTTACAGAGATCAGACGTCGCCTGGCTGCTCTTTATCTCTATAAAAAATACACTGGATATTGATGACAACATATTTTCCAAACTATAACTTAAAAAGTAAATAAATAAACAGATAAATAAATAAAAATAAGGGGAAAAAATACAATGTGGAGGAAAATTCTAGACCAGGAAAAAGCAGCAAAACATCTGGTGCCAGGAGAATAATTCAGAGAGACTTCTTCAGACGCTTCACCGCGAGACAGACCTGCGCTGGATAAACGGAGTTTTAGGAAACATGGCTGATAAGCGCGGATGTCTTCAAGGTTTCTCTTTTTTTTTTACAAGCAGCATCACAGATGGCAATCAGGGAAAATCACGCTCCACACTCGGGGAAAAAAACAGTTTTCTCAGACGACTTCTGCTGCTCTGACTTTCTTATCTCAAACAGTTTGTGGGAAAATCACTTCTCTACTGTTTAATTGAGAAAATTCTAGATGCTGATTTATAAATATAAAAAAAAATCCAGGTTGAAATTTGATATTTGTAAGAAAATCCTCTACAATTTCATTCTGAAGAGGAAAAGAAATGATAATGTTGTGATTGCAGGTCATCTAGAAACTGAGACTTTTTAGAATAATTCCATTAATTCCATTTGGACTTTCTGTTTATTCCTAAAAAAAGAAAAGAAGAAGAAGGAAAAGAAGAAGACGCATTTTAGATGCAATTTATCCAAAAATCCAAAATCTGAAATCTCTACCTGCAGTGTCTCGCATTAAAGACATTTTTCCAGTGTGAAAAGTTTTTATATTCCCCAGTAAGTAAATATTTTTTTACTTTGAATACAGAAAATAAGAAAAAGAGTATTTTTGGCCCAACAGATGTTCACAAATCACTGACTCTGTACATTTGGACATAACAGAACATCATTTGGATGTTTTTCAGGGGAATAAACAGAGGTTAATGACAGAGCAGATTAACTTGGCCAGCTAACTCATGCTAATTAGCAAGTTCTGCACACTTCCTGACACTAGCTTGTTAACTGTAACCATGACAACGATTTCTGGTCCCTTGAGTGTGACTCACTTATGGATAAACAAGCGCACAGCATTGTGGGAAATCCCCAGGGACGTCCACTGAAAGAAGAATAACAGATTCATGAAAATAACAACTTTGGAAGTGTGAAACGGTCGAGTCCCGTCTGACCGCCGCGATTCTGTAATTCACACCTGTCAAACGTGTGGAAAAATAGTTTGCAGACATTTCTGATGGCGTTCGGATCGTCGAGTTCGCACCTCCGCCCGCTCCACGCTGTTAAAACTGTCATAACGGAGTGTTTTTGGAGTATTTTAGTCCGTGCTGTGAATCTTAAAGCTGATATAGCAAAGTCCATAAACAAGAAATTTCAGCTTTCACTTGTAATAATATTAAATAAAAAATTCTCAGTGTAACCATGTAACCATGACAACGAGTATAAACAACGAGTATAAACAACGAGTATAAACCGTAGTTTAGGTTTACGGACTTGCCCCGCATCTCTGCCCTCCTTTTACAGCTGTAACAGCTTCCACTCTTCTGGAAAGGCTTTCTACAAGATTTCAGAGTGTGTCTTTGGGAATTTACGCTCATTCAGGCAGAGAAGCAATTCTGAGGACAGGCACTGATGTCTCTCAAGCGACGTTCCAGTTCATCCCAAAGATGTTCAGTGGGATTGAGGTCAGGGTTCTGTGCAGGACACTCGAGTTCCTGGACACCAAACTCATCAAACCATGCCTTCATGGAGCTCGCTTTATGCACAGGAGCATTGTCATGCTGGAACAGGAACTGTTCTTCCCCAAACTGCTGCCATTAACGTTAAACATTCCTCTTCACCGGAGCTAAGGAGCCCAAACCCTGATAAACATCTCCAGATCTTTATCCTTCATCACTACACTTTACTGTGGGCTCTGTGTGGTCCGGTAGGAGGCGTTCTTCTGGCGTCCACCAAACCCAAATTCATCCATCAGACTGCCAGGTAGTGAAGCGTGAGTCATCCCTCCAGAGAAGATGTTTCTTGCTCCAGAGTCCAGCGTCGGTGCTTTACACCACTCCAGCTCATGCTCGGCGTTGTACACAGTGATCTAAGGCTTGTGTGCAGCTGCTCGGCCATGAAACCCATTTCATGAAGCTCCTGATGCACAGTTCTTGTGCTGATGTTGCTTCCAGAGGCAGTTTGGGGCTGAACGATGTAGTGAACAATGCTACAGAGAATAGCTGATTTTTACACGCTTCAGCACTCAGCAGCTCGCTCTGTGAGTTTGCGTGGACTTCGTAGCTGAGCTGTTGATGCTCCTAGACACTTCCATTTTACAATAATAGCACTTCCAGTTGCCCGGGGCAGATCTAGCGGGGCAGAAATTTCACCACTGGGCTTGTAGTAATGGAGGAATCGGGTGACAGTGCTGCATTTTTAAAATCACTCAGCTCTTCAGTGCGCCCCGTTCTACTGCTAATGTGTGTGTCTATAGAGACTGCATCAGGGGGCGTGGCTAAAACACCTGAACTGAATCATTAGGAGGGGTGCACATACTTTTGGCTATACAGTGTATCTGAAGAAGAGTTCCATGAATAATAACTGAGTACTTCTTTTGTAATAATAGTGGATAAACCATAAAAAGCACAGAAGGTTTCCATAGAAACAGGACGTTTTGGTGTGTTGGACAAAAGTCTTTGATCCAGTGAAGAGCTTCTGAGGATGTAGGAGGTGAAATAAATTAACTATATATAATATTATATATAAATATTCATGCAAAAATAATATTATGATAATGATTTATTTACATTTTTATAACCACGTGCTATTCTTCTGGTGCAGAAAAGAGAAAATTATTTATTTATTTATCTATTTATTTATTTAGCATGAAAGAAAGCAAGACATGTAATATGTGTATATATATATATATATTTTTTTTTTATTTCACTTTCAGGGCTTCTGTATTTCTCATAAAAGTTTTCAGCAAAGAAACAAAAAAACGTTTCAAAGGAGAACCACAGTTCTAAATGTCATTATCAATGCGCTAATGAATCTTTTTTTAAAACAAACAAATAATAAATTAACCTCTGCGCCATTTCAAGCATATCGCATTTTGTACGCTATGTTTTGAAAATCCTAATAGTAATAATATTATTAATACTAGAACTGCAAACAGTCAAATTCTCCAAAATGATGTTTTTATGAAAGTAAACACTCAGACATTTATTTATCATTTATGGGAGAAAAAGAAAGAAGGTTGTGGAGGGGAAATGAGGTCACAAAACCGCAGCCACACACACACACACACACACACACACACACACACACACACACTATAATAACCGCCACCGCATCCTGCTGCTCCGAGCTTCGCTTTAGATTTGAGAGCTCTACGGCTTTAACATCGATTTTAAAACCCCAGTTTAACACTTTATCTTTATCTCAGTGATCAATAAAAAGTAGGAAAAGTAGAAAAGTCCTGATGCCGAGTGCGTTACAGTCACAGATCACTGCATGTCTCCTAATTTCTTCTTGGAGTTTGGATTCAATCCTTTTGCGCTTTATAAAATATTAAAAGGTGTTAATTATAATAAGCCCTTTAATAAGCCCTATTCAGACGGGTTTAGTTTTCAGGATGATACGGTGAGGTTTAACACGTGACCCATCATTTATTCCTTATTTATAACTCTGAATAATTTCTGTATATTTTGTATATTTTACAGGATCATGTCTCCCTAAAAGGATCTAGTGTTAAAACTCACTGCTGTAGGGTTCAGTCTAGAATCTTCTGAAAGTCACCCTTTTTTCTAGAAGTTTACAAAAAACTAATTTTTTTTCATTTCTATATTTTAATTAAAAATATTATAACATCGTTATTATGTAACACTTGAGTCCAGGGACAAGCTGATCGGCTGAAATGTCGTTAACAGAGTTTTCGAAATGCTTCTTTCTGATTGGTTGAAAGGCAGGAGTGTGATCAGAAAAACGTCGGAGGTAAATCCAGATCAACACACTGTTTACCATAACTGTGTTGGACTGTTACCATGACAACAGGCTGGTGATATTAATAATTTGCAAAATATTATTCATCGAGTTGTTTTACTTAAAAAAAAAAAAAGAAAGAACAGTGTGAGATAACGTGAGAACACCCTACGAGACGTAACCATAGCAACAATCATACAGCAGCAGCCTACTGATATGTGAGGGGGGCGGAGCTAGAAAGACAGATAAATAAAATGTTCAGGTGTTTTATAATTGTGTTATAATTTAATGATTAAGAAGTGGAACATGTCTAAACACTTTGTTACACTTAAGTATTATTTCGAGATGTTTATACTTTATTTGAGCGTTACTGAAAATGAATATTCTTACTTAATTACATTTCCAAGATAAAAATTTAATTTTTTACAGCTAAGATATTTATTTGGACCTTTGAAGTACAAATCATTACAAATCTAAAAGCTCTTTTCTTCGTTCTTCCAGCCAGTGACTGTGTGCCATATGCATTTTATTTACATTTTATTTACGTCATTGTAGAAAAGCGTATCGTGCGAATTCGCCATCTCCTGTGACCTCATCCGTGAATTCATCAGTTAGAAACGTTTACTTTTTAAGTAACTTAACTTTAACTTAAGTATAATTTATTTATCGGTACCACCCCTTTCAGTGGGCGTGGTCTTCGTTATAATGCAGCTGAGCGTCTTGCTGATCTTTTACAACCATATGAGCTGTGATGCCCCACTGAGACTCTGTGTGCGTGCGTGTGTGTGTGTGTGTGCGTGTGTGTGTGTGTGTGTGTGTGTGTGTGTGTGTGTGTGTGTGTCTGCGCGCACGTGTGTGTTTACACACTCACCAAACACGGTCCTGGCAGGAACGGATTCTCTGTTGAGCCAGAAGGAAACCTGGGACAGGATGACGGTCATGATGCACGGCAGATACGTCTGAATGACAAAGTAGCCGATCTTCCTTTTCAGGTGGAAGTGCGTTGTCATGACAACGTACTCGCCTGGGGACAGAGCGGCGGTAGACAGAGGGATGAGAGACAGAACGAGAGAGTGGAGTGAAAATATTATTCAGAGACAAAAAAGACCGAAGGACTGAAAAGGACTGCGTTTAGACAAATGATTATTAATAGAATAATGACACTTATTCATGAGATTATTAACATGTTATTACACGTGTATAGAGAGGAGAAGAGTAATGAAGAGTAATAATGAGTAATAATGAGTAATAATGAGTACATGGAGCACAACCGCTCTTTAATCAGATCCACAACATGGCACATATAAATGACAAATACACCAGCCAACCGCTATGAACTCTCTATGAACGCTATATTCATAAAGCATCATACTGTGCTTATTCATCTGCACAATTTGCTGTGCGATTGTGTAAAATTATCTTTCATATAAACACATCAATCTTTTAAAGGAGGTTCATTTCAGTGTGAACGTTCCTTTAAACTGCAAATATGCAAATACAGGCCAGTTTACGAGGGAAAGGGGCGGGGCATATAGAGTAGTTATATGGAGTTTTTCAAATTTGCATATTTATATAATTTATATTTCTTGATGAGTTTTTTTTTGTGCTAGAGACCAGAGTTTAAATCCATGTCTCTATTCATTACTTTCACAATTCCCAGACTTCCACACTTCCGAATCCATTCCGAACTCCAACAACAGAATGAACTACAAACTCAGTCACATGATACATGATTTAACTACCCTTTTAATTACCCCAAACTTCCATTCATTCATTCATTCATTCATTTATTCATTCATTCATTCAGCGCGAAGTCTTGCTCCTGGCTCTGCTCTTGAGTAATGACTCCAGCGCCTTTTGCCTTGGAGCACATGCACGAGCTCACAGACGCTCACGATTGGCTAGTGTGACTGTGATTGACAGGGGAGAGAGAGTATGCCCCTCCCACTCAGAGCACACCGATAGCTACGCTCTTTAGGAATCCTGAACACGGAGAGCTGTGACATCGTCGGGATTTGACCCTGTGAGCGAATTTTATTTTATAAATAGAATAAAATAATCTGTTTTATAAAGGTTCTACCTGAAATGCAAAAAGTTTTGCATTCACTCTACATTTTGGAGTTTGTCCAATTTTGGTTCCTCTTAAAACCCTTAAGAATTTCATCTAAAACCATGTGACAGGCGATTTACCTTTCAGAGAAGAGACACGATTCAACATCTAGAAGATATATCAAGCCCAAAACTTCAATTCAACTCTAAAATGTATTTATTAATGAGTTTAAAAGCACATAATCTTTAATAGAATTTAATTCCTTTGTGCTTTTTCTGTTTTATTTACAAAAAAATAAAAAAAACGACTAATACCTGATGAGAAATACGGTATAAAATTCTCCCAAAAGAAAACTGACTCATAAAATCCCTACTGCGTGATGATTTAGACAGTTTGCTAAATGTTAGCTATTAGCACCCCTTATTTGTTAGCCACATTAGCACTGTAGCATCAGTGCATAATTAAAGAATGTGTCTTGTGTAAAACAGTTTCAGAGTCGTTTCACTTGTTCATGTATAAACTGAGCGTGACACTCTGACAGAGACGGCCGTGTTTTATTAGAACAGACGACTCTCAGGACGCTAATACTCTTTAGCTGTAACGGCGGCAGATTAATCGAGCGCAGTGACTCACACACACACACACACACACACACACACACACACACACACACACACGCGTTTCTCATCGACTTGTAATAAAAAGCTTTTCTGGCTTTGACAACACAATCGATACACACTTATTTAACGGCCATGAGACATCGATCCTTCGGTCTCGGATTGATAAATATTGCAGAGAATCGAACTGAGGAAACGTGTGTGTGTGTGTGTGTGTGTGTGTGTGTGTGTGTGTGTGTGTGTGTGTGTTCAGAGACAATCAGATTTCTGCACTAATGTTACAAAGTTGTAGCGTTATCAGTGAGTTCAATTCCTTAATATATATATATATATATATATAAATATAAATAAATAATATTTTTGTTCAATAGCTGGTTTAATGGTTAAGCTGCACACTGCAAATCTCTACAATACAGATAGTCAAATTTATTCCATTATTTTAATTCCATTAATTATTTCTTATTATGAAATTACAAAAAAATTCAAGCAAAAATATGGGATTAATTCTATTCCACGTACCGGTGCTGGACTGGACGACGCCCGAGTCCACCGTCTGTCCCATCAGGTCGTACTGATTCAGTCGCGATCCGTCTTCAGCCACCACCACTGACTGAGCCGCTCCTCTCGTCCACACGTACACCACCTCGGCCCGCGTGTACGCATCTGATACACACAAACACACACACGTTCGGACACACACACGTGCGCACACATACACACACACACGTATGCACACACACAAACAAATTTTGATTTGTCATTTTAATTTTAATGGGTGTTTATTTTTTAAAATTGGAAAATTAATCATAAAATTAATTATAACTTTTATTAAAATTAAATCAATCCTAAAATAGCAGGAAGGAACAACGGACGGACGGACAGAAGGAAGGAAGGAAGGAAGGAAGGAATAGGAGGGAAAAATGGGGGTGTGACTTACAGCTGCCGAATTTGAGCGGACAGGCGTGAGCATCCATGGGGAAATCCTCCAAGTGCATCGGGCACTCAGCTCTCACCGTCAACCTGAGAGAGAGAGAGAGAGAGAGAGAGAGAGAGAGAAAAGAGTGCAGAATATAATATCTGTAATATAGCAAAGCACTCAAGGCCTTCAGGCACACACACACACACACACACTCACACACACACACACACATACAATGACAGGATGATGAAGCGGTGGACGTCGCCCCTCACAGTGTGTGTCTGCGTTTATCTTCCCTTTGACATGAATGTGAACTCCTCCTTTTCCTTTAATCTGCTAATAAAGACTGTAAATACTCAGCTTTATGGCTCAGACTTGCACATTTCCCATCTTTTTACTACACAGTGTGTGTGTGTGTGTGTGTGTGTGTGTGTGTTTGTGTGTGTGTCTCAAAGAAACATTCACATCTCTTTCTTCCCCCTTTTACAATATCCCGTCCTGCAGCTCTCCGCATCCCAAACACTACAATACCATGCAAAACAAAAACAGGACGTAATGCCCATATAAGGAAAGTGAAGAACACATCAAAAGAATCAAGGAATCTGTGACAAAGGAAACTGATGCTCGGAGCGATTGATACTCGGAGCGACTGATACTCTGAATGACTGAAACTCTGAGCGACTGACACTCGGAGCGACTGATACTCTAAGCGACTGACACTCGGACCGACTGACGCTTGGAGAGACTGATACTCGGAGCGACTTTTACTCGGAGCGACTGATACTCGGAGCGACTTTTACTCGGAGCGACTGATACTCGGAGCGACTTTTACTCGGAGCGACTGACGCTCGGAGCGACTGACGCTCGGAGCGACTGACGCTCGGAGCGACTGACACTCTGAGCGACTGATACTCGGAGCGACTGAAACTCTGAGCGACTGACGCTCGGAGCGACTGACGCTCGGAGCGACTGATACTCTGAATGACTGAAACTCTAAGCGACTGACGCTCGGAGCGACTGACGCTCTGAGCGACTGACACTCGGAGCGACTGACGCTTGGAGCGACTGATACTCGGAGCGACTGATGCTCTAAGCGACTGATGCTCGGAGCGACTGATGCTCGGAGCGACTGACACTCGGAGCGACTGACGCTTGGAGCGACTGATACTCTGAGCGACTGACACTCTGAGCGACTGACACTCTGAGCGACTGATATTCGGAGCGACTGATGCCCGGAGCGACTGATACTCGGAGCGACTGATACTCTGAATGACTGATACTCGGAGCGACTGACACTCGGAGCGACTGATACTCGGAGTGACTGATACTCTGAATGACTGACACTCGGAGCGACTGACACTCGGAGCGACTGATACTCTGAATGACTGACACTCGGAGCGACTGACACTCGGAGTGACTGACACTCGGAGCGACTGACACTCGGAGTGACTGACACTCGGAGCGACTGACACTCGGAGCGACTGACACTCGGAGCGACTGACGCTCGGAGCGACTGACACTCGGAGCGACTTATACTCGGAGCGACTGACACTCGGAGCGACTGACGCTCGGAGCGACTGACGCTCGGAGCGACTGACGCTCAGTGTAAGTGGTGGGCGTTACCTCATGGTGTAGAGCAGCGTTCCCTCCTCTGTGATGCGCAGCAGCTTATTGGGCATGGTCATGTTGTGCGCTACGGATTTCTTGCCGTTGTGGAAAAACGTGTCGGGGGTCCAGATCTTACTGGCCATCAGGTTGTTGAGGCGCAGCACAGCCATCGGACCTTTAAACTTCAAACGCTCGTCCTTCCAGCTCTGTCTGAAGAACACATCTATGGTGTATTCCTGAAACAGAAGGTGTTGATTAATTTTCTATAACAGCAGCTCTGACAGTAGTGCAGCTGCAAATCCCAGCTTTATATTAATATTAATGCACTCGTTCTAATACGTTATCGTTTCCATAGTAACAGCTCATTCACAGGGACGCGTACAGCGAACACGCCACTTAAACAGATTTAAAAATCCTTAAACATCCTTGATTAAAAAGCAATGCATTGTGGGAAGTGTTGGTTAAAGATCTGGTTGTTAAAGGTTAATGGAAACCTAATGAGACAGTTATAGTGGCTGTAAAAAGTATTTATTGTAAAATCTAAAATATTTACAGCGATGTGTTAACCTTCTGAACCTCAACCACGAAAACTCACTTTAAACACTTTAAAAGTCGTATTTATACTGCGATATATTTACACCTGCTGTTCGGGACACATGGTTTATTTCCTCAGAAGTGATTTACACACCACGTAGATTCAGTTTTTTCACCAAAATGATATTTCTGTATTTCATATAAAAATAGATAAAAGAGATAAAAGTGTGTTTGAGTCGTCGTGTCGTAAATTACACAGACAGCTGAGGAATAAAACGTGGAAACCGCTCCTCATTCGCAGGTCAGGACGCTGGGAGCCACAAAGACCAGCTTTTATTAGCAGCTTATCATTCTGTTAATGTGTGTGTGTGTGTGTGTGTGTGTGTGCGTGCGTGTGTGCGTGTGTGTGTGTGTGTGTGTGTAATGATTTCTGTAATGGTTTCTACCTTCCGTTCTATTCGAGTCAAAATGCTGTTTTAAATTTACCAAAAGTGAAATGATTTAAATAATTTTGTGCCTCTGAAGCTCTGATTCTGATCAGGATTTATTTTTTTATAATGATTAATTTATAATGATTAATTTATAATGATTAATTTATAATGATTAACACCGGATTGCTAGCAGGAAAAATTTTACACAAAAAATTGATAAATAAATCAATAAATAAATGTATGAATTGAAATAATTTAAAAAGAAATCTCTATTTATATACATCACTATTGTTCTAGTGTTAGGAGAGGTGATAAATCTAATAAAAAAACATTTTTGATGTAGTTCTTTCACAAACCATTCGTCTCAGGTAGGAACTGGAATGTGAGTGTGTGTGTGTGTGTGTGTGTGTGTTTGTGTGTGTGTGTGTGTGTGTGTGTATACATATACACAGGGTTTTATGGTAATCACCAGGCACTTGGAGGAAAAAGCTGCATTAGATGTAGATGTAGATACTAGAAAAGTTTACACACACACACACACACATGCTCACACACACATGCTCACACACACACACACACACACACACACACACACACACACACACACACTTTCTTACTATTCAAGCAAAAAGTTGTTCCATACTTTGGTTATAGTGTGTGTTATCTTCTCTAGTGTTTACATTTTAACTGAAATAGGCGAGATGCAGATTTCCCCCCATTAACACCTTGTATTAACACCTCGTGAACACACACACACACACACACACACACACACACACTCCAGTCTTTACCGCGATTTGCGTGACCACACGTTGTGTGAACGTGTTTGGTGTTTGTGCGCTGACTCTCCAAAAGCAAATTTAATCATTTAATCACTTTCTAATGTCACGGAAGGCGAGTTGAGACGGATGCAAGTGCAGTGAAAGCGTTTATTAAAGAGAGACAGACAGACAAATCCAAAACGTCAAGACAAGATCCGTGTCAGAAAGCAGGCGCAGGTCAGGCGACGAACAAACAGAACAAACCGTTAGGCAAAACAAACGGCTGGGAAAAGTTAGGCGGCAAAACACTAAACAATACTTCATGTAGGAAAAGGACACACGGGGGCGGGGTTTAAATATACTAACTAATCAAAGGGCAAACTGCGGACAGGTGAGACTAATCATGACACATTCAGGAGACAGCCAATGGCGATACAGGGGAGGAGACAGGACATGGCTCAAACCTGACACTAATACTCTTCATCATTACAATTATTTGTAACGAGAGATTTGACACTTGAAGCTGAAAATAAATAAATCTAGTAATAATGTCTAGTGTCTAATGTTAGCTAAGTACAGAAGTCCAGAAAGGCCGTGGTTTTTATTATTTAGATTTTAGTCACGATTTATTTTTCTCATGAGGTTGAAATGCATGATCAGGCGTGTGTGCTGCACGTCATGGATGAGCACATCTGTTTTTACTTCAATCAGCGACTGAGACAAGAGGAAACAGCTGTACGTTTGTCAGCGCTAGACAATTTCCAAATCAGCGTCCGTCACTCTGAAGGCATCTCAGAGACGTGCAGGAGAGAAGGCATCTCAGAGACGTGCAGGAGAGAAGGCATCTCAGAGACGTGCAGGAGAGAAGGCATCTCAGAGACGTG
>CM074988.1:23884047-23894944 GCA_037576825.1 Pangasius krempfi | reverse complement strand
ATTAATTCTCTAGAACAGCAGCTCTGACAGTAGCGCAGGTTTATATTAATGCACTCGTTCTGATACGTTATCGTTTCCATAGCGACAGCTCGTTCACAGGGACGCGTACAGCGACGCTCCACTGATAATAAGTCATAGAAAAGGTGAAGTTTTCTTAAAGTAAGATGTTTATTTAGATGTTTGTTTAGATGTTTACATCATAAGCAAGATGTTTATGTCTTATTAACTTGAAGAGAGAGAGAGAATAAAGAGCGGCTGGTGAGGGAACGAGTGTTTACAGCTGCTGTAACGTAAGTGACAACAGGAACTCACTCGTTTCAAAAAATAAAAAGTGTGACTCGTCGTTCTTTAATAAATAATCACAGTAATTACACAGTAAACTGCTGTGGTATAAGCGGAATAAAACACTGGGGACGTGCTTTTATGGGAAAATAATCAGCTGACAGAGTGTTTATTACTGACATACGACACGTGTGTAAAATGTCATATGATAAGAGACGATATTTAACATGAACATTATTAATATCTTGGAAAATAACTTTTGTCATTTTGTAACAGAATTTTTACACAAGTGTGTTTTCTGAACATCCTGATTTTGATTAATTTTGGAAAGTTAGATTGATGACTATCACGTTTATATAAATACAATAATGTGAGATTTATGTAACATCAAATAGATTTCGATCACGGACGAGGAGTCAGTTACAGTCACTTCTAGAGCTTCAAAAAATAAATAATATGACTTCAGAATAATAATAATAAGAAGAAGAAGAAGAAGAAGAAGAAGAATGATGATGATGAGGAGCTGTAACTGTTATAACATGTTAATATGTCAGCAGTCTTTACCTCCGAATCCGGGTCGCAGTCTGTTGTCGTATCCGTCCAGCAATCTGTCCAGAATCCGTGTGATGTTGTCCAGATAGACTCGAGACTCATCCGGGCCGGATTTGGACCAAACTTTCCCGGCGCTGGACCCACGACACGCAACGACACGACGTTATTTTAAGAAGCAAAAGCGGCAAAAGTTGTTAAAAGTCATTTAATAATAAATCAGTGTTTTCTGTGACTTACCATGAGAGCAGAATGAGAGTGTGTATGAGAGCCATGGCTGGTCCTGAGCGTGTGTGTGTGCGTGTGTGTGTGTGTGTGTGTGTGTGTGTATGAAAGCCTCCTTCGTGTCAGCTGGTGGTGTGTACAGCTCATCGCTCAGAGGCGGATACAGGAAAAGGAGCACGCTTTCTGCGATTTTTGTGCTCGGCTGGAGAACCGCGGCGTTAGAAACAAGAACGTGAGTCCATTAGCTCAGAGCGCAGCCATGACGGCTAATCAGTTTATATGCTGATCTTATCCTCTTATTCCCCTCTCATTAGGTTATAAACTCTCCTTTACACCTTTAAGTTCAGTCTCAAGTGCGTCAGACGTCTGTTTTAAATCAGTAGCGTCAGGGTCAGAGCAGGTAAACTGACACCGCAGCAGTTTTACAGCTATTTTAAGTAACGGTAGGAGTTTTAAAAAAATCTCATTGATGTTGCATTAAACACGTCTTATTACATCATTAAGTATAACAGCCAATCGGGTCCCGGTATGCAAATGAAGGCCATGCAACACCGAGTTGCTTTTACTTCTCTCATGTGATTGGTTTTGGTATAATTTCCTATGAATTCTGTGTTCATAATGCATTATAAATACATTAATAACATGTTACATAGCATAGCATACATAAAGCTTCATAGTGTTAGGCAAACACCTGCTCAGGGGTGCATAAGCTTTTATAACGCATGAATAGATGACATGCATTATAGCATACATAATGCATTATAAAGCAGGAATATATGAACTCTGTACTCATAATGCGTTATAAATCTATTTCTATAGCATATGTTATATAGCATACATAATACCTCATAAGGTCTAATGTAAGAAGTTATGTATGAATCTTGCATTCATTATGCATTATAAATTTATTAATAACATCTTATAATGCTTTATAGTGCTGGCAGAAAGCTTTTATAATCTTTTTATAGCGTTACAAGGATAATTTTTAAAGAATAAATAAATGTTGACTCATAAATGCAATCATAACGCTTTATAAATTTGTTTATATAGCATACATAATGCCATCTAGGGCTTAATATAAGCCTGTATGAAACCTCGATTAATAATGCATTATAAATGCATTTATGGCATCTTCATCTTATATAACATATATCATGCTTTATAGTGCCAGGCATAAAGCTGTATAAATGCTGAGAGCTACATTCATAACCCTTCATAAGGCATGAACAGCTGATGTGTTATAGATGAATGCATCCATGACCTAAGCAGGTTTATATGAATCCTCTATTCATGATGCATTATAAACTGGTTTGTTATAAGTACACATGTTATAATGCATTATAATGCAGGTTATTTTGCATTAGGACTTGTGGTACTGGTACTAGAGCCTGTGTTATAGCGCATTATAACATGTGCCTACTTTGTTTTATTATGAACAGGTATTATGTGTTATCTGTTCCTGAGCACATATTATAATGCATTATGAAGCGTGACATTATAAATTCATATACTGGTGCTTTATGTAGCCAGGGCTACTTACTGCAAATCTTACTGCAAAGGCTTATGTTACGCCTTATAAGGCATTATGTATGCTATATAACACATATGCTGTATAGACATTAATGTTATTGATGGTTTACGACATCGTGGTCTCACACTTTCACATGGGAATCAATTTGCGTATAAAATTGACAAAACGTAGTGGTTAGGATTGGGGCGGAGTTAAGGGCGGGATTAGGGGCGGGGTTTGTGGTGGGATTATGGGTGGGGCTATCCGTAATACCTGATTTTATTCATATAAAACAAAAGCTAACGTAGTGTGTGAACGTTAAACCAGCGAGTGTTACTATGTGGAGGCTGGATCCTGATATGTTTAGCTATTTGACAGGCGGAGTCTCGGTGCGCTCATTAGCATATTCGGCCACGCCCACCGAGCCAGTCTCAGATCAGTGAGTTCAGCTGCTGTTTGCGTGTTTTATCACTTACGCATCCTGTTGTTGTTGCTTTTTCGTTAAAACTTTGCTGGGTGTTTAATACAACACTCGAGTTTAATATTTCATGCTGTGATGATTATAAAATTTACAGATTTTGGCAGAAGGTGTTCTGCAGAAACTGCAGCTCTGCCCTGAGGTAAACTGTCCTGCTCGGTGTTTGGCTGTAGCTGTTGTTATGAGCAGAATCTTTATTGTAATAAAACCTCACAGGACGATGAAACTCATAAAAACTCAAACGGATACGAGCCAACGTGGATCGTGTAGAATAGCCTGGCACGGCATGAAAGAGAAGAAAAAAAGACGGCGAGGTTTCAGACGTCGGCCCGTCGGCCACGGATCCGTCTCCGTGAAGCGGAACGAGGACGTTTCCTCTCTATTGCTTCATTTCGGAAGTATATTTGATCCAGTTCGAAGCTGATTTGCAGCAATTATGAGGTCCCGTAAGCACTCGTTATATTTATGCCCAGGAAAAAAACTCATCTCTTCAGATGAACTGAAGCTAAAAGCGTGAGCTGTGAGAAAATACAGCGATATGAGGAGAGGAGCGTGATCTCTCCGTTAAATCCCAAAGCCAGAAACACTCACTCAGGGTTTGTTTAACCAGCTTATGCTCTGAATTTGATCTGAAACGACAGCAGCTCCAAAAAAAAATGATGTCCTGAAACCAAAACACTCAGACTTTTGCTTAAATATAACTGCAATAGGAGATGATTTAGATTTGAAAAAACAAATCAGCTGCTTAAATTAGCTTCATATTTATGAACGCCGCCAAAACATACACTGCAGAAATACTTTTTTGATAAAGATTAAACAGTAACTGAACAATAATTCACTTTTCTGCTCAAAATATCTGATGAAATGCAACAGAATTTTCTGTAACGTATAAAAAAAAGAGATTTCATTTCTTTTTCATCTAGAATAAAAAGTGTGAACATATTATTAAGCTAATATGATGCTAGCTAGCTAGACCTAGCATACTAGCATACCTGCTAACCCCTGAAATGAAGTTTATATGTTTTTAAGTGTTACGTATTTTATTATATCCATTATATTAAGTGTATTTAGTGTAATAAATGTGCTCATTACAGTAGCATTATTAAATCCATCCACGTCCTGATAAAGAAGACTTTTAAAATCGTCTGCTGTTCTATTTACAAAGAAATTAGACGCATTTGCGTTTTGGAAAATTTAAAAAGAACATTTTGAGGAATTTGAGGGAACTGTTCAGTCTTAGTTCAGCTAAAACTGCTAAATCAAAACTAAAACTTTTTCATCAAAAGACTGAAACTAAATCTGAATTAGCTGAAACGTTCTTTAGAGGTTCTGCAGATGTAAAAACATTTTTCACGTCATTTTTTAATTGTTTTTATCTTTTCTAATTTTATCTGTTTTATTCTATTTTATATTCCTCTTTTTGTTTTTTCTTCATTCACTTTCTTCTTTTAGTTTTATTGCTGATCTTAAATGATTTCTTATGTTCATTTATCGTAGTGCTTGCTTTGCCACTTTATTTAATTTTATTTTGGTTTTTGGTTTTCGCTGCATTAGAAAGCTTCTCAGAGACCGTTTTATTTCAGATAAGCGCTATAGAAATATATTTTATTGAAATTTACATTTACATTTACATTTATTGCATTATCCTTATCCAAGTAACTTACATTTATCTCATAAATAAAAGTTTATCTCTTAAAAATTTTACTCAAAATGTGGAATTCAGACATTATAACTACTATGTCGTAATTAGGATTATTTCATAATTTAGTACCATGTTATTACACGTTATTCACGCGTTAGTATACAGTAGTTAACTGTTTATTACACTGTAATAAGCACTATGGAGAATAAGGCACTACACAGTGCTCTTTTATGGTCTTTTATGGAGAATTTCTTTCTGAAACACTAATTACTTGGACAAGCATCAGATTATAGAATGTTATAAATGTGATAAATTTAATTGAGAGTTGATTTTTAAAAAAAAAATAATAATCTCCAAGCTTAATAAACTTATAAGTTCTACTTTTCCAAAAACCCGTTTCCTTTCTAGTGTATAAGTACGAGGTATTTCGTCCCTCTCCCTCATGCAGTGGTGTTAATCGCGGAGCTCGGGGTAAATATATCCATCGCACGAGAGGATTTCAGACCTAAATGGCACAGATTCAGGAAGCTGAGCAGGAAGTGGAGGCCGGACGCAGATCAATGAGAACTGGGAGGGAACCCAAGCCGATTTGGCGAGCAGAATGCAAACTCGCGGGATAAAGGTGTGCCAAACGGGCGCTAACACGGCCGACACCACGCTGCTGCGGCCAAATGTTTTTCTGTTCGCTCCGTATGGAGGCTGAGGCCCGATAAAACCACACACAGAACCAAACGAGGGGCACGAACACAGAAATGTCGGTGAAGTCGGGGTCACGGGGTCATTATTGACCCGATTCAGTCATGTGACTGAACCTGCAACGTGCTGATCACATAATTAATAAACCGACAGCATCATCACGCATCATTACACAGCATTTTGTAGAGTATGTAAGTAATGAACACTGTGTGTGTGTGTGTGTGTGTGTGTGTGTGTGTGTGTGTGTGTGTGTGATGAAGAAGAGCTACTGTCATCACCCTGAAGTTGATTATTTTCCTCTAACAGCACGTCCCCGAGTGTTTTATTCCTCTTACACCACAGCAACTTACCAACAATTACAATTCTTTACTTATTAAAGAATGACACGTCATACTTTTTATCCATTTATAGTTACATTCAATGTCGTGAAACAAGTGAGTTCCTGTTGTCGCTTACGTTATAGCAGCTGTAAACACTCGTTCCCTCACCAGCCGCTCTTTATTCTCTCTCTTCAAGTTAATGAGACAAAAAAAAATAAACGCAGCTTGTTACATCACGTAACCGAGAAACGGCAAAGAAGCGTAAACTCCTCTGTCCTGAAGACGTCAGAAAACTTAGTTACAGCTTCACCTCTGACTGATACAAAGCGCTGACACTGGAGACTCCTTCCATACATGTTACATAAACATCTCCTTACTTTAAGGAAAATTCACTTCACTTTTTTAAAATCTGTTTATTATTAGTGGATCGTTCACCCTGCAAGAAAAACGATAGCGTATCAGAACGAGCGCATTAGTTATAAATAAAGCTGCGATTGCGGCTGCGCTACTGCCAGAGCTGCTGTTATAGAGAATTAATCAACACCTGACGACCAATCAGAGCACAGGACTCAGCAGCGCTGTGGAATAAGTTATTGCATTAACGTCTTTGCTGCTCTCGGCCAATCAGAACGCAGAGTTTTAGAGTCCTGATTGATGAATATAACATGACAGAAATGTGCTGTTTTGTGTCCTGACGTGTGTTTCGAGCTTCCTGTTTATTTTTTTCCGTGTTTTAACAGACTGTCGCTGCTCATCTGATGTCGTCTTGATTTTTTATTCTATTTCGGTGATGCTTCGTGTCCGTTACGTTTCAGCGTGTCGGAGACAATCCACACGTACAGGAGTTTACGTCTCATACATTCCATTCCATTACATCTCCCTTTTCTGCTTCTGCGCCTTATCACTCCGTCTCGATCGCATCAGTCCCCGATTTACTGATTTATTCCTTCTGTGATGACTTCATTTCCTGTCACATTTGGTTTGAGTGTGTTGTGAGCAGCATTTATGGCTGTTACACTTCACAGCTGAATTCATTCATCCAGTTTTTACATTATATATCAATTCATCTACTAATTTTAACACAATATACTGCAGAAATTAACACATTATATAAATAAATCCGCTCGCACCTGCACCAAAGGAATCAGAGCAGATCAGCTGTGTTCACGGTACACTGACGGACGGTGTAGAGGGGTGCCAATACTTTTGCAGCGCAGCAGATGGTCTGTAGCAATAGGTGGTACATATAGAAGCATATATTAATGAATATTCGTGTATATTAGGGCCGTTAAAACAAATCTCACTTTTAAAATAAGTTCGGAATTTACAGAATTTTTATGCCTTCAAAGACGAAAATTCACATTCAGATCTTTAAAATCTAATTTTTACTTTTAGTCACGTAAGATGTGTGTACAAAAAACAAAAAACAAACATTTTGGCGCGAAAGTAACTTGTCTTTTGACGTAGAAAAAGTGACCGGACTCCAGGGCGCAGTTTCGCTCTGTCACAAATTAACGCTAACTTTATACCTAATTAATATTCAAATATATTTGAATACTAAATGTTTTAAGTAACTGAAATTCAAATTAAATTTTTAAACATATTTGACAGTCCCGGTGTACGAAAGGTATATGTTATTAAATAAACAACTGCATTATTATTTATATGTGGAATAAAAGGAATAACACTAAAAGGAATAAAACACTTCAGGGTGTTCGGTTACAGAAAAATAATCAACAGTAAGGTGGTGTGATGCGTTCGTTTATTAAAGAATGAAGCACAGAAGCTTTTATGCTTCTGTAGTAAAAGTTAAAATAAAATTGTACTATAAACATTTACATTTTTTTAAGTTTCTTTTGCCAATAATAACATTAAAAAGAAGAGGTGTGAATAATGATCGGGGGGCGTGGCTACAGCGGGAATTGGGGTAGAAACATGCGCAGGTTAGGGTTAGGTTTAGGGGCGGGGTTAGGGGCGGAGTTATAGGCGGGGTTTGGTGTTTGTATGGTTTCTTCCAACCTCGTTCAGACTAAACTACACTCAGTCATTCAGAGATTTCCTTTCACTTCGGATTAATCCGAGCAAAACACAAAACTGAGATCGGAGTATCGAGCGCCGCTGAGCCGAAGTCGCTCTTTAAATAAAATCCATGACGGGACTTTTGACGAAGCAAAAGAAAATTGTTTAAGACACAGATGTTACACTCGTTTTCTGAAACACACACATAGTACATATTTTTGATGTTTTTATTGATTTCGCCTGCTGTAACGGCGGTCAGTGATACTTATAGCCCGCATTTCTCCGTACGGGAAACGCATCAGCGTGGAACATTTTCCGTTAGAATCTTCACCAAAAGCCAGCAGGTTTGTCTTCTCCTGGTCTGGAGGAGGCGAGTAATGAAGTGTGAATTCTGGATAACGAACTTCCTTTTTCTGGTCTTTATCTGCACCATGAAGCCGAACACGCGGCCGGTGCTGGAACGTCCTCGCTGCCAAACCCTAATCGATGCCAAACTCCACGTCCAAACGCGAGCGCGGTGCCAGGAAAGCCGCGGCGAACGGGCAAAGCATGAAGAGAAACAGCGTGAGGGCCTCGTGACTGACGCAGCTTCAGGGACACAAAAATAAATACGACACAAATACAAACACACAACAAACAGATGTCATGACAGAGTCATTTTATTTACACTTTTCCAGGAAAAAAAAACAGTCCGGATCTATAAGGTTCATGGAAATTCCGGCAGTTACAGTAATCTGATCTGTAATCATAACCAAACAGGCGGAAAATCCCGGAAATCTGTTCATCCCAAACTGCACACGCTGAGAGAAAGACAGGAATAAAAATAAATGGACTGTTTTATCACATCCTCATTAACATTCCCTGCATCACGCTAGCACGCAAGCGCAGCACAAGCTGTGGCATCTTTATTCCAATCATAATATAAAAGCTATTTTATTTACATTAAAACACTTATTTATTTATATTCATTTACTGATTCAATATTTTTTATTAATTGGAAATTTTCCTGAATATCCCATAAGTTTATGTCAGAAAATAACCCATAAGGTTGTAGTGCAGCAAAAAATAATATATTTACAAAATTATTTGCTAATTAAAAAAACATAAACGTTGTTATTTGCATAAGTATTCGCCCCCTTTTGATGTGAAACCCCTACATTAGTGCTCGTGCAAGTCGTTACCATCAGAAGTGGCTTAATTGGTGGAATGGAGTCGAGTTGTGTGTGAATACAGTGTCACATGACCTTAATATAAACACACCTGCTCCTCATGAAGAGCAAGAAGTGATCAAAACAAGTCCAGGACAAAGTTCTGGAATAGTATCAGTTATAAAAAATAAAAAAAATTAAATCCATTATTAAATAATAGAAAGAATACACACAGAGCCGTGACTCTGCCTCGAGGAGACCGTCCACCAAAAGTCAGTGAGCGGGTAAAGAGGGGATTAGTCCGAGAATTAACCGAGAGGACGAGGAGAACCCTGAAGGAGCTGGAGAGATTCACAGCTCAGATGGGAGAAACTGTTTCCAGGACAACCACGGACTGGACTTTACGGACGAGTGGTGAGAAGAGGAAAAAAGCCATATGATTCAGCAAACATGTGGAGAAAATCTCTCTGGTCTGACGAGACCAGAATTAAACTTTTCGGCCTCAGCACAAAGTGCTACAGTGATACGTTTATGAAAAGATGGATTCTTCACAGAAGGAAAGCTCTTCCAGTCCGTGAGAGAATTGAGAAGATATACAAATATAGAGAATAAAAAATGGAATAAAAATCCAGTTCCAAAAGAAAGAATTGATAATAATAGTAATAATAATAATAATAAGAAGAAGAATTTTTTATAAAAATGGCTAAAGTAAGGGAAATGGGAAAAAAGAAATATTTAATACGAAATGAAACGAATAAATACTTGCTCATAAAATATGAAGTGATGCAACAAATGTAAAAGGAGAAGAACTCTAGAGTAAAACGTTATTTTTACACATGAACATTTTCTGAAGTTTTCCAGATGTTTTTCAGAACTGTACGGATTTGCTTCAGATTTTAAAAAAAGGCCACTTTAAGTGAAGTAACATCTAAGAAATCGAGGCTCGACATCGAGACGTGACTAATGATTACGAAGAGTGTGTGTCTCAGAGCCGCGATAGCAGCCGCTACGCTAAACATGAACACTAACGTTTAAATCTGAAGGCGCGCATCGGCCGCATCGGCGCGTGCGTTTAATCTGATTATTATTGAACAGTAAAGCTGATATACAGTTTCTGTATCAAGCGTTATTATAGACGCCAGTTTGCTAATGGGTGATGACTTCCTTTCACACGTCTCACGGTCAGCAGTGACGAATGAACCACGCGGTCGATCGCTTCGGTGCTCACAGGCTTCGAAATCCCAGAGGCGTCGAGCTGTAGCCTGGTGTTTTCCTCCAAGTTTTTAAGCGACAAGTCGATAGTTTTCAAGCGAATAATTTATTAAAACCACATAAGCATAACTGCGTAACTGGAGCATAACTGGTGTATACTTAATAAAATAATAATAATAAAGTATAAAAAATAACATCTGGAAGGAATTAGCAAAGGTTTTTGGTGCCTTCGGAGAGTTTTAGGTAGCTAACACAGTTAGCTTGCTTTGCTACAGACTTGTGCGTTGTTGAATTTGTGTTTATCTGGTTAGCTTTAAAAGCTAGATATATACGTAGCTGCTACGGTTTCTCTTTTGAACTTAAAAAAATTTTGAACTTTCTAGTGATGATCTGAAAATGAAGAAACTTAGCGGAAAATAGCGGAGCTGCTAAGAAAATACCAAAAAAAATAGATAGAAGCGTGAGAGAAAGCAGCGTGAGAGAAAGAAGCGTGAGAGAAAGAGTCGTGAGAAAAAGAGGCGTGAGAGATAGAAGTGTGAGAGATAGAAGCGTGAGAAATAGAGGCATGAGAGAAAGAAGCGTGAGAGAAAGAAGCGTGAGAGATAGAAAGAGAAAGCAGCGTGAGAGAAAGCAGCGTGAGAGATAGAAAGAGAAAGCAGCGTGAGAGAAAGCAGCGTGAGAGATAGAAAGAGAAAGCAGCGTGAGAGATAGAAAGAGAAAGCAGCGTGAGAGATAGCAGCGTGAGAGAAAGCAGCGTGAGAGATAGAAAGAGAAAGCAGCGTGAGAGATAGAAAGAGAAAGCAGCGTGAGAGATAG
>CM074988.1:23708276-23723276 GCA_037576825.1 Pangasius krempfi | reverse complement strand
TACATTATTTACATTCACTTTTAATATTAAGAATTCACTTCTTCATTCAGTTTTACTCAGATTATTATTATTATTATTATTATTATTATTATTATTATTATTATTATAATAATAAAACTGAGGTTAGGTTAGGAAATGGATTCCGAAAACACAAGCAGCTGATTGGAATAATTGTGTCCTTTATTTAAAAAATAAATAAATAGATCAAATAAAATGTGCTGATTTAATAAAATCTTATTTGTGAGAGATTATCGGTGTGATTTAATGTTTGAGAGTGAGAGCACTGAACTGTAAAATATAAAATATATCAAACATGTAATGATTATAAAATATAGATAATATAAAATGTACAGAAATTGGTTTGATTTTAATTTAATGCCCTGTGATGTCACTCAGACACTTTACTACAACAACAACAACAACAACAACAACAACAACAACAACAACAGATCAGTGCAGTGATTTTGTTGTTCTGTTCAGATGCTAATTTCACTCTCGTTGTCAGTGTAAACGTCGTGAGCGCGTGTCGGAGTCACGTGATGTTTTCACGCGGTTAAATTCGGAACTCGTTTATCTTGTTTGAGGTTTAAGGATATTTTTGGGGGGCTTTGTGTAAATCTGGGATTTTAATGTTCTGGGGTGTCACGTGATCCTGACGGTGATCTGCTCGTGTCGTAACGTTGGTGTTTTTGGTGTTGGTTTCTTTCCTTCTGTCTCTTTTTTCATCTCTTTTCACTAAACAGCTTCTTTTTTCACGTCTAACAGCGACGTCTCTCTCGCTCGCTGCAGCTTCTCTCCGCTCGGCTCGTCAGCGTCCGAGAGAAACTCGTCCGTGTTTGCGTTAATGTCTGCGTGTTTCCCGGCAGCAGGAGACTCGAGCGCCGCCGACCCGCTGCTCCTGGATCAGTACGTCGCCGTCACCGACTACGAGAAGCAGGAAAGCTCCGAGATCAGCCTCCGAGTCGGCCAGGTGGTGGAGGTCATCGAGAAGAACGAGTCAGGTGATGAGACCCGAGAAAAGCTCACGTTATAGACACACACACACACACGCACACACACACACACACACACACACACACGCACGTGGTGTTTAGTCAGTGGATAGAAAAATCCAAACCTTGGAAATGAATTCAAAAAAATCTAATATTGAAAAAAAAAAAATAATAGATCAGATCTTGGGGGGAAGCAAACTCTTGAAAAATCCAAAATTTGATAAAAATACAAATCTTGAAAAAAATTTCTACATCTTGAGGAGAAAATCCAAAATTTGGGGGAAAAAAAAACACATCTTGATTTAAAAAAATTTAATTTCTGAAAAAAAAATTTAATAAATAAATCCAAATTTAGATTTTAATAAAATCCAAATAAAAAAAAAAAAAAAATTTGAACAAAGATTTTTTGGGAAGGTTGTATGTTGTATGTGCTGTAACGTGTGTGTGTGTGTGTGCGTGTGTGTGTGTGTGTGTGTTGCAGGTTGGTGGTTTGTGAGTTCGGAGGATGCTCAGGGTTGGGTTCCTGCCACCTGCCTGGAGGCTCAGGACGATCCTGATGATTTCAGTCTGCCTGCAGAAGAAGGTACTGAAAGTGTGTGTGCATGAGTGCGTGAGTGTGTGTGTGTGTGCGCGTGTGTGTGTGTGTGTGTTGCTGTTCCTCTTCACACCTCCTGTACGTTTTAAAGTGAACTGTATAGAGGCTGTCAGTGAGGCTCTTAAACGCTCTTAAAGAAAATCCTGATTAAATTATAAATAATCATTAGAAATGTACATCACATTAGAAATAGCAGTTTGATGATACGACACATTTTTATCGCAATACTTCGGCATTTCTGCGACACTCGATACGACACGAATCACGACGTGCAGGTTTACAGACAAACTGCCAGCAAATCATTTCTTCATTTAAAGAAAAAAAAAAATTTCCTGATAACTTTATTTAACAAAAAACTGCTTTTTTTTAAAAAAATGTTATTCTACACACAAAAGCGGAAAAGTCGATCAAGTAAATAATTCTGTTCAGAAATTTTAACATCTAATCAAATTAAAATTGTTATAAAAATAAAAACGATACCTGCGACATTTCAGAAAAGCGGACAGTGACATCATTTATCACAATAACGATATTACATCATACATGCTAATCTGTATTACGAAAATAAATTTAAAATATAATAAATAATAAATAAATAAATAAATCAATCTTCGTTACAGTGGAAGTTTTAACGCTAAAACAATGTGAATATGATTTTATTTCTAACGACACGACTGTAGCGACTGTAGTTTTTATTCGGTGTGACATCACAGCTTCATGAAACACGAAACCTTACCGGTTGTTGATTCTCGCGTGTGTGTGTGTGTGTGTGTGTGTGTGTGTGTGTGTGTGTGTGTGTGTGTGTGTGTGTGTGTGTGTGTGTGTGTTTCCCCCGCTGCTGGAGTGTGCCGGAGGTTCTGGTCACTGCCGAGACTCGGGGGTCGCCGCCGCACTTTAGGCGATCTGTTCGGCCTGAGTTTCAGGCAAGGTGGAGAGAAAATCCGTCTCTTCTTCTCCTCTCCTCCCTCATCGTTGTTGTTGTTGTTGTTGTTGTTGTTGTTGTTTTATTTTATTTATTTTTCTCCCCTCGTTCCGGCAGCATGATGCATGACGTAAATCAGCGTGACGTGGTTTTATGATGTATATATGTGTGTATTTTTAATCACTCCGGTCCACTGGATGCTGCATGGTTTCTCCACTAAGTTCAGTTTTCTTCAGTTTGTATAAAAACATTTACAGTAAATTACTGAGTGACGGGGAGGCGGAGTTACTGGGACTGTTGATTAATTTCCCGTAACAGCAGCACGTCCCTGAGTGGTTTGTTTTTCCTCTTACGCCACAACAATTGATCAATGATTACAGTTTTTATATTTGTTAAAAAAGCGATACTTTTTATCCTTTTATAATTGCATTTAATGTTCATGAAGAAATTCTCACGTACGTTATAGCAGCTATAAACATTCGTTCCCTCACCAGCCCCTCCCTCTCTCTCTCTCTCTCTCTCTCTCTCTCTCTCTGTCTCCCTCTCTGTCTCTCTCTCTTTTACTCCCTTTCTCTCTCTTACTCTCTCTTTCTTTTACTCTCTCTTTTACTCCCTCTCTCTCTCTTTCTTTCTCTCTCTCTCTCTTTTACTCCCGCTCTTACTATCTCTCTTTCTTACTTTCTCTCTCTTTTACTCCCTCTCTTACTCTCTCTCTCTCTCTTTCTTACTCTCTCTCTCTTTCTTTCTCTCTCTTTCTTTTACTCCCTCTTACTCTCTCTCTCTCTTTCTTACTCTCTCTCTCTTTCTTACTCACTCACTCACTCACTCTCTCTCTCTCTCTGTCGGAAAGCTTAAAGTCACAGCTTCACCTCTGACTGATACGAAGCGCTGACACTGGAGACTCCTTCCATAAACGTGACATAAACGTCTCCTTACAGAATCGATTATACGGAGCGTCTGCTGCACACGTCCCTGTGAATGAGCTGTTGCTATAGAAACGATGACGTATCAGAACGAGCGCATTAATATAAACCTGCGCTACTGTCAGAGCTGCTGTTCTAGAGAATTAATCAACACCTTCTGACCAATCAGAGCGCAGGATTCAGCAGCAGCGCTGTGGTGTAGTGCAGATTTAATAATAATAATAATAATAATAATAATAATAATAAGGCCCTAAAGCTACTTTGGACATCATGGAGATGTTTCAGATGTAAAGACGAGAACCTGCTGCCATGAGCATATACTTGTTTGTTTGTTTGTTTGTTTGTTTGTTTGTTTGTCACATGACACTCCGAACAGAACTCACTTTTTTTTTAAACTTTTTTTTTCCCCAGAAGAGAAGTACGCGGTGATTTATCCGTATTCGGCTCGCGATCAGGATGAAATCGATCTGGAGAAGGGAATGACGGTGGAGGTGATGGAGAAAAATCTGGAAGGCTGGTGGAAGATCAGGTAAAAAAAAAAAAATAAATAAATAAAATTTATTTAAAAAAAAATAGAAACATCTATTTATTTATTTATTTTAGTTTGTTAAAGCTTCAGAATAACTCATAGTTTCTTCAGGAAAATAAGTGAGACTACGTTTTAATTATGTAGAAATCAGCACTAAATCTAAAGCTATAGCTGATTTGAAATGTTTAAAAATGATATACATTAATTTAACATTTAAAAGAAGTATTTAACTGCTTTATTCCAATGTGTGCATCATTTTAATGACTTTAATAATATTTTCTGAGTGTAATGTTGTGTATAAGTAAACCTCCAGGTGAAAATTATTAAAGATTTAATATTTAAATTAAAATAATTTAAATATTAAAAGAATTGTGTTGTATGTTTCGACTGTCTTTTACAATATTAAATATCATTTACATATAAATTTATAAAATGTTTTAATGTGTAATTTTGAGCTTCTTTTTAAATATTATATTTGAAATATATAATAATTATTAAATGTATTACCTGTTGTCTTTTTTTAATTTTTTATTTATATAAAAGGTGACAGATTAACCTAAGAGTGTTAATAACTGTGTGTTTCTCTGCGTGTCTGCGCGTCTGCGTCTGCGCGTCTGCGCGTCTGCGTCTGCGTGTCTGCGCGTCTGCAGGTATCAGGGGAAAGAAGGCTGGGCTCCGGCGTCGTATCTGAAAAAATCTGACGCTTCGAGCCAAAAAATGTCGTCGCACTCGAGCGCTAACGATTTAGACGGCGCGTGTAAACAACAGAGCAGCAACAAGGAGAACAAAGAGAACCAGAGAGAGAAATTCAGTCCGTTTAACGACAACAAGAAAAGTACGTTCACTTCATCAAAGAAACTACTAATATATCCTCCTTCTGTGTGTTTGCTTTTTTATAAAAATATATCCGTCTGATAAACAACACACTGTTTTGATTTTTTGTTTTTTTTCCCTGAATCAGTTGTTTTTTCTTTCATAGCATGGTGTTAAATATATAATTCACTTCTTTTTTATTTCTCTATTTAAAGCCTTTTTCACACTAAACATCACTTTACCGAGGAATAAAAGTCTTCTACTGTGATGTTAAAATGTTTTTGATCTTTTTTACTATTATACTGTTTATTTTATTGAATTTTTTTTAGTAGTTTTGATGAGTAAAATTACATTAAATATCAAGTTGGAAAATTATTATATATAGTTATTTATTTTATTTTATTTTTTTATCATAGCTGAGCTGCATTTGTAATGTTTGTACACAAGTGGAATCATATTATTATTATTATTATTATTATTAAAGTAATAATTGTTATTTTTATAATCTTGCAGAAGCAGACGTGCGTCAGAGACCGCCACCACGCCGAGATCTTTCAATAGTAAGAAATCCCGAGATTTTCTTTATTACATTTTTATATTTATAACTCGTAAAAATAAATAAATAAAATAAAAGCACTGATTTCTTTTCTCGTGATGGAGTCAGAGATCTGATTAGTGGAAAAGTCGTAAATCTCGCACGTTTAAATCGCCGTTTCCGCTAACAGTTTTCTGACCGCGTTTTCTTTGCGTCCGTACGTTTCCTGCTTGTTCTTTAGCCCCGTGGGACGAACCTGCCGAAGCCGCCGGTGCCCCCGCAGGTGGAGGAGGAGTACTACACCATCGCTGACTTTCAGACCACCATCCCTGATGGAATCAGCTTCCAGGCCGGAGTTAAAGTCGAGGTGAGATGGAAAGAAAAAAAATCAGGAACTCTGTTTCTATTATTATTTTTAAATACATGTATTTACCAAACTCCTCGTCCACTATTAATTAATTAATTAACTCACTAGTTCGTTAATTAATTAAGGAGAAAGAAGCCGAGAGAAAGTGACAGAACGAGAAATAAATATTCTACTTGGTTGTCTATTTAATTAATTAATTAGAAAGATTGAAAAAAAAAATTTTTCCTTCTCTTTTTGTATTCGTCATTCTTTAGCTTTTCTCACTTTCCTTTACTCTATCATTCCTTCTTTAACTTTTTTCCTTTTCTATTTATTTGTTTTCCTTTTCACTGTCTCCTTCCTCTTTTTTTTCCTCCTTCTCTCTTTCTGAAATTAGTAGTAAAGTGAAACGACAGGACGCGGACTGAGGCGTCTGAGCCGAGCGTCGCTTCCTAATCAGTCCTCGTCGTTTAATCTTTCACTGTTTCTCCGTTTAACTGAAATGTTTTTCATTTAACGTTTCATTAAACGTTTATCCTTGTTTTCTTTGTTGTGTTCTCGCTTTTCCAGGTCATTGAGAAGAACTCGAGTGGCTGGTGGTACATTCAGATCGATGATAAAGAAGGTTGGGCTCCTGTCACCTTCTTGGATAAATACAAGAAGACCAGCAGCACTTCCAGGCCCAATTTTTTAGCCCCTCTGCCTGGAGAAATGGCTCAGCTGAAGCTGGAGGACGCTTCCGTTAGCAATCCCGGCGCAGAAGATACCTGGTCCAAACCTCTCCCGGACGAGCCGTCTTCCACTGCCGACTTCGCCACTCGTCCCAAACTGAGAGACTGGAAGTCCAACGCCACGAAGAACAACTCTCCTTTCTCCGGTCCGCTGCCTCCGGCTCCTTCTTTGCCTCCCGCTGAGGAAAAACCAGCTCTTCCACCCAGGAGAGAGTCCATCAACAAGAGCCTGGAGTTAGAGGAGAAGCTTAAATCTGACGTTTCCAAACCACTTCCTCCCAAACCTCCGACTCCTGGTGTCATCGTGCCCCTGGTTTCTCCCAAACCGGCTCCGTTCAAATCAGAAAAGCCTCCGGAACCAAAGAAGGACGAGAAGAACAAGCCCCTGCTCTTGAGGAATGAGATGGGGTTGGAATGCGGCCACAAGATTTCCGCCAAGGAAGTGAAGAAGTTCAACCTGAAGCCGGTGCCCAAGCAGCCGCCGAAGCCCAAATCCGAAAGCCAAGAAGAGAAAGCGGAATCCGTCAGTCCCTCGCCTTTCCTGAAACCGAAACCGGTTGTTAGACCGAAACCTCCGCCGGCCGCTAAACCAGAACCGCCGAGCAAGAGCGAGCTCGATATCACGAACCTGAGGAGCAAGTTACGCCCGTCTAAACTTCCCGACGCAGACACCAGCCAGCAGAACGGCACTTCCTCCAACAACGGCGAACCAAAATGTCCGCCCAAACAGCAGAACGGCCACGATTCTGTAGAAATCCCTAAACCGCAAACGCCTGGTCCTAGAGAACCGCCTCAGAGGCCCAGTTCTGCTCCGAGACGACCTCCACCACCCAAGAAAACTTCAGAGCCAGAAACCAAACCAAGTCCCACAGAGATCAAAGCTCCTCTGAAGGACGTTCAGGAGAACAAGCCTGCCCACGCTTCTCAAACCCGACCGCCGCCTCCGAAACCGAAAGCCGCCGCACCTCCGGCTTCCAAAGACAAAGAGAAGGACGAATCTCCAAAGGGGAAAGTTCCGGTGCCTCCGAAACCGCTGGTGAAAGCCGATAAACCGCAGCCGCCGAGAGACAAACTTCCTCCTCTGATCAAAGATCCGGTTAAGGAAGAGCTTTTCTTAGCCGTAGCGGACTTTGAAGGAGACGATCAAACTCCGGGGTTTAAAGAAGGCGCCGTCTTCGAGGTGCTCGAGAGGAACAGCACGGGTTGGTGGTTTTGCAAAAATGTAAGCGATGGTTTAATGTCCGAGGGCTGGATCCCTTCCAATTACTTAACCAAGAAACACTAGGTACCTTTCAGATAGCGCCCTTTTTCTCTCCCCCCCCCAATATCTATTTAATTAGTCCGTGTTATTTATGGGTTCCTTTACGATCAAAGTCTCGTTACATTCCATTCTTTTGCGAGTTCGAACATCGTTCGTGTGCGTCGTCTTTTTACTGTCCCTTTTTTCAGGGACGTTGGGTGGAATTGTTTTTTTTCATTTGTTGATGAGACACTTCTTTGGGAGAAAGTAACAAGCGTGTCACTCTGCTAAACCCGCATTATTTTTTTTTTCTATGCATGCTAACCAAACTCGTACTATTTTTATATTTATATTTATCTTTAACGCTATAACAGACTAGCAATATACGTATAAATGACTTCTTGCAGCCTTCTTGCTATCTATCGTGCCTCGATATTATAATATTATTATTATTATTATTATTATTAACAATATTAAAAGCCAAGTTCTCCGAGCGTCTATACGTTAGCAAAGACGTCTCTGTGAAAGGCGAGTACAGTGTAGTGATCGTACAGAAGCGTGGATTATAAACCTAGTCAGCCATTAAAGTTCATTTTTCGCAGGGAGAAATTAGCCTCGCGCTTCCGTGTGCTACTACGTGCTACTACGACAACGCAGAAAACCTTTATAACAGTGTTTGAAAGCCTAAACAGCGTTTTTATACTTTTTTTTTTTTTTTTCGTATTTACCCATTTTCAATCCACGTCCAGGTGATTTTGCTGCGATGCTTCAACTTGCACTTTTTAATAGGGACGCATCGATAACGATAACGGAGTTGTTCAACGCTACCGAAATAAACCCTTCCCTAAAGTCCCCGATGGAGTAATCACTCATTTCAATATCGGTACCAGCGAGTACCGATAAACACGTATCCGTACGCTGTAGGCGGGGAAGAAAGAAAGTTAGCGATGCATCCCTAATTTTTTAAACTTTAAGAGGTGAAGTTCACAGATTTCATTACTGTGGCACTGGGAACAGAACGACGTGAAACAGAAAACTCAAGAAAAATAAATAAATAAATTTCTTAGTCCAATCATGAGCCGTTTTTTTTTTCTGCTGAAAAAAAAAAGATCTAAAAGAGAAGGATTTTGATGAAACGTCGTCAGTTCTGTTCGTCAGTGTCGCAATACTGACAATGGTGCTTACATTCAGTATTTTACGATCATTTTTAGTGTTTAACGTGTTTAACGTGTTTAACGTGCGCATGCTTGACTGGTTTCAAGTATACTTTTTAGTGATTAACACTACATTTGTTTTTATTTTTAATTTTCCTTTTGTAGTTCTTGTTACGTTGCTTTAAAGTGTCGACTCTTTTTGTGCTTGTTTGCGTCCATCACACGGGAAGGGCGGCGTTTAAAAAGTCTGACGACGCTCAGATTCACGCCTTCACAAAATTCACAGTATAAAATAATAGTATTAACGGTTTCTAATTTTTTGTTTTGTTTTGTTTTAACACTAATATTTTCCCAAAGTATATACACATACGATCTCGTAGGAGCGCGTGACGTTTGATGAAGGGCAGTTTTAAAAGATGGTATTTTCCAGACTATAAGACTGACTTTTATTGTGTACATTTTAATTGTTGTTCATTTTTTTTTTTTTTTTAAATAATTTTGTACAACAACAGAAACATGAAAATCGTGGCCGGAAATCTCCAAACCGTAACCAGATGTAAGTGAACGTGAGTAAAATGTTTTAACGGCAGTCGCCGCTTTAACGAAAAAGCCTGGTACGTTAATGCGAGTTGCCAGTTTATCAGGAACACCCCTCTAAACGTACACAAATGGTACATTCCAACAGCATTAAATCAAGAAGACCGACGTTTCGGGCATCACTTAGTGAAACTTCCAAAAAGTAAATAAATAAATAAATAAATAATTTAGAGATGAGACGATTGAAACAACTGAACTTAGTGACGTGATCGTTAGAGGTGGATTTCTCATGTGGATTTGTTTCTTTTAAAAAAAATATATATATATTATGCCAAAGCAACAACTTCGCAGTGCAACAAAAACAAAAAATCGTGCTTTTGTGAAAATCGCAAAAAAAAGAAGAAAAAAAAAATCAGACCACGAAACGGGTCGGGAATCTCTACTGATCTAATCATTTCATTTCATTTCAGTCCTGCGGCTTGATTTGATTTTTTCGTTCTCACTGCTTTGAAGAAAAGAAAAAAAAAGTAAAACTAATAATGTACTTTCATTACACAGGGGAAAAAAGTGCCAGAAAAGGTTTGCTATAGCGCGATGCCATCGAAGAACTATTTTTAGTTCCTTTAAAAAATTTTCACCACAAAAAAAAAAAAAAAAAAGTTCTCCTTTTTTTCTTCTCTGTCGCACGAACATAAAAAGCTAAAGCAGCTTCTTTAGAAATCCAATAAGAAATAATTCCGAAATGGCAGAATCTTTTCCAGCACTTTTGTTTTTAAGCGTGTGAGAAAGTCTACTGATTACGTTATTAAAATATATTTCAATATTAAATAGATTTAAAATTCGGCCCAAAATAAAAACAGGATTAAAAACAGCCCTGGATTTTCAGCGTTTGTTTGATACGGTGAGGATTTTCAATTTTAAAAAAAAAAAAAGAAAACTGATGTGTGTAAGAAGATTGTGTGAAGTTTTGTTCGCATTTAAGAATGAATTATTTTTCGTGTCTCGTGTCAGAACCAAGCGAAAGCATCTAAACGGAATATCCGTCACGCAGAACATCTGGAAATGGCTACGACAGGTTATCAGACAGATGTGGCTGATAAACTGGCGACGCGGCGGCGTGATTTCGTAAGGAGTCGCGTTTTATAGTCCGGGAAAACCAGCGAGCTGACGAGAGCTTTAACTGGTGGAAATATTGCAAGTGAGCGAGTTTTGAAAGAAAAAGGAAAACTTTCACGAGGTGATGAAAATCTGAGTGATTCTGCAGAATGCACACGTTTCTGTAACACGTACGCGACCTTTGTTTTTTATTTTTTTCCCTTTTCACGTCACGTGCGATTTCTTTTGTTTGTAATAAAACCTAAATAAACATTTCAGATCAAATCTGTTCCGTGTGTAAATTCTGTGTGAAGGAAACGAGGGACTAAAGGGAATAAATAATAAAGTCGACTTTATTAGATTCCTGTACAGCGACGGTTCCTTACACACACACACACACACAGGAGCCGTTTACACCCTTTCGGTTAAAAATAAAAATAAAAAAAAATTCCCAAAACAGAAGAATAATAAGAAGAAGAGGAGGAAAGATCACAAACAGTGCAGTCAGATGGATAATGTTCACAAAATTAAACTGATTTAAATTAACCTTTGGGTTTGTAAAGATAAATTAAAGGCCTCTCTGTACCTGATTATTTCTCCGCCATAAAACAACAACAATTAATAATAATAATAATAATAATAATAATAATAATAATAATTAAAGGAATAAATGGTAGAGAATATTGCGTCAGGAAAAACGTATTGCACTTTAAAGGTAAGTGTCAGTGCTTAAAGAGTCAGTAAACAAATTAATAATAATAATAATAATAATAATAAACATTTTTTATATTGCTGTTGGATAAAAACCTTCAAAGTTGAATTTTATTACAATTAAAATTTTTTCCAATTATTGTTGATCTAATTTGTGTGATAATGTTAGAGAATAATCGTGACGTTCTGGCACACGGCCCAAAAATAATTTTAGTAATGTAACATTTAAATAAAGTAAATTTAAATTTATTTAATAATTTTTTGGTAAACAACTCCATGCAGAGTAACTTTTTTTTTTTTTTTTTTCCCCCAGACAGCAACAGTCCTCTTTATTACATTATACATATTTAATAATATTTATTATTATTACATTTTGTTAATAATATTGTGTGGGTGGTTTGTCTTTATTTTATTCGCTTTATATCCAGTGTTGCGCTTTACAGTAATTCTGAGACACATTTTTGGTGCCGAAAACAAAAAACAGTAAGTAAATTCAAACCGCCAAAAAAAAAAAAAGTACTAATTTACCGTCACTTAAAACTAAAACATCTGAAATATAAACGTTTATACGACACACAAAAAAGGTGACACTGTTAGAACATAATATCTGCTTTTTATTTTTATATAATAGAATAATATTTAAAAGGGAATAAAGAGAAAAAAAAAAAAAAAAAAACGCTTAAGCTTTTTTCCTGTACATTTTATTTGGCAACACTAAATATTTTATGATTTGTTTGTTAGAAAAGAAATAGTTTGAAGATAAAGGCTGATAAATAATATCACACTGACCAGAAATTAATAATAATAATAATTAATAATTAATAATAATAATAATAATTAATAGCCTGATTACTGGCTTTGGTGTGAAAGTGGCTTTATTAAGGATTTTCGCTTTTAAATGTACTTATTTTCACCCGTTCAGAAAAAAAAGATAACCTAAGATTTTTTAAAATATATAAGTATTTATATTTCTGATTTTATTTTAGGTTTTAAGACCCATCTGGGATACATCATTTTTTTATTTTATGTTTAATAAAAAATAAAACAATTCAGGTTTTAATAATAATAATATGACGCGCGAAAGAAAAGGCGAGCGTGTGCGAACCCTGTACGAGTAAATGATGTACCTGGCCTAGTGGGCGTGGCTAAAGAGGAGCACAGGGCTCGTGACTGGCTGATCGCGGCCGGTGGGCGGAGTCCTAGGTGGTGGAGGAGTCTGAGTACGGCAGGAATTTGGTGTATCTGTTGGGAGAACTGGGGTTCACGCACTCCGAGTCCTCGCTCACCCGGAAGAAATTCTCCTGCTCGCGCTTCTTCTGGTTCAGCTCGTCCTCCAGAGCCTGACGACGACAACAACAACAACAACAACAACGATAGCGGTTTAATAAACAAAAACAATTTATATAAACGAAAATGTGACAAGTGTGTCACTACATGCAATAACAACACCACCACTAAATACATCTGCAAGCAGCGATTAAGGGGGCCAAGCACTTTTTGTCGCCACCTCCTACCATGAAGGAAATATAATAATATAGAAATATACTACATTTCTTATAATATTTCTATGTAGATATAGAAATAATATAGAAATATATTCCTGACATGCTGCCTCTCTTTCACTGTATTCCAAGCAGCAACAGAACCCAAAGCTTGTCTGCTGACATCACGTCATGTTGCTAAACGTAACGTAACGTGACAAGTCTGGTGTCGATACGTAAAAGCGTGTTGGTGGGAAATTCTCTCACTTCCTGTTTGGCGACTCTGCCGTCAAATGCGCATATGAAAGGTTTTGATCGGGTAAATTTTCAAAATGGCAGGAAATCCAATACGGTGGAAATTAACATCGTGGTGTTCGCTGATCTCGGCATAACCGAAAGAAAGGAAAGTAAACAGGTAGAATCCTGTTTCTACGATGTTGCTTTGCCGAGTTATTAACGTAAACGTATGTCCAAATTTGTCCTACTGGTGGCGCTAGAGTGCTTGAGTGGCGTAAGTAGCTCAGACGGTCATCTATCACTGTGCCAGACAAATTTAATAAAAAGCGTACAAGACGTTCTGTGAGCTGCTGTAGACTCCCATGTGGTGCTTGGCCCCCTAATAATAATAATAATAATAATAATAATAATAGGAACTTAACTGACTTCCATTGCCTTATTAAATTACCGTATGTTTTAGACTTTTAGCATATTTAAAAATTAAAGTATTTACAAGTTTTTGCCTTGTTATTGCTAATTATTTACTTTATTTAGTGTGAGGATCGTAATTCTGAAAAATGACCTAAATATCTATACACTTTATAATTAAAAGTAAATATTATTATATGAATTACACGCTGACGTACACTGAGCAACCTACAGCTCTGTACACTAGGAATAAATGAAAAAGTTATTTAGTGACGTCTATAAATGCTTCCTTTCTCCTCGTGTCTCCTACTGGACCACTGCTGAGGATCTGTTCATGCTCCGTGTCGGAGGTTAAAGGTAACTGATGATGCAGCAGAGATTAAATCCAGAACCTTCTTGCGAGGTTGCAGCTGCGCTCTCCATTCCTTCAGCAGCTGGTTGTGATGTTCGTCCAGCGATTTCAGCCTCTGAGTCTCGTTTACCACCAGCAGGTGACATTTCTCGTTCTGAAGAAAGAATTTTAACAGAGATTTTTAACTGTAAATATAAAACTGATAAGGAGCTGCAAAAACACTGCGGCGAATCCGGCGCGGACGTTTCTGCTGTACGTCACTCGCCCGTGATGCTGACGGGTGAACATGCAGTAAAAATGTGTTTAGCTGGAGCTTGTCTGATGACATCATCGTGTCGTGTTGTTAGAAGATTCAAGAGAAGAGGGGATAATAAAGTACATGGTGTGTGTGGGTGTGTGTGTGGGTGTGTGAGTGAGAGAGAAAGAGAGAGAGAGAGAGAGAAGAGTCAGAGGAAGAGACAAAGGGAAAGTGACAGAGCAAGAGAGCGTGAGAGAAAGAGAGAGGGAGAGTGCTATTCAGAGACATGAGAGAGATGCACAATGAGAGGAAAAGAAACAGATAGAGAGAAAGTGAGACAGAGAGAATGCAAGAAAGTGAGAGACACAGGAAGACAATGTGTGTGTGAGAGAGAGACTAAGAGAGAGGGAGAGAGAGAGAGTTAGGGAGAGAGACAGACAGAGAGAGAGAGTGACAGAGAGAGACAGAGAGAGACAGAGAGAGAGTGAGTGAGAGGCAGAGAGTGACAGAGTGAGAGAGACAGAGAGAGAGACAGACAGAGAGAGAGACAGATAGACAGAGAGAGTGAGTGAGATAGGCAGAGAGAGAGAGGGAGAGAGAGAGAGTGAGTGAGAGAGAGGCAGAGAGAGACAGAGAGAGTGGGTGAGAGAGAGAGAGAGAGAGAGAGAGTGAGATAGAGAGAGAGGGAGAGAGAGAGACAGAGAGAGAGTGAGTGAGAGGCAGAGAGAGACAGAGAGTGACAGAGTTACACAGAGAGAGAGAGAGAGAGAGAGAGAGAGATAGAGAGAGATAGAGAGAGATAGACAGAGAGAGACAGAGTGACAGAGAGAGAGACAGAGAGAGTGAGTGAGAGACAGAGAGAGAGAGAGAGAGAGAGAGTGACAGAGTTACACAGAGAGACAGAGAGAGAGATAGAGAGAGAGAGAGAGATAGAGAGAGAGAGAGATAGATCACCGTACACACCTGTAGTTGTTGGAGTTCTCGGAGGTTCCCATCACACTGCCCGATCATTTCTCTCATCTGGTTTTCGTGTTTTTGTTGCTGGTGCAGCCGCTCCGCCTTCTGCCTCTTCTCCTCCTGCCTGGCAAACTACACACACACACACACACACACACACACACACACACACACACACACACACACACACACACACACACACAC
>CM074988.1:23652388-23676713 GCA_037576825.1 Pangasius krempfi | reverse complement strand
CGATACGAGATAACCCGTTAAACACTGCGATACGAGATAACCCGTTAAACACTGCGATACGAGATAACCCGTTAAATAACACGATACGAGATAACCCGTTAAATAACGCGATACGAGATACATAACCAACATACGTTTCTTGTTCTTCTGAGGAAAAGGAAGCTTCTCTGCTTCTCTGCTTCTCTGCTTTCTGCGTCACACTAAAACTTTTTCTTGACGTATTAAAATCATTCAGTTATCGCGATATTTACATTTGTGATATTTCGATAATTTCGATACATGGTGCTTCCCGACAGGAAACGCTTTCTTCTACACATACGGATCAATCACGTAAAATCTGCACATCGTCCGATTCCTGGCGCTGATCCGACACCGGGACGGCGAATAAACTCGAGTAACTGCACTTCGTTACTACTCCTTACTTTCGTTATATTTTCATTTAAAACTTGTTACAAATCTCCTTAGAGTTTTCTTTTTTTTTCTGCGAGAGTGAGAATGAAAACTTTACGTGAAGCGCGACATAAATTAGAAACCGTAAGATTTTTTTTTTCCAGAGGAAACTGGAAATTCTTAACTTAAGCACTGAAACCACTGCAGTGAACAAAATGGAGGTACTGAAGTGATACACGTTTGTTTATTCACAATAAACAATCCAAAAAACAACAACAACAACAACAAAGTTTTCATTTCCACAGGTTGGTTTTCAGAGCTGGAGTCACCGATTCATACGGGACGTTACGTTTTAAATTTCAAATTTCGTAAAATAATTATTTAGGTTTCATGATTTAGGTAGTTAAATTAGCTAGGTAGATAAATTTAGTAAATTAACTAATTAGATTTTGTGATTTAGGTAGTTAAATTAGCTAGGTAGATAAATTTGGTAAACTAGCTAGTTAAAGTTTTGCGATTTAGCTAGTTAAATTAGACAGGTAGTTAAGTTTTATTTAAAACGAGAAAACCAACAGGAAAGACGAGAGGAAGTGGAGTCTACGGTGCGTAACAATTTATAGAAAATGTAAACAATCACGTGACGTCGCGTCTCGCCTCCGCGCCTCCACCCGAGCAGAAAACGCCCAGTCAGCTCACACTCCTCTTACACCACAGCAACTTATCAACCATTTCACTTACGTTATAGCAGCTATAATCAGCCGTTCCTATAAATGTAAAAAATAAAATAAAAATAAGAAGCCGCAAAGAAGCGTAAACTCCTCTGTGAAGATTTCAGAAAACTAAACGTTACAGCTTCACCTCTGACTGTTACAAAGCACTGACACTGGAGACTCCTTCCATAAACGTTGAATAAACATCTCCTTACTTCACAATGTTTCCACCATTATTATTATTAGTGCAGCATCCGTCGTACGAGTCCCTGTGAATGAGCTGTTACTATAGAAACGATAAGGTATTGATACAGACTTGTGACTTGCGGCTGCACTACTGTCAAAGCTGCTGTTACAGAAAATTAATCAACATCCTTCTCACGACTCGAGCGCGACGTGCGATCAAGCTATTCACGTGATTAGGACAACATGCCTAAGAGGACAGGTGTGTGTGTGTGTGTGTGTGTGTGTCTAATAAAGTGTTATAGAGTAAGTCTAAGCTTTAAAATCTCCAACAACACTGCAGCACCTGGTCTATTACTTCATTAAATGTATAAAATCTAAGCATTAAATAATTAACATCCATTAAACACAAAGCTTACATGCCAATTTTGAATGTAAGGTGCGTTCATACTGGAAATATCGCGAGATCTGTACCTAATGTATCGTGAAAACTAAGTATCGCGATATGATGTTTCTGTCCAAACCGCTTAGACGCATTGTGATCATATTTTGACAGGTTTCATGACAACACCGATGCAGTTGGACTGGTTTGGATGGCGTATGTGGGGGGAAAAACAGTCTTTTCTCATCTGTTAACCCAAATAACAGGTTAAATTTATACTAAACTCACCTTATAAACTTTGCCGAAAGCTCCATCGCCCAGTTCTCCCACAATCTCCCACACTTCAGCCGGGTTCACGTTCCGATGGACATGTTCGTACTGCTTCACTTTCTTCTTGTCACTCGGAAGACGAAAGATTTTGCCGAACAACGACATGTTGAATTAAAAAAAATATATATGTTTAAAAAAAAAAAAAAACAACAATTTACGCGTTTAAAGTCTAGAGAGATAGCTAGCTAGTTTGCCAGCGCGCGCGTGTTGGTGCGCGTGCACGCGTGTGTGTGTTTGTGAGGTAATTTTTTTTTTCCCCCCTTCAAAAAAAAAAAAAAAAAAAAAAATCACAAAGTCACAAAACTCGCGTTATCCGATATTCCACTGTGTGACAGCAAACTTCATCGTCGCTGACGGAAGTCTGAAAAACTGTAAATAAAAACGTGCCGTCGTAAAATGAAAAAAATGAGGAACAAAAAAAAAAAAAAAAGAAAACGAGAGAAATTAAACACAGCGTTTTTAATTCGAGAAGAAATGAGCTAAAATGCTAACGGAGTCATGCTGGGGCGCGCGCGCGACAGTCAACGAACCCCTCGCGCCCACCTGTAGAGACTGAAGCTCGCGCTGTGGAACTCTCTCCACAACTCCGGCACACGCCCCGCCCACTCTGTCCAAACCACGCCCCCTTTCATGTGTCGTATAAAAGCGTCAAACGTTCGCATGGGATTTGTAGTTTTATTCGTGTTTTTTTTTAGAAAAAAGAAAAGTATCACACGTTTGTTTTTAAATATGATGCAACTATTTAAAGAATTTGGAAATATATATATATGTGTGTGTGTGTGTGTGTATGTGTGTGTGTGTGTGTATATATATATAGCAACTTTTCATTTTTTTAAACTTTAACCCAAACCCAGCATCATATACAACACTTCTCCTAGATTTATTGAATCAAAGTTGACTTTTTTTTATTTTAATTGATTAATAATTAGATCAGGTAATGAACTTGCTATAAGAAACGTAACAGTGTGACTTAAACTGAGTAATCACGCTTAGAACTTGGGTTCTTCAAGTGGTTCTTTGTATAATAATGGGTTCTTAGTTTGCTGAACGGGTTCTAGATTGAAACTGTTTCTGTTTTTAAACATATATATATATATAAATAATATCACAGGCCTCCAGGACGTGCTTCATGGACCAGCTTTGAGAACTATGTCTGCAGAGAGACTACTGAAGAACCCTTGAAGGTTCTAGACTTGCGCTTGTGTTTAATAACTAAACATTAACTGCAAAAATAATAGTTGGTAATATCTCCACCATCATCACTTCATTACTAACATACTAATAATAATAATAAAGAACCGAGGAACGTCCGCTTACATCAAGAACCTCTGAGGAACCTTGAACAGGAACCTGTTTTGAGAACCTCAGTTCTACACCCACTTTATACAAAACCTTTCAGGATGTTTTTATGGAAGGTTTCAGACTCTTTCAAAGAACAAGTTCTCACTTCTGGTTATTTGAAATCATACTTTTTTCATTTCCAGATCATTAATCATTTAAACAGTTAATGTTTGGTGAGAATTAATGAAACTTTAACATTCTGATCAAATCAGTAATAAACAAAAAGAGAGAGAAAATAAAAAAATACAAGAGAAACTTTAGGATGTTGAAATGAAGGTGCTGGTGAAAGAGAACATCTGGCACAATGTCGCCACCTTGTGGTCATCAAGTGTAAGTATAAAAAAATCATTTTTCTGAATTTTTTTTTAAATAAAACAAAAATAAATATATAAAGAGTAGCAGAAAATTTCAAACGTCACATTAAATGCATTAAATATACAATATTAGTATTAATTACACTAAATTTTATGCTATTAAATACGCAGTATATTGAAGAGTCAGATTCAGTTAGAAATAAAATGTAAGGGAGTAAAAATGTAAATAAAGAAAGGTAGAACTTGCTTTTTCACTCACGGTATTTATTCCTACACATTTTTAACAGAAGTGTTATTTCATAAAAGTCACGAAAACCATTTAAAGAACAAATCGTTTACGCGTGAAAGGGTTAACAGGTGGCTCAGTGCCAACCAACGTCATAACTACAGTTCCTCAGGATGTGATTAGATATTATATCAGAAGAACCTCAGCCGTGTGTGGATGTAAAATCTTTTGAAGCTTCACACATTCCTCACGTCCTGACGTCACTGCATTCCCAGCATGCTGCATGTCTTATTCTGTGATCTGAATTTAATTTAGTTTATCTCTGCACTTCCCGACGCGGCTCCATTTACCAACAAAAACCTGAAAAATCACTTCTGAGAGCCAAAACTAACAGATGATGCATCCTCTGAGATGATATCCATTTCTAAACAAACATGACTGAGACTGATTGGAATGCAGCATCAAACAAATGAAGGAAAGGAAGTGTGTGTGTGTGTGTGTGTGTGTGTGTGTGTGTGTGTGTGTGTGTGTGTGTGTGTGTGTGTGTGTGTGTGTGTGAGCTCTCTTAACCCCTTACACCAAAAGAACATAATACATAATCACGTGTGAAGAAACATGTGAAGGTCCATTTCATCACATCAAGCCCCTACAACGTGCAACTCAAGTAAACACACGTGACGTCACGTGAAACAATATACGATCACGTGAAAATGAAACCACGTGCTCTATATGTGAAAAGTAAACACGTAGAAGCGCCACAACTTTATTTTTTTCTCTTCACTTCTTAACCCTCTGCGTCCTCCTTCACGCTCCTCCTGACTGCTGGTCTTCTCCACTTCCTACAAATCACGATCGCGCTTCTATTCCTCTTTCATCATCACATTTTTATCTTCTTTCCACAGAAGCGATCCTGCAGGTTATCTTGTCCAGCAATCCTGCCACCTTCCCGCTGCATCTCATCCCTTCCACAAAGCTCCAGAGCATCTCAGAAGACCTCGTCCTCTTCATCTCTTCCATTATAAATGACTCCATAACATCTGGTCATGTATCGTTCCTTCAAGAAACCCATTCTGGATCCCTCAGACATCAGCAACTACTGACCTGTTTCACTTTTCTCTTTTTTATCTAAAATCCTTGAACATATTGTCTAAGATCTGAACCAGTCTGGTTTCAAAGCAGCATGAAAAGGCTGAAAAGCTTCATGATGCTAGATCATCCAAACTGTCATCAGTCCCCATCCTCCTCGACCTCTCAGCAGTGTTCGACATGGAACTGGTCACACGGCATGGTGGTGGTTTGCTTCTTAACAGGAGGAACGGTCATATGAGGTGACATGGAGGAGATCCACATCTGCTCCATGCAGATGCTTCACCGGAGTTCCACTATGCTCAGTAGGTGTTCCTCTTCTGTTCTCCCTCTATCCTTGATCCACCTCTTGGTGAGGTCATATCCTCACATGGGTCTTCATACCACTGCTATGCTGATGACACTCAACTCATCCTCTCCTTCCTTCCCTCAGACACTCATGTTTCTGCTCGGATCTCAGCATGGTTAACAGACATGGATGTTGAGCTGACTTGAGCTGCTCTGCTGTACATCCCTGGACATGTATCTCCATCCATGAGCTCCTACGGCCACGAAGCCTAAAACGGACCAGCGCCCGCCTACTTAATAAAGAGCTTATTACACCCCGCACTGCACCAAGCTCCTTTCAGTTGGACCCACCATCTCTCAGGATACAAGGAAAACATGCATCATGGCTCTTCTCTGTCCTTCACCCAGGTGGTGAATGAACTTCCCCTGGCTGTAGACTAAAGTCCTCTTCACCAAGCACTTGAATTAGCACATTATTTATGTATTATTTTTAAAAAAAAAAGATACTCCCCAACCTCCTGACTAACCTAACAACAAGGTCTTTAGACTGCTAGTTCTTTTATTTTTATTATTAATTAATAAAATTACACATAAAAGTAGCTACATGATTCGTGTGTGAACAAAACGTGAGAAATGAGTGAAAAATAACAAGCAAAGTGTTTGAAACCCACGTGTATGAATCATGTGATGATTCACACTTGAAGTTCATGTGACTTTTTGATAAAGTTAAGTCTTAAGTTAAGTTTCCTTTCCCAGCACGTTTGAGATGATACACAGTGTGTGTGTGTCTATGTGGAGCCTCGTCACTAGATGGCACTGGACACTCACAGGTTCAGCTGTCTGAAATCCAAACATCTCTGCAGACCAGCAGGAAGGGCGTCTAAAACCTCTAACTCAAGACTTTCTCAAGGTCAAGCAGAGTTTCAGTGTGTACACTCTGATCAGGCAGACGTTCTTGTTCAGGAGACACAAAGTACTCGAAGAACCTGTAACTGAAAAGAGTAGAAGCTAATGCTGGTTCGTACGAATGCTGGAACAAAGGGTCAAGTTTATGTAAAAAGGGAAAGAACATTAAAAAAAAAAAAAAGGCTCTTCAAGGTTTCTTTAGATAGTTTTACTTGGAAAACTAACAAGGGTTTTACTTGGAACCCTTTTTGATTGGAAAACAAGAGCCTTTTAGAGTTAACTACGATATAAAAACACCCCCCCCACACACACACACACACACACGCAAGCACACACACACACACACACACACACACACACACAATCTGTCCCTCTCAAATCCTGTATTAAACTCCATGACCATGTCCACCACTGCAACCTACGTAGATTATAACATTACAAAATAACTATATATTTAGTTTAAAGTTTTAAAAAGTAGGATGAAAACCATGCAGTTCTCCTAAACACTGATGTCAGGGTCATCCTGGTCAGGGCCATGGTGCATCCGGAGCATATCCCGGGAACACTGGACGTGATGCCACCTGCTGGCATGTTTCTGGGAGATTGAAGGAAACTGGAGAACTCAGAGGGAACCAACGCAGGTATGAGGAGAACATGCGCAGAGACGAAACTCAGACAGTCACCAGAGCTGAGCTCAGGAATGAACTGGAGACAGGCACAGCCCACATACCTAATAATAATAATAATAATAATAATAATAATAATAATAATGGACGCTCAGGTTTGAAATGCGAAATGAATTATTAATAAATAAATGCATGGTGTCAGAGACGTACAGTGGGTAGCGTGGTCACCTCACAGCTCCAGGGTTTCCTCCAGGTTCTCAGGTTTCCTCCAAAAAAAAAAAAAGAAAGAAAAACATGCTGGTAGTTGGATTAAGGACTATAAATTGTCCCTTAGGTGTGAATAAGTGTGAGAGTGTGTGTGGTGATGTATTGACGTCCCATTCAGGGTGTATTCCCGCCTCACACTCAGTGTTCCTGGGATAGACTCCGGATCCTCTGCCACCCTGAGCAGGATACACACTCCTCGCTTAGTGCACACACACACACACACACACACACACACGACGATGCGCACACACCGACGTGACACTGATGATACACACTCGCACGTGGTAAGCATCCTCTACTGAGGAAAATACTGTATGTTCACAGAAGTCATTTATTCAACACGATTACTAGACCGTGACTCTGAAACCTTTCTCTGTGGACTGCGAGAGTAAAAACAAAAGCAGCGTCAGGAGCAATTTGGAAAAAGTAAGCTGTTTGCAGACGCAGGTGAAGCTGGAAAAGAGCTGTGTGAGCACGACACATCTAGTCTGATTGAGTAAGCCGCAGCTGCCAAGCCTCTAATGGCGATCTGGCTCGAAGACGAGGGCTATCCGGCTCGTTCTGCATCTGAATGACGATCTCGCTCGCATAAGATGGATGAATTCTGGAGGGGATCCGTTTTAGTGCCGTCGGCCGTAAGCAAATTTCCCACCAGGCAGTTTCTATGACCTTCAGTCCATGCAATTTAGAAATGCACGAGTCACGCTGTGAAGAGCGAACACAGCTATCCACTTTAATTTAATTTAACTTAAACATCTTTCCTCTGTACAGTGGAATATACCGGAGTCCAAAATGAATATACATCTAAAAATACATATAGTTTAGCGGAAATACGGTTTGGAGCTCTAGAATTAGGTCTGGCATTAGATCCTCTCTTTAAATTGTATAATATTACAATTTAAAATAATATTCATGTCCCTGTTACTAATCAAACATCTCAGCATGACAGGTTTAGTCACATTCTTAAACAGGAAGAGAAGTAGATTCAAAAAATATAAAGCAAATTCAGGTGTTGAATTAAAAATAAAGTGTTAAATAAAGAGCCACAGCCTTGAATTAACTTCCGCAGGATTGATTTAAGTCTTAGATCTTAAATTAAATGCATCAGGTCCCTCAAGATTTCCTTTTTTATATAGAGAAGATCTCTCTCTCTCTCTCTCTGTATTGCTCTCTCTCTCTATCTCTCTTTCTCTCTCTCTATCTCTCTCTTTCTCTCTCTCTCTGTCTCTCTATCTCTCTCTCTCTCTGTCTCTGTCTTGCTCTCTCTCTCTATCTCTCTCGCTTTCTCTCTCTGTCTCTCTATCTCTGTCTTGCTCTCTCTCTCTATCTCTCTTTCTCTCTCTCTCTGTCTCTGTCTTGCTCTCTCTCTCTATCTCTCTCTCTTTCCCTCTCTCTCTGTCTCTCTATCTCTGTCTTGCTCTCTCTCTATCTCTCTCTCTTTCCCTCTCTCTCTGTCTCTCTTTCTCTGTCTTTCTCTCTCTCTCTTTCCTTCTCTTTGTCTCTCTCTCTCTCTGTCTCTCTCTCTTTCTCTCTCTGTTTATCTCTCTCTCTCCCTCTCTCTGTCTCTTTCTCTCTCTGTGTGTCTCTCTGTCTCTCTCTCTGTCTTGCTCTCTCTCTCTATCTCTCTCTTGCTCTCTCTCTCTCTCTTTCTCTCTCTCTGTGTATCTTTCTCTCTCTCCGTCTGTGTCTCTCTCTCTCCCTCTCTCTGTCTCTTTCTCTGTGTGTGTGTGTGTCTCTCTCTCTCTCTCTCTCTCTCTCTCTCTGTCTCTCTCTCTCTCTGTATCTCTCTCTCTCTCTAAGACACATTATTGGTATGCAGGTGAGAATGCTGTAATGCTTACAGTCGCTCCAATCTGGCAACCCTGAGCATTTTTTTTATTTTTTTTTGTACGAACACTTGGTGAAATCCGAGGAGTCACAGAGGAGCGTTTCATCTTTCTTCCTCAGCATCTTTATTTTCTCCTCCTCCTCCTTCTTCATCATCATCACCTTCATCATCACCCCCTGTCTGAACCCCGAGGTGAGTTGTTTGTGCTGTTTGTGGGCTTTGCCTGTGCTCAGGGATGATCTCGGCTCTGTCATTGCCTGTCCTCGGCTCCAGCACTGCGGCTTTCCCTGGAACCCTTCAGTTCACGCTGCTTCCTCTCTGGACGGAGCTTTTCATCCAGTAAACGCTGATGAGTTTCACATTCCTGCACACCTTCACGCAGCCGAGACATTTGCATGTCCTCTAAAAATAAGCTAGGACTTATCTGGTGTAAGTTAGGAATCAAGTCAGTCTTACCTGCACAGTAAAGCAAGTTCTGACTCTATGCAGAAAAAAAAACTTTCAGGCTTTTATTACAGATCTGATATTTATTTTGCACATATTTTTTCTATTTATACTCAGTTACATAACTATCCGGCGCAGTCTAATTAACTAATGACGCTAATAATAATTATAACACTCCAATTAAATGTATGATTAAAGGTTGCACGAGCTGATCTGTTGAGTTTATGGGCCAATCACGTACTTCGATGCGCACAGTGTTGCCAGATTGGGATTAATTCACCTTAAATCTGGGCCGTGCTTAAACACGTTGAGCTGTATTTAATTCAGATCAGATGTAATTTAGTTAGTTTGCAGGTTCAGGGTTGCCAGATTGGATTACATTAGCGTCTTACCAGTCAAATATTTTACAAGGCACTCATTGCACTATAAATCCTGTAACTTTCCTAAATTCCCAAATGAAAGAGACATAACTCTTGGTCATGATATGAATATGAATATGTTGAATTCTGGATTCTGATTGGTCAGAAGGTGTTGATTAATTTTCTATAACAGCAGCTAGTGCTTCAAATCACAGGTTTATATTAATGAGCTCGTTCTAATACGTTATCGCTTCTATAGTAATGGGGACTTGTACAGTAGACGCTTCACTAATAATGAAAAACAGATTAAAAACCTTGTGTAATCGATGTGGTGAAGTTTTCCATAAGGGAAATCAGTTTATTTAACATTTATGGAAGGAGTCTCCAGTGTCAGTGCTTTGTAACAGTCAGAGGTAAAGCTGTAAGGTTTTCCGACATCTTCAGGACAGAGGAGTTTACGCTTCTTTGTCGTTTCTCGGTAACATAACAGACTGCGTTTTTTTTGTTTGTTTTTTGTCCTATTAACTTGAAGAGAGAGAATAAAGAGAGGCTGGTGAGGGAACGACAGTGCAGCACTGATGTAACTATAAATGGACATATAAAGACATACCACTCTTCGATAAATAGAAAAAAAATTGTAATCATTGGTAAACTGCTGTGGTATAAAAGGAATAAAACACATGAGGACGTGCTGTATTAGGAAAACAGTAACTCAGTTTCATCGCACAAAACACACTGTGGTTTATTCCTTATATATATTATTTAAGACACACAGTCAATTAATTTTGTTTTACTATTGTTTATGATTAATTAGTGACCTCCACCTTCTATCTGTCTTTCTTTATTTATTAAAATTATACCGACCATGCTGATCAATATGCTATTATTTTCTAACTAAAAGCTTACAACCTGGCAACCCTGGCTGATTTTATAATGAACTGTGCAGGAATTAAACTGTAATTGGAAGGAGTTCTATAGTCCATTATAGTCCAATCTGGCAACCCGCCTCATCGCTTCTATCGGTCGCGGGTGAATATTCTGGAGGGAAAACCGTTGTTAGCCGTTACTGCGGTCCGCGCGCAGGTTATTTAAATTTTTAAATACAAACACCTAACCGCTCTTTCACTAACGAAATTAGCACAGGCACCTTATTTTAATACAAGTATTACCTTTATGTGCGTTTTATGACTAATAACTGAAACATGAGGTAATCATTATGGAGTAACACACATAACCTGTCAATTTACAAGTGTATACGTGCAAGTTTTTTTTAAATTATTTATAGATTTATTTAAATTTGAACAAAATGGCGTCTTTATTAGCCACAATCCACCAGAGACTCGATATGTATACGTTCACCATTTCTTTCTTTCTTTATCTACAAAGATGTTACCAATAGCTAATTTTTATCCTTTTGTCCATCTACAAGTTGTTATGTACTATTTAATAATTTCCTTCCAATTATTAAAATAATGTATATCTTATTTTATATGTATCGCTGACAGACTGAAGTTCGGTTCTTTGAGTCGACTCTTCTGGTGAACTCGCATATGTAGTGCAAAGTCATGTACTTTTATTAATTAGATGGTAAAGTAACACTAGCTATAGTTAGACAAAGAAGAATAATCACTGAATAGTCAAGCATTTCAAACTCTTCACCTTTAGGGGAAAAATGGCAGTGAGCCGTTTGGGAGTTGAAAGATTCGGATCTTATGAGTGAGCTGAGTCAAATGATCTGACTCACTGAAAAGAATCGGTAGTATTCCTATCAACAAAACACTCCTCATCAGATTAATGTTTGGCTGTTATAGTTCCCTGAGTATTTTTATATTCATCTTTGTGAAATATAGGAATTTTCTGCTCTTTTTTTTTAGTGAGCCGGACCATTTGGCTCAGTTCGCCAATACGAGCTGACTCTTTTCATTCCTGAACGACTCATTGCTTTATATTGCCACAGTTGTTGACCTTTGCCTCAATGTTCACTGAAACATTACTCTCTGATTTACAAAATAAAATAAAACTTTGCCTTATGATTGTTATTGTATCAATTTATGTAAAATAAATGTAAAAGCAGCAATGTGCGACACGGTTTCAGATACACTAAGCATTTTTCAATCAATATTTTGATTGTTTTTAGCTTTTATTAAGGAATAATATGAAGAAGATTCCTGTATCTTTACCCATGTATTAATATATTCACCTCTGTAATAAACTTTATTAAATAAATTATTAAGCATTATTAATAAATACAAACAGCTTTTCAGGTATGACTCAAATGATTCCTTAAAGAGTCATCTCAAAGAGTCGACTCACTCACAAATGACACATCATTACTAAGGAAGCTAAGGAGGTGGAAGTCCTCCTGAATTGCTAGTTGCGTGTGTGTGTGTGTGTGTGTGTGGGAGGAGTGTCTGGCTCTCATCATCATCATCACTGTGTGTGTGTGTGTGTGTGTGTGTGTGTGTGTGTGGGAGGAGCGTCTGGCTCTCATCATCATCATCACTGTGTGTGTGTGTGTGTGTGTGTGTTTCTGTTCTTCCAGCACTCCTCATGTTTCTGTGAGCCGGAGCGATGGGACTCGGATCGTCCAGCAGATCCGCTGACAACCAACACAATGAAGAGGGTGAGCATTTTTTACGATGTCAGTTTCTTATAATCAAGTCATTATAATCCGTTTATTGCACTTTTATTTATTTATTATATTTATTCCATTCATTCTCTTTATTTATCCTGGATTGTTTTGATGGCTCACAGATGGGAAAACCTGGAAAAAAAAAAAAAGACAAAAGTTATGGAAATGGATTTTTCTTCCTTCTTGTTTGGAAAATTCAGTGTTGTGTTTCTACTTTGTCTTTCTTACAGAGGCGTGGTCTCAGTGCCTGTCAGTCCCAGCAATTCAATAAATATATATTTTAAAAAAATAATAAAAGAATCTCCATCTATAAACAGCAAACTATAAATCCAAAACAGTATGAACAATATGGTTGTAGAGTAAAGGGGAAATTCAGCAGTTTAATTCTGTTTCAGTAAATGAGCTGTCATACCAGCCGTGTCTGGGTTTTCCGGATGGTTTATACCGACAGCTTCTGTAATTGAAAGCATTCAGAAATAAATTCACGTCCAAAACCGTTAGATTTATCACTGATTGAAATCGTACATTTGCCAAAATGTAGATGAACTCAGCAGCACCGGTAAATAACGATGACTAAACAGTACCGTGTTCAACGTTAACTCGTAGTACTTTAAATGCTTTAATTACTCAAATAAGTTTGGGAATATCCACAGTTTTGAGTCATACAGAAAAGAAATATAATATAAAGTAATATATTATTAGTAAGGCTGGGCGATATATCATAACGGATTGATATCGTGATCCATTATGACACGATAAACTTTTCTGAGATATCGTAGTATCACGATATCTTTTTCTGTTTTTTTTAATGACAATTATTCAAAGCACAAAAGTTTGATGTTCTGACCATGTTCTTATTTGATGTTTTATTTTTGTAGACAATAAATAAAAGTATATCACAGGTTCTTAATTGCAAGACAACACTAGGAGTATAAACTCATAAACTATATATATATATATATATATATATAAATAAAGAAGTCAAACTTCACCATATCAACCATGATGCACAGTTTTAATCGTTTTTAAATCCCTGTGAATGAGCTGTTGCTATAGAAACGATAATGTATTAGAACGAGCGCATTAATATAAATTTGTGATTTGCAGCTGCGCTACTGTCAGAGCTGCTGTTCTAGAAAATTAATCAACACCTTCTGACCAATCACAATCCAGAATTCAGTAGCATTGTGGTGTATAAAGGCGCTGTTATAATGCAAAAACAAAGACAGCTCAAACCCACAGGGAAAAGACAAGAGTTTAAAATGTGAAAACGTTGTGTGTGTGTGTGTGTATGTGTGTGTGTGTGTGTGTGTGTGTGTATGTGTGTGTGTGTGTGTGTGTGTGCACCATGCAGACATCTTTTTTCTAAATTCTTCTCTCGTTTCTTTACAGTCAGCTTCGACCACTTCCAGATACTGAGAGCTATTGGAAAGGGCAGCTTTGGAAAGGTAAAACCTCTTGTGTGAATAACGTCTGCTATTTTTAAAAAAAATAAAAATTTGAATTATCGGACTCAAAAGTGAACCGGACCTGTTAATTACTACCACTTTGATTAGACAGTACGGTCCGATAGCGACGCTTTCAGATCGCCGTTTTCTCGATATCGAACTGTATTTATTATTACAGTGTAAAGACAAACACTGATCACTAATCGATTCTGTTTAGCTGCAACCCTCAGAATGACTTTATGCGCCCTAACGAACATGAACAATCGTTTTTAGAAATCATATTTAGAACGCAGAGCTGTTGTTCTGTGTTTCAGGTATGTATCGTGCAGAAGAAGGACACAAAGAAGATGTACGCCATGAAGTACATGAACAAGCTCAAGTGCGTGGAGCGAAACGAAGTGCGAAACGTCTTCAAAGAGCTTCAGATCATGCAGAACCTGGAGCATCCGTTCCTAGTGAACTTCTGGTGAGTACCGCTTCGATGTCACGCCTCACGTACAGGATATCGGACCCAAACGGTGCGTTCTTATTGGCTAAAAAACATGTACACGTGTCACTGTCTGAACAAAATTAAACAGAACGGATTTTAATAAGCACAGAAATTCAGTCTTGTGGATGGAGCAACTTTTTGTAGCTGTGATTTATGTTTATAGCTTTATCTTTTCTCACTGTGTTTTCTTTCCTTGGATTCCTATTCACTGAGTCTGGAGTTTATTCAGAAGCCAGCAAAGTCGTTAAAACCCACTCGAGAGTTTTACGACTATCACTTTTCTTAATTGTCTGGAGCTCCTTGATTCTTTCTGGCCTCTGTTGCGGCAAAGCACAGCACATCTAGTGCAATGTCTAAGTCACTCGTGCTAGATTGATGTCGGTCTTTCAATTACGAGTTTAAGGACAATAAGCAGAATCGTCTGGGCGAGAGGAGAAAAATGGCCTCTTTAGTCTTTAGTCGAACAGGAAGGAGGGGAGTTTTCCATCCTATAAGAAAGAACTGTCGAGGTTAATGCACTCGGCAGCACAAGACGTTCTAATGAACTCACATGGCATCGGTTCACCATCGCAGCTGAGGCTCAGGGTCTTGCTAAATAAACAATAAACTGTAAACTGAATTTGTAATATCACTGATGTGTTGTGGTGTATCAGTATCGATTTCTATCTGCAGGGTCCAAGCCTCAGAGTCTTGCTAAAATTTAAACTTCTTGGTTGTTGCTGCATTATTCAGGAATTCATCTTTATCAGGTTGATATCGGCTAATGTTAGCAGTACCGTTATAAAAACTAAATACAACTTACAAATTCTAAAAAGCCAAATACAACTCCTTGTAATTAGCAGGATGCCTTGAAAGCTAGCCTGGATGGTACTACTGCAATATAACGATATAACGTCATCGTCCTGATAAATTACTGTATGTCACGATACACTTTACTGAGATATCACAGGTATCGTGTGTATTTTATTTATAACATTTAAATCACGGAAGTGTCATGATATGACGTATTTGTTGCATCACCCCCGGCCCTAGAAGGTACAACGGATATGTACATGATGATAAAACATCAAAATATCCAAAAATAACAGACAAGGCAGAGATAACGGAGACACAACAGGAATATTTTACATTTCCACATGCATTAACTCCTTTAAAGACCTCTTACATGAAACTGCTTTCTTTTATTTCTTTCATTAGAACTAAAGTTTAAGTTGTATGTGTTTATTAGGGATTTATTTCTTTTATTTTTTAAGCTCGATTGTAATTAAGTGCTCTATTTGTTGTCTGAGATTTAAAAAATTAAATAAAAATTATAGCAACTGACACACATCAGCTGTAATTACATCATGGCACAAATATTCCTGGTTTCTTTTGAACTTTTGGAGGACTTTGCTGTGATCTCGCACGCTCCGCTCTAACATCATTAATATTTTATACTAATTAGCTGTTATTCTTGCTCAGGATGTTTAGCGTTTGTGGTATAAATATGCAATAAATCAGTCATTCAGAAAAATGCAGACGATCCGTCATTCACCAACACCACACTCTGTTGAGAATTGTCTCCGTAGGTCGCGTTTTGTGATTTTTTTAGCTTGGAGAAGGAAAACTCCTTCTTTAGCTAAGCAGGTTTTTCAGCATGAGTTTGAATTTGGACCCTGAAGTGTCATCCATCATCCGACTCCGACTGAAATCAGCAAATCTGTCTCAGGTAAAGTCCCAATCCACTAATCAGCATTGATTTTACACCCCGAGTCTGTCGACGCACCTCCACGTCCTCTAATGTGCCTTCGAGAACAAATTAGAGAGCATATTACATGAAAAAAAATACAACTTCTGATATTTTGCACATGGTCCAGTTCTGATGAATAATGACGCAGTGTGTGATTCAGTCTCTCTACGACTCTATGTGTGTGTGTGTGTGTGTTTTATTGACGTGTAGCTTGTCGCTGTTGTCGTTCAGGAGATTCAGCAGGACTGCTGGAACATCTTCAGACTGCGATGTGTGCTTAGCGTTCCTGTCATCTCTCTAAACTAGATGAAACTGGGTTACTTCACTGCGAGCAATAAATAATAAAAACGGCTGCGAGTGAGTCAAAGCAACCTGTCAGAAGTGCTAAACAATTATTCTCACTCTTACCAGCGGCGTCGCTTAAAATGACTGAAAATAGACAGATAAACTCTTCAAACTGTCAATGTGATGATGTAATGCTTTCTTTTCTTTCTCCATACATGATTATTGGGATCAAATCCATGTGAACAGTTTAAATACAATATAAGATCATAGTACATTACACGCACACGTGAATCTGGTGCTCGAAAAAACCCATGACATTTCTTTTCCTCCATGAAAAATAGTCTCTCACTCTCTCTCTCTCTCTCTCTCTCTCTCTCTCATACACACACACACACTGCTCGACCTCACAGGTTCAGAGAGAGTGTGTGAAGTGCTGGCTGGATTAAAGCAGAGACGTGATAGTAGTTATTTTGCCACCTTTCCCTCTTTCTCTCTCTCTCTCTTTCTCTCTGTCTCTCTCTCTGTCTCTGTCTATCTCTTTCTCTCTGTCTCTCTCTCTCTTTCTCTCTCTTTCTCTCTGTCTCTCTCTCTGTCTCTCTCTCTCTCTCTCTCTCTCTCTCTCCGTAAGATGTCACCATGCACTCTGTTTCTCAGACGTTATTGTTTATTAATATTTATAACACACTGAATATTCCCTCTCATTTCCCTCTTCTGTTCTTGGACCTCTTTTCTCTTTTTTTTTTCCCCAAGTGAATTTTGAATAACGAGACGATTTCGGAGAGAGCCGGGGAGATTTAATCATGATGTCATTACCGTGACATGACATCAGTCTTCGTTTTTGGCGTTTAAAAGCTGTAAAATCACATTATAACCTCGGTTACGTTTGGCTCGCGATGCTGATGTACTAATCCACATTCTGTAATTGCTCTGAAGCTCATTTGTATGATTCAGATGTAGTTTTTTTTTTAATTATTATTATTCTCTCCAGTTATTTTTAGGCTTAGTAGATGCACAATCGTTCCATCTCCATATTAAACACAGACTGCTGGCCAGAGGAGGAATGTTTGTTCCGAATGTTCTGTGGAATAGTTTCCTCTCCGCTGTCGCTTTGGCTCACTCATTGCTGGCCTCGACACAGATTTCTGTAATGCAGCATTGTGACTGCTGTTAAAATGTGAATAAGTCAAGATTGAGAAGATTGAGAATTGAGAATGAGAGTTGAGAATTAAAAAAGTAAGCAGTAATTCACGGTGGATCTGTCAGACCCTGCACAGACTTGCAATCTGTTTCCTAATTAGCCGAAACGTCATGGAGGGAAAATTACCTCGGGGTCCGCCCCAATCACAGTAAACAATCAAAAAAAGGCAACAGGGGTTTTCCCCTTGAAGCCTTGAACCTATGACATCACACTTATTATGGGCCCAGAAGAGCCTGATCTTTTTATAGTCGTCTGTTTTATTGTCTCGTTTTGTTTCTCTGTGTCTAATAACAACAGCAGCAGCAACAACAGCAATAATAATAATAAAATTCATTTCTTGTTCGTCTTCTAATGATTACTATTTTTATTATTATCACTAAAGCCAAGCCAAAGTAATATAGCAGTAAAACCTGTGTGTAAACAACTGGTGACCACTTTACTGCAGCCCGCTGTGTAAACTCAAACATGCCCTCCATTCATCATAGCAGAAACCTTTAAAAAGCACAGCTGAAGTGGTTTTTATTGATCTGGTTTAAATAGCTTGAATGGACTCAACAAGAGAAACGTGTTAGCAGGTCCAATCACGTATCATCTATCAATAAATAAAAGTGTAGAAAGGTGTCTGATCTCCACACCAAATTCAGTAGAGGTTCCAGTAGAGGAATCTCTGGAATCTTGGGGGGTTTGCAAAACTGGATCCTTGGGGCCGTGGAAATGAATCTCTGGAAACTTAGGGGTTTGGAAAATTGGAAAATGGGATATTGAAAATGAATCTCTGGAATCTTGGGGTTTGGAAAACTGGAACCTTTGGATATTGGAAATGAATCTCTGGAATCTTGGGATGGTTTGAAAACTGGAACCTTGGGATATTGGAAATGAATCTCTGGAATCTTGGGGGGGGGGATGTTGGAAAACTGGAAATTTGGGATATTGGAAATGAATCTCTGGAACCTTGGGCTTTGGAAAACTGGAACCTTGGGATATTGGAAATGAATCTCTGGAATCTTGGGATGGTTTGAAAACCTGAACCTTGGGACCTTGGAAATGAATCTCTGGAACCTTGGGGGGTTTGGAAAACTGGAAACTTGGGATATTGAAAATGAATCTCTGAAATCTTGGTGGGCTTGTAAAACTGGAACCTTGGGATATTGAAAATGAATCTCTGGAATCTTGGAATGGTTTGGAAAACTGGAAACTTGGGATATTGGAAATGAATCTCTGGAATCTTGGGGGGGGGGTTGGAAAACTGGAAACTTGGGATATTGGAAATGAATCTCTGGAATCTTGCGGGGGGGTTTGGAAAACTGAAACCTTGGGATATTGGAAGTGAATCTCTAGACCCTTGGGGGTTTGGAAAACTGGAAACTTGGGATATTGGAGATGAATCTCTGGAATCCTACGATCAGTAAATGAGAGAGGAATGTTATGAAAGATAAAAAATAAACATGTAAATTTGGAATGAAATCCCTGTTCATCCCTCACAATAACCATGTGTTACTTTCATTAAAATATGCACACACTTTTATTTTGACATTTTGGTTTGTGAGTGTGTGTTTTTATGTCATTAAAGATTTATTTTCCTGTCAACTTTCCACTCTGCCTGTTTTATATGTTTAATATTTTAAAGCTCAGCTTCTCATGAGTAGAAGGACCTTGAGAATGTCATGCTAATGCACACTGATGCCGTTCAGCAGCTGATGCACTTACGCATCCCATTAACATGTGGAGAGAATCTGCTACTTTAAAGCTAAATGCTAAAACGTCACCAGGGAAATGCACATGTGGGTATGATAGACGAGTCTGGATGTTAAGGAGTTAAATCGCATTTCACTTCTGAAAAAAGCTCCAAGTCTGAATCGATCAACCTTTCACTCGGGCCGAAATCTTACTTACGTAGCTCATGTTTACATTATATTGCTTTTACGTCTAATGAGACGACCTGCTAAGTAATGAACCACAAGCAGGGTTAAGAATCGCTCTTTTCTCTAAATCAGGTACTCGTTTCAGGATGAGGAGGACATGTTCATGGTGGTTGATCTTCTGTTAGGAGGAGACCTGCGCTATCATCTTCAACAGAATGTACATTTTTCCGAGAGCACTGTGAAACTCTACATCTGCGAGCTCGCCTTGGCGCTGAACTACCTGCGCAACAAGCACATCATTCACAGGTAAAGCTCATTAACACCCACCTGTATATGTGTAGGTAAAATTACAGTCAGTGTAGGTTAATGACATAATCTACAGTATGTCTTCACGTGAACACCTACAAACCTTTAAATAGGTTATTAGAGTAATAACAGTTAACAGCCAGATGCACACCAACATAAAACAATACAACTTCAGCTAACTTACCTGCAGCTGTGTGTACACACTGCCTCCTATTTTCTCAAGCAACTCTAACATTCATATTTCAACTATGTGAAGTCACTTAGTGGGTCAGTGATTCAGTCAGTCAGTGATTCAGTCAGTCAGTGATTCAGTCAGTCAGTGATTCAGTCAGTCAATGATTCAGTCAGTCAGTCAGTGATTCATTCTCTCAATGATTCAGTCAGTCAGTGATTCATTCAGTCAGTGATTCAGTCTGTCAGTGATTCAGTCTGTCAGTCACTGATTCAGTCAGTCGGTGATTCAGTCAGTCAATGATTCAGTCAGTCAGTCAGTGATTCATTCTGTCAGTGATTCAGTCAGTCAGTCAGTGATTCATTCAGTCATTCATTCAGTCATTTGGTCAGTCATTCAGTCAGTCAGTGATTCAGTCAGTCAATCAGTGATTCAGTCAGTCAGTGATTCAGTCAGTCAGTGATTCAGTCAGTCAGTCAATGATTCAATCAGTCAGTCAGTGATTCAGTCAGTCAGTGAGTCAGTGATTCAGTCAGTCAGTCAATGATTCAGTCAGTCAGTGATTCATTCAGTCAGTCAGTCTGTCATTGATTCAGTCAGTCATTCAGTTAGTCAGTGATTCAGTCAGTCAGTTAAAATGGCTCTCCACTTGGCAGTTTGGCAAAAAAATATACAGTCAATCATTTTACAGAGAGGTGATTATTAGAACATTTTCAGAATATCTTCAGTCAAGAGAAATACCAAGACACGACTGACAGTGAGAGTATATTATGTCTCCGCTCACCTGAAGGACATCCATCAAGGTAGCAAATACATTATAAATAACCTTTCACCCTCAGAGGCGACGTTGGATACACTCTCCAAAAAAGATGAACGGAGGTGTTTCCATCTCTCATTTCTGAAGTCATTTGTTTTGACGGAAGAGATTGAAATTGCGTCCATGGTGAAAGCGTACAGATGCGTTGGCGTTAGTGTGGTGTTGCAGGCACTGATGTGGATTCTCGTTTTAAAATAATGAAAGATTCCACAGCTGATTAGAATTGGTGGAAGAGAAAGATTGAAATGTTGCGATACCGTCATTCTCATGTCATCTGTTTGTAAATAGACTGAATGGAAATTCTCACCGGATAATAGCAAACCCTGAGCTTCTCAAGGACGTGCCAAGGTCCGAGGTTTTTATTTTCTCATTTTAACACATATAAGACAAACCCAGACCTTTGGACCGTTATAGGAAAATAATCACCTTCAGGGTGATAACAGGAACGCCGCTTCATCACATACAAGTGTATGTTTCTTTACATTGTGTCGATTCTAAATGCTGAAATTTATGTAGAGTGTTTATTGATAAGGAAGAAACTCTTCAGTACGTGGCCTTAAGCGCATTTTCACATCACCTCATGTGTTTGCTTAATTATTAACACAAGACTGCTGCTCTATTAACACAATCTTCAGAGACACAGCTCTTCAAATAAATACAAAACAGCATGTGGGCTGAAAGAAAGGCGCCCGCGCAAGAGCACGGCTAAGCATCATCCACATCAGAGCCAGTTTCATTTAGCAAACACTCGTGTAAATAATTGCACCTGATAAAATTGCTTGCTGTTGCATTATGAATTACGGCGCAGTTAATACTTTGCGATCAGTTTATTAGGCAGAAATGAATACTAATGAAGGCATGACCCACAATTCATTTTAGAAATGGAATTAGTTAGAAGTTAGAAATTAGAAATGTTTGCGATGACTCAGAAGCTGTAGATTTTATAGAAACGTTTATTGTAAAAACGGCCAGTCTGTCTTTTCTTCCTCTCAGTGTAAATAATCCAGGAGGGATTCGAACCCCAAAGCCCTCGCAGTGCTCAGGGCTCAGGAAGTGGGAATAAGTGATGTCTTTAACATCACATTTCTCTTTTACATTCACAAACGCACAGAATTTTCCATCAATTTTTTTTAACCATTTTAAATTTGCTCCACTTTTGCCTGTCTCTTATTAAAAATGTAAAAATGTATGAGGGTTAAAGTAATGACATGTGAAAGAAGCCCAGCTGCTTCGAGCCACTCCTTTTCCTCACTGGGGAGACGGAAACACCGGCGGGGGGAGATCAAGTTTCAGTGTGTGTGTGTGTGTGTGTGTGTGTGTGTTTCACTCTCCCATCACAGGGGAAAGCTTAGTTTATGCAGAATCGTGACAAATCAAACCACAAGCCCCGTCTCCAATTTAATCCAAAGTTTTGTTTTTCTGTAACACAGCAGTTTGTTTGACCTCCTCGTCTCTCTGAGTTCAGAAACACCAGACGGGTTTTACATAACAGGACAGACAGACAGATGGGGGATAGACAGACACATAGAGAGACAGACAGACAGACGGGGGATAGACATAGAGAGATAAACACATAGAGAGACAGACAGACAGACAGATGGGGGATAGACATAGAGAGACAGACAGGCGGGCAGAGAGATTTAGTTTAGTTTAAGTGTTAACATGGACTTTACTTCCTATTTTAGCTTTATTTGACAGTTTAATTTAGCTTTTCTGTAAGATGGATAGACAGACAGACAGACAGACAAACAGACAGATAGATAAACAGATAGTAGCCAACAGACAGACAGATAAACAGGCAGACAGACAGACAGATAGAAAGAAAGGTAGACAGAAAGGTAAATAAACAGATAGTAGCCAACAGACAGACAGAAAAACAGGCGGGCGGGGACATGGGTAGATCTGCAGACAGACATACAGATAGAGATATACAGACAGACAGATGTGCAGACAGACAGATGTGCAGACAGACAGACAGTATATTTTACACACCACACACATCCCCAAGCTGTGTATAATATCGAAGGTGCTTCTCAGGAGGAAATGAGCTGCTGTGAGAATCACCGCTGTCACGCGTTATTTACGACTTTAATAGGGACAATCTTTTAGCCTCGTCACATTTCTAGATTTTCTAGATTTTTCCTTTCTCAGAGTCTTGGCAGAGCTGCTCAGGGGAGAGTGTATAAAAGCGAGGGAAGTGTTCCGTAGTCTACAGAAAAATGCCGTCTGACCCTCATGCGAGGAAGTGGAGCAGTGAAACAGGGACAGAGGAGCTGGAAGATAGAGCTTGGCTTGGTACATCACTCTGCTTCTAATCAGCACCATCGGGGCTCGTGCAGAAAACAAGCCCTCGCTGTAGCCGTGTCGGTCTCATGCCGGGAGAAAACACGTTTTAAAAGGCGTCATCCTGTTGACACACAACTTTGTCATCCACAACACTAAATCGGGCGCTGAGAACGTGGCACGGCCGCGTTTTTTGTCTGTGACGGCGCCATCATGCTGAAAATCGTACAATGTCAAGCCGGCTTTAGACGAGCAATCCTCCTTCCTCTCTGTGAGAAAACACACCTGTATATCAGAGGGGGTTGGGTGTCACACTCCATCTGTTCCCTTTCTCTCAACATATCTGGTGTGTGTGACAGAAGTGTGTATCATGTGTGTGTGTGTGTGTGTGTATCAGGTGTGTATCAGGTATCAGCCCTGATCAGGATATGTGATGTAATGAGGTCATTAGAAGCAGGTAATTGGTTGTCGGATCGGCGGAGCGAGAGAAGAGCGTCGTATCAGGTTCACACAGGCAGAACAGATACGAGAGCAAGATGGGCAGTGTGTGTGTGTGTGTGTGTGTGTGTGTGTGTGTGTGAGTGTGTGTGTCCTGATGCTATCACCTGTCATGTTGTTTTATTCATGTGCAGTGGGTTATGAGTCGTCTCTGCACTCTTAATAGCTAAAGTGTTTCATGTGAAATTGGTTTCTTCTCCTCTTCATGACAGATGAAATCATTTAGTCTAAAATTTACTTTAGAATAAATTTACAAAACCCTTTTTTCCTGACACTTGGCTCGGCGAGTGTCACGCTCAGGACATCATGTCTTAAATTTGGCCTTTTAATGTGTGCACATCTCATAATTATGAAACATATACTGAAATCTTTAACTGATCTTTAACTGAAATCTTTAGTTCTGCAGATTGTTAATAGAGTCTGAATAGCAAAATATTTGGATAATGGCTATGATTATCAGAAATAAATCCTTTGGTTTCTGGATTTTCCAAATTTACATTGACGTGTCCTGGTGAGACTTAACCCGGCTTTACACTGTACGAGGCCCACATTGATGTTACAGACAAAAATCACACGTCGTTAAAGAATTCTGTGGTCGTGAGTTGAGATCAGCGTCGTAGACGTATAACGTGACTCTGTGACCCGAGTTCTCTGTGTGTGGGGGATATTTCAGGTTACAGTCTCAGAGTACACTGCCCTCCAAAAGTTTGGAAACGCCTGAACAAAATAGGGTTTTTGGGCAACATCAGCATATATCCTCTTTAGTTAGTGACCATTTTGCATTGATAATAAGGGACAAAACCAGGCATCCGAGCAGTCAGTTTATTATTATTATTTATTATTATTTATGACTTGATATATTACTCCAAGCCTCCTGGAGGAGCCCAAAGATGATTCCCACTGGTTGGACACTTCTTACGGACAT
>CM074988.1:23608280-23621916 GCA_037576825.1 Pangasius krempfi | reverse complement strand
TAAGGAGGCGTGGCCTGTGCGTGTCAGTCGCAGGTAAGGAGGCGTGGCCTGTGCGTGTCAGTCGCAGGTAAGGAGGCGTGGCCTTGTACTTGTCTCAGAGTTAAGTATTTTTTTCAAAACTGATCTCATAAGGAGGTTATATACTTATTTATAAAGAGAGATGATGTTATTACATCATAATTACACCCAGCGTAGTATAAAAAACTCTTACCTCCATAATAAATAAACAAATACATAAAAATAAACTAACAGTAAACTGTGCTGATTAAAGGAGGTCAGTCTCCTCACCTGAGTCGGCTCATGTGCAGGACGGTGGCGATGAGCTCCTCGTTCAGGTCCACGTTGTAGAGCACGAGCGACGCCAGCTGCTCCCTCCACTGCGCCAGGAAGGCGGGGCGGGGCAGGTGTGTCGAGGACAGGTCCAGCGCTCGCAGGGTGTCCAGAGGCTTCAGCAGGGCTTCAGGGTCCACGTCCCCCGGCAGATTGCCGACGTTCAGCATGCACAGCCTCCTGAAGCCCTGGAACGAGAAGTCGGTGCCGTCGCAGAACTCTTCGTCCTCGTCCTCGTCGTCGTCCTCGTCCTCGGCGGAGGACTTGCGGAAGAAGATGTTGGAGCAGCCGAAGAGGCTGAGGGACACGAGCGTGTGGCGGAAGTTGCGCAGGGTGCGGAGGCTTCGGGAGCTCAGGTGATTACAGCACGTCAGGTGCAGCTCCATCAGGTCCTGAATAACGAAGTTACAGAACAGAGAGATGAAGAGCTCATTACTGAAACGACTCAGTAAAGTGTTATAGCACTAAAATGACTCATTATTACAGTGTTATAACAATAACACAACTTTAATAGCAAATAAAGGCTTTATTACGGTGTTACAGCAACAAAATGAGTTATAAAGCTGTTATAGCTATTAATACTATTCACTATTAAGAAGTTACAGCAAAAAAATGACTTATTAATCTATTATAGTTATAAAATGACTTATTAAGGAGTTATAGCACCAAACAAAGCAATAAAAAAACTTATTATGACAGTGTTATAACAATAAAATGACTTTACAGCAATAAATCAACTTACTATTCAGGTGTTATAGCAATATAATGACTCATTATTAATGTGTTATAGCACTAAATCGACTTTTATGGAGCAATATAAAGACTTATTAAGGTGTTATAACAAAACAAAGCAATTAAACTATTTATTATTATAGAGTTATAACAAAAATATGACTTAAGAGCAAACAGCAATAAAATAATTTAACTTATTACTCAGATGTTACAGCAATATAATGACTTATTCAGGTGTTATAGCAATAAAATGACTTCTTATTAAGTTAGTCTAGATATAAAACATCTTAAAGTGTTATAGCAAGCAATAAAATATTATTAATACAGTGTTATAACAATAAAATGACTTAAAGCATTACAGCAATAAATCAACTTACTATTCAGGTGTTATAGCACTAAAATGACTTATTATGAATGTGTTATAGCACTAAAATGACTTATTATGAATGTGTTATAGCACTAAAATGACTTATTATGAATGTGTTATAGCACTAAATCGACTTTTATGGAGCAATATAAAGAGTAATTAAGGTGTTATAGCAGTAAAATGAGTCACTGTTACTGTGGTATAGGAATAAGAGAGTTATTGAGTTGCTAGAGCGCATTAATGAGTGGTTTTATGATTGTTACGATGCTCTGTGTGTGTGTGTGTGTGTGTGTGTGTGTGTGTGTGTGTGTGCACCTGTTTCCCGATGGCCTCGAGGTCTCGGTCTCGCACGGCGTCCTCTCGGAGGTGCAGTCGGCTCAGTCGGGTGCTGTGCGGGTCGCAGAAGAGCTGAAAGAAACCGTCCTGAGGCTCAAACTCGCTGTCTGTGTGCACCAGCTCCATGTACCTGCAGCACAGGAACGCCATCATAACAAGGCTCAAGGTTCAAGGCTCTTTATTTGTCACATACATATTTTACACACACACACACACACACACACACACACACACACACACACGTGGTGTGATGCAGTGAAAGGTTTTTCCTCGGTGCCTCGTCCCACACTGCAACAGCGATACATCATAAAAACAATATAATGAAATGAAATCAAATCAAATCTAGCAGAGTAAATGTTAAAATGTTTAGCGGCCCTTAGAGGAATGAAATGTAGAATGTGAATATGCATAAACACAATATGTTTAAAAAAAAAACAAGATATACAAGAAGTCTCAGAATAAATGACACAACTCATCATTAAGGTGTTATAGCACTAAAACAACCTGTTATTACAGTGTTATAACAAACAAAAGAACGAAGTATAACAGCAATAAAATTAAGGTGTTATTAAGGCACTAGTAATAAGTACAGTAAGGTGTTATTACAGTGTTATAGCAATAAAATGACTTATTAAGGAGAAACAGGGATAAAAACGACTTATTTTGGAGTTATAGCACTAAAAGACTTATTAAACCTAACGAAAATAAAACCAACTAAAGTAATAAAGTGTTATAGCAATAAAAAAAGATTTAGTAAGAGGCTGCAGCGATAAAACGATTTAATATTAAGGCGTTACAGCAATAAAATTATTACTTTATGATTTATTATTAATGTGTTATAAAGAGCTTATTAGCTAAATTGAAGAACAGGAATTCAGACAGGTCTTGACTGACAGCTCGAGGTCTTGAATGACATTCAGGAGACGTTATTAAAATTAAAAATAAATAAATGGTTCCTTTGTGAGTTGAGTCACCGGCTTTTAAAAAAACATCTTGTAGGAGACGCGAGTGACGCGAGTGAAGCTCAGCACCCGGAACAATTTGTTTGTTTGGTGTCGTTATCTATTTCAGATCTCACGCCCTCTGAGTCACTGAGGCGACACGGCGCTAGAACAGCAACCTCTGCGGCAGCAATAATAATAATAATAATAATAATAATAATAATAATAATAAGTGCACGTACACGTTAACGAGCTTGTCGCAGATCTCGCTGGGTAAGAAGACGTCGGGACGCAGGCACAGTTTGTTCCTCTCGCCCGTGTAGCACATGGTTCTTCTGAGGTTCTTCAGACAGAACACGGTGCACAGGGACATGAGGCTCTCCGGGTCGTCCCCCGCTTTGGTTGCCATGGCGACGGGCCCTTTCGGAGTCAGAGGTCAAACACCACGGCGACGGAGGAGAGGAGCGACAGCGCGCTCAGACCTCGGGCATCACGAGCTCAGAGTCTAAACATTTAAATAATAATAACAACAACAACAACAACAACAACAACGATGATGATGATGATGGTAATATTAATCATAATGTAATTAACTTAATTAATTTATGTTAATTAACTAAATGTAATTAAATTTGAAGCGTGCACAGCAAGCGCAGAATACAGGTTCAACTTCTGACGTGTTTATACGCTCCAAAATTATTGGCACCCTTCATGAAATAGTTGTATGAACATTACACATTATTGTGTAACTTTTCATCTAACTAAAAATCACACAAATTTAAAAAAAAAATAAGTTTTATTTTCAAAGACAAACAGCAAAGCCTCTAAGTTTTAAAGCTTCATACTACATTCCATAATAATTTTTGATTCTGCAATAAAATACGTGAAATGGTTTCATAGTTTACTGAGACCTGTTTAACTTATTGAGATTAACGATGATGATGATGATGATGATGATGATGACGATGACGAAGGACGTCTGTGAGATTTCAGTACGGTTTAAATAAAGAGTTTAAGAGAGTTTAGAACAAATTCCTTATCATATTACTTCTTTCTCACAGATTTATTTTAATTATATTTATTACTGAGAAGGAAATAAAAACAGTAGACTTCACCAGATATTTATAGAAGGGGTGCCAATAATTTTGATTTTAATTTTTTTATCAAAAAAGTGCACTTTTTGTTAAACATATAAAACAGAACAGTGAGTTAAAATAAAACCACACACACGTACATGTATTTCAGTTCAGCATTTCACTCAATGCAGGTCATTTTTATTGTTAACGATATTTATGAGAAAGTGTAATATAGTGGTGTTTTTAGTTACCTGTAAACGACCTGTAACTTTGGCACTGCTGAGGAGTGAAAAAAAGAAACACAGTGATTACACTTTGATTGTTTACAAGATAAATTTCTAAAATAAATCAACTGAAACATTTATGCAAATGTGTGTAAATGTTATGGTTACGCTAGGCCGGCTAGTTCCAGCTTAAACCTCGGCTAACTATTAGCTTAATTCCATGATCACAAACATCGCGAGATACAAAACATAAACTTACACTTATATTTTAATATCTTAACTATTTAACTAAAATGTAATGAACACATTTAATGAACTATAACCACGCTGTATGAACTCGAATGCGAATTAACTAGCTAACAGGCTAGGAAGCTAGCGCCGCTATTCGTTTACCTGTATGGTTTTTCGAGCTAGCATGCTAATCCATGCTAAATCAGAAGTTGCTAGTTGCTAACACAGACAGCTTCGTATTCCGTTAGCATGCTAGCTAAAACAAACTAAAGGCCAATCGGATTTCTTTCTACGATCATGACACCGAGAGGAAAGCGGAAATTTTACCAGAATCCGCCTTTAACTTTAATCTCCTCGGCGGAAATTCAGCTTCAGATGATTTACTTTGGTGAATATTTCTCGCTCGTTTGGTGATTGTTTTCCTTTCTCTTTTAACGTCGCTCGTCCGGATGTCAACAAAACAACCTTCAGCTTCCGGGTTATTACAGAATTGTTTCCGGTGTCAGAGATAAATTGGCGAGATTCCATTCACGTTCACTTTAAAGACAAATTGCGGCGGTTTTTTTTCTGTTTGTTTCGTTTTTGTTTTTGTTTATTTAGTTTTTTTGTTTTTTGTCTTTAATCCACCAAGAAAGGAACTGTTTCTGACTGTTATAAACTGTTATAAGAATACATTCAGAGTTGATTATTTTCCTTTAACAGCACGTCCTGAATGTTTTTCATTTCTTATACTATAGCAGTTTGCCAAATATTACAATATTCTAGTGATTAAAGATGACACATTGAACTTCTTATCGGTTTATAGTTTCATTTAACATAGCAAACACAGCAAACCAAGTGAGTTCCTCTTGTCACTTACGTTACCGCAGCTATAAACAGTCGTTCCCTCACCAGCCTCTCTTTATTCTCTCTCTTCAAGTTAATAAGAAAAAAAGAAAAACGCAACTCGTTACACCTTGTTGCCGAGAAACCGCAAGCGTAAACTCCTCTGTCCTTTCTGTCGGAAAACCTAAAGTTACAACTTTACATCTGACACTGGAGACTCCTTCCATACATGTTAAATAAACATCTCCTTCCACAAATCAGTTTATCCTGTAAATACAATACATAAAAAAAGGAATAAAATGCGACGGTGTGGTGTGATGAAGCGGAGTTACTGTTACTACACCGAGGCTGATTAGTTTCCTATAGCAGCACGTCCCCCAGTGTTTTATTCCTCTTACGCTACAGCAGTTTGCCTACAGTTTTTTTAGTTTATTAAAGAATGAATGAAAGCGTAAACTCTTCTGTCCTGAAGTTTTCGGAAAACCTAAAGTTACAGCTTTACCACTGACGCTGGAGACTCCTTCCAGAAATGTTAAATAAATAAACTTCTCCTTACATAAAGTAATTTTTAATCTGTTTATTATCAGTGGAGCGTCGCTGCACACGTCCCTGTGAATGAGCCGTTACCATAGAAACGATAACGTATCAGAACGAGCTTTGAAAATGTGAGGATCGTCTTTCGGGTAAGTCTACCATGACTCTCTGAGTCGATTTCTTATTAAAGAAGTGCCGAGAAACGAAAAGGAAAGGAATGTAGTTATGAACGTGAGGAATGTGAGTTTGAGAGATTAACCTGAGAGTCATGAGAATGCAGATTTTCTCGCTCCAGATGAAAAGAGTCGGTTCAGATTTGGGCCCCTGATGGCCAACGCTCTAAAACTAACCTGGAAAAACAGCAGTAAGCTCTAACGAGCTTCTCAGTGGAATTATTCGCACAAACAGCTGAGCTTTATTCCGGCTGTGAGGCAACTCTTCAGGGGGGATTCAATTCCCCGGGCTTTTACTTTCTTCCTGCTGGGAAACTGAAATACTCTGACTAATGGTTATGATTAATCATAACTATTAGACAAATTAAACACTAACCTACTTGTCTGAATTGTTCTGAATTCTTGTAGAATTATTTTATATGTATATTGCATATATATAATATATAATAATAATAAAATAATATGTATATAATAGTTTTCTGGTTCTAATGAAAATTATAATTTGATATAAATGTTTTATATAATTTATAATATAAATAAAATTTCTCTGTAGCTAGTTATTGTTGTTTATTTGAGTACTATTTATACTGAATATTTGTGTCTCTCTTTTTTTTTTGAGAGTTTTGCACTAAAAAGCTAATAAACAAAAACTATATGAAAATAGTATGTTATGAAATGTTGTTTTTACAGATAGGTAATGATTGGCTTTCCGTTACATCAGACTTAAAAAAAAAAGAAGAAGAAGAAGCAAAGAAAAAGGAAGAAAGAAAACGGAGTGCTTTTGTTTCCTAGTCGGACCTTTTTTGATTGCGACCACCATCCTACCGTACTAAATAGTAAGCACAATATGTAGTTTCTTACTTTGACACGATATTTAGACAAGAAGTTTTAGGAGTAATAACGATGGAGGAAAAAAATACTTAGTGTGGAATAATGTAGATTTAAAATTTTTAAAAAAATGTTATTTGAACCTTTATTCGGAGCGCTGTCATTTGTTTCCCAGCCGGAGTGTTTATCTTGCGACACCTCCCTCCCTTCTATTTGTCCAGACTCAGTTCTGTTTTTCGCTCAAACATGTCGAGTTCCTACAAAAACAGGTGAGATATGAACCACAGCTGGACGGCAGAAATGTGTATTAATTCGTTTAATTGTAATAGAGGTGTGTGTGGTTTGATTAGAGTTTTAAAAACATGAATTTATTCGCATTTGCTTGCTAGCTGTGTAGCCTAGCGGCCGAGAAGTACCGATAGCGTTAAGGCAGGGCTGTGCGGACAAAACGCACATTTTCAGTGTTTTTTTATGTTTTATTTATTTAGTTTACATCTATAATATGGTTAGAAAGTCGCTTTAAGGTTTGTCTGAGCGTTAGATTGAGTACAAGTCATGGGAAAGAATGAAATCTTTGAACTTGGTGCTTTTTCTGCTGTATTATACCTGACTCAGTGAAATGATTAATTAATGATGTGATCAATTAAAGCAGGTGATAAAAAAAAAAACCCTGAAAGGATTAAAAGAATAGTGGATGAGAAACACTGCTTTTAAGAAACAGTTTGTTTAAATAAATAAATAAATAAATAAATAAATAAAAGTGATAATAATGTACAGAATGCACACTTCACTCCAGTGCAGCTCTGAATAAAAATCTGATCTCAGCTGATTGACTGCATTTATAAATGCAGTAAAGAGGAACTTTCTGGAAATTTGACAAACAGATGATTGGTGCATTAATAAAGTCAACGACTAACTTGACAGGTTTTATGCAACTAAATACAAAATTCTTATTTAGTGTGTTAATATTGGAACGTTTCACATGTGTCTCTGATCTTCTACAGTCCTGGGAGTTGAACTCACAGCCTTCTGATTTCACACACACACACACACACACACACACACAGAGAAGAACGTTTTAAACCCGGACATGTCGACAGTGATCACATCTGGACGTCCAGATGCTTAGAAAACAATGGAGTGTGTAAAATGTAAAGCTGTTAGGATTTTCTGGATAAAAGACGATTGAGAAGTTCTTTGTGCTTAATGTAAAGTGACTTTTCCATCTATTCCGTTTATTGTCAGACGTTTTTATCTAAAACAACTTAAAATCCAGAGTCGGAGAGCTGAAGAGAGATAAGAACTCGATCTGATCGCTAGCGGAGAAACCTATCTGCCGAGCTGAAGAAGAATCTTCCAGGCGTTTTAAAACTTCCAGTCAGCAGTTAAATCACGGTACTTAAAGTTAGACTTTAACCGCAGAACCCAAAAGGTCTTGTGACTGCAGTTAAAAATCCACAGCCAGGAGTTTCCTGTTCCTCCTCCTGCCTCTTCACGCTGCGTCCGGAATGAAAGACTGAAGCCTTTTTGCGTTAAATTAAAGCTCTAAAACAGAAATTCAGTGCAGAAACTCTTACAGTTAATATCACACTGGATTGTGCGCTCAGGCAGGAGTGACACATCGACTGTAAAGCCTAAAGCAGAGACGGTTTACAGAGGAGTCGGGTTTGTTTCTCCGAGCGGACGTAAAAGAGGAAGGGCGGACCTTATCGGAAAATACTGCTCTCCCAATGAGAAAGGGGGTGTAAACTTTTACAAAGAAGTCATTTTGATTTTTAAGGGTTTGATTAGCGCTGGGTGATATGACCACACAATATCCGTATTGATTTATGGATCATGATATTTAAAAACAAACAAACAAACGCACGCTCTGAGTAGAAGCAGCCGATTTGATCTGAACTTGAAATGCTGTATCTAAGAGCTTTACAATTATAATGTATGTTTTATTTATTATTAAAAAAATCTATTGGAATATTAATTATTTTTTAAGAATAAGCATTTAGTTAGATTAAGTGTAATAATGTTTTCCAGGACGTTTTGTCACAGGCCTGTATATCGTGGTGAATATCGCGTGTGGTAGAAGCGTCATCTCTCCGAGTCCCGGTGGATGTCATGCTATCTTTTATTTTTATTCAGTTTAAAATAACGAAACATGATTAGAAGCAGTTGATGTGTTAAAAATTTGAATTTAATCTTTAAAATTGAACATTAAAAATTGCATTTCTTCGCCATCTTTATTCTGTGTCGTGGGCGCGCAAACTTTTGCACCCTTTTTCTGACCTTCTCTAAGAACATTGGTCCAATACACGTAATACACACTAGTACAATGAAAGTGATGCCTCACACGTGCTTTTGTTTTATTTATTTATTTAAAAATGTTTGTGTTTAAAGGATTCAGGAGTTTAAGACGGTGCTGAGCGAGGAGAAGATCGACCTGAAGGCACTACAGGAGCTGTGCTTCGGCGGTAACGTCTCTTTAAAAACCTCTTCACTCCATCTTTCCATCATACTACTACTAATACTACTACTATCAATAGTAATAATAATGATAATATTTTCCTTTTTCCTCTCTTTTGTCCGTCTCTGGTTAATGACCTCCGTCAGGAATTCCTTTCGAGGGCGGGATTCGGTCTCTGTGCTGGAAGGTGAGGTGCTTTTGGGGTTGTTTACTGGCTGTATTTGGTTTTCTGTGTATTTTATCACTTTATCCTGTAAATGCAATTTAAAAAAAGAGGAATAAAATGCGACGGTGTGGCGTGATGAAGCGGAGTTACTGTTACTACACCGAGGCTGATTAGTTTCCTCTAACAGGACGTCCCCCAGTGTTTTATTCCTCTTACGCTACAGCAGTTTGCCTACAGTTACAGTTTTTTAGTTTATTAAAGAATGAATGAAAGCGTAAACTCTTCTGTCCTGAAGTTTTCGGAAAACCTAAAGTTACGGCTTTACCACTGACGCTGGAGACTCCTTCCAGAAATGTTAAATAAATAAACTTCTCCTTACATAAAGTAATTTTTAATCTGTTTATTATCAGTGGAGCGTCGCTGCACACGTCCCTGTGAATGAGCCGTTACCATAGAAACGATAACGTATCAGAACGAGCGCATTAATATAAACCTGCGCTACTGTCAGAGCTGCTGTTATAGAGAATTAATCAACTCCTTCTGACCAATCAGAGCGCAGGACTCCGCAGCAGCGATGTGGTCACAGTGCAGTTCGTTGTTTAGAAGTGGAAATCGAAGCAATACTTAAAAAAAATATATATATTTTAAAACTACATTTGAACATTTTGTATTTGTTGTAAAAAAATTTCAGATCTTGTTGAACTTCCTGCCCCTGGACCAGACACTATGGGACTCGTTCCTGAAAAAGCAGAGGTAACACACACACACACACACACACACACACACACACACTCACACTCACACTCAGCGAGTTCCACAGTGAAAGTGGAATAGAAACTCAGTAGTTAGTCTCAGATTGAACAAGAGGAAGGAAACAGGAAAAAGCCTCCCTGAGAAACATCTTTTTACATAACGAGGAAAATCTCAGCCAGCGATTTGGAGCTTTTACAAAAAATAAATAATAAATTATAACATATAAATACTCATACGGATCATCAGCAGCCCGCTGACATCGTACACGTGACATAAAACACAGCACTACGTCTCACCAGCCGTCTCCACACGCGCACACACACACAAACACACAAACCTTTGAAACTGTAATCAGGAAATATAAATATGCTTCGTGTGATAAGAATCCCATTGTACATTCAGGATTCAGTTAACGAAGCACGATTAGGGTGTATTTTTGATTCCTCGCGTCCATTTGCTTCGCTTATGTGCTAAAGTCCGGCGTTTCAGAAGAGCAGGTGAGTGAACGGCGCTGAGCGATGGTGAGAGAGAGAGAGAGAGAGAGAGAGAGAGAGAGCGCGAGTCACTGAATCGATTCTGTTCAGTGAATCGAATCGTTCGTAATTCACACAAATCGCTTTTGAATTAATTGTTCGTGTTCGTGAACTCCTAAAGAATCGATGTTTATTTATATTTTTGCATTTAATTCACTACAGAAGTATGTGATTTGGAGCGCATCTGAGCTGTTTGGAGAAAAGACGACATTTTTTACTTTGATTCGATACAAAAAAAAAAGAATCATTGTCGTTTCTCTGAGCTTCTGCTCCGAGCGTGTTAAACGCACACTAATAAAGCGAAACGATTACAAATACAGGTTTCATTTAATATCTTTTTTTTATGTTGTTGATGATTAAAAGGTAGAAATGTTTTATTTTAAAAAATATTTTAATAATATATTTTAAAATATTTTAATAAGGAAAAAATATTTTCTTTACGTTATTCATTTATTTAATTTATTTTAAATCTTATTTAAAGAAAATTTTGTACAAAAATGGAAAACAAATTCAATATTCAGGATTTTATGAAGTCCTTCAGTCAGAACTGTAATAACTTTTTTTTTTATTGAAATTATTTTTATTTTTATTATTTTTATTTCATTTTTTGTTGCTTTCATTGTCAAAAATTGATTACTGAAATAGTAAGTGGCAAAAATCGTACTGATTTGCATTAAATCATTAAAGTGTCTCTCTGTGTGTGTGTGTGTGTGTGTGTGTGTGTGTGTGTTTAGGGAGGTTTATTCCCAGTTTCTGAAGGAGATGATCATCCAGCCGGGAATCGCTAAAGCTAATCTGGGTCTCTCCAGAGAGGACGTGACCATGGAGGATCACGTGAGTGACGACGTTAAGCTCTGCTCAGCTTCTCACGTCTCGCCGTCTTAATTCTGGTTTAATCCAAAAGTCTCGTCATTTCATTTTAACTCTTCGCTTTCTTCTGTCCGTGTCTCGCAGCCTCTGAATCCGAATCCGGAGAGCCGATGGAACAACTACTTCAAGGATAACGAGGTTCTGTTACAGATCGATAAAGACGTCAGGTACGTCATGGCATTTCTGTGTAAAGAGGAAGCGTAGCGGCCGTTATCCTCGAGCCACGCCTCCTTTACTGAGAGTGACAGGCAGAGGCCACGCCCACTTTTGTAGGACCTATCGCCACAGTGGCCATGGATGCAAACACTGATTCGTTCCTCCTTCGTTCCTCCTTCGTTCCTCCTTCGTTCCTCCTTCATTCCTCCTTCATTCCTCGATCGTCCGTCATTCAGTCCGTGACACAGAAATTATTATTTATTTTTAAAAATCTCCGCTATTTTAAGATTGTTTTAATTTTTAAAATGCACTGCGAGAAATCAAGGAATGAGACGAGGGAAGGGTTTTGGATCAGGGATAGAGAGGTGCTTTTTATGCAGAAACAAATTAAACTTTTCTTTTTTTTATGTAACAGAATCACTGTTTCTTTTTTCTGCAGAGAAGATCAGATTTTTCTTATCAGATCGTATCCTTTTTTTTTTTTTTTTAAATGAAAGACTCAAAATCTTGCCATATAAGAGCCTTTAAGACCCTAATTAAGGTTAGTTAGTTAGTTAGTTAGTTAGTTAGTTAATACACGTCGCACCTTCACTCAGTGATTTGTGGACCAATAAATTGTCTAATCTAGTCATGCTAATGAATGTGTATTTACATTCTGTTCAGCGTGAATTGGATCTAATTAGACTAATAACGTGAATCAGTTAGAAATACAGAAACGACGTAATACCTTTTCTAAATGTTACAGATGAATAGAAATTGGAAATGGCTTAAAAATAAATTAGAAAACTTGGTAAATTGTGTAAAATACTTCTGTAAATGTCATAGTGCCCTATAAGTACTAACCAGAGACGGAACAAATAATAATAAAATAAATACATTTGAATGCAACACCTTTTGTTTTTTTTCTTTTCTGAAACTGTTTTCTTTAAAAACTATTAAGCTTTAAAATGTTTATTTTTTTTATATTAATAATAAGCACTTCACAGCTAAACTCTTTCACACAAAAAAACTCTTACGTTGTAAATATAATAAATAGAAAAACGTCTAAATAAAATATAAATAGAATAAAATCAATCCAACAAAAGAAAAACCACAGAAGTCCCTTTATATGTAAACATTTCCAATTTCAAAAATACATTTCTTTTTCAAAATCCAAGTCCAGTCTTTTGTTCCAGAATCTGATATCCGATACGGTTCCCTCTGATATCCGATCCTGGTACCGGTCCGGTAATGATACTGGGTATCGGATCAGCACCGGTCTCGAGTACTAAATCTCTAATGCTTTTTAAAACAATATGATGTTATTGCTTTGTTACACACAGACGTCTATCATACCATTAAAGTGTGTGTGTGTGTGTGTGTGTGCGTGCGTGCGTGTGCGTGCGTGCGTGTGCGTGTGCGTGTGTGCGTGCGTGTGCGTGCGTGTGCGTGCGTGTGCGCGCGTGTGCGCGCGTGTGCGCGTGTGTGCGCGTGTGTGAATACTCTTCCTGCGTATTCCCAGGCGTTTATATCCCGACATGGCGTTCTTCCAGAGACCCACCGAGTTTCCCTGCCAGCTGATCCTCGACTCGCAGAACGAGTACGAAACTCTGCGCAGACGCGTGGAACAAACCACACTTAAAGCTCAGACCGTCAACCGCAACCGCAGCGGAGTCACCAACGTGAGTGTGTGTGTGTGTGTGTGTGTGTGTGTGTGAGAGTGTGAGAGAGAAAGTGTGCGTGTGTGTGTTTGGTGCTCGTTAAATTGCTGAATTGATTTGTGACCTGTTTGCTTTGATCAGAGCTCAGATGGTCAGACAAAGGTGAGTCCTCTTGCTGTGTGTGTGTGTGTGTGTGTGTGTGTGTGTGTGTGTGGTTTGTCTTAAAGCCCCTCTTTAACCCAAACATAGATGATCAGCAAAGGTGTGTTTGCTTCTTTAGCTCCTCAGGCAGATCTCCACACACTCGCATCAGAACACGAAGAGTTTCATAAAGCAGTACTTGAGATTTTAGGCCACGCCTCCTAAGAGGATGTCGGGTTGATTTCATCTTTGGGAGAACTGTTTCTTGTTTCTTGTTTCTTTAACGTGTGCTTTATAAGGACCCGGGCGCAGTGCAGAGCGA
>CM074988.1:23565381-23589815 GCA_037576825.1 Pangasius krempfi | reverse complement strand
AGGACACTCGAGTTCTTCCACTCCAACCTTCACACACCATGTCTTCATGGAGCTCGCTTTGTGCACAGTGGCATCGTCATGCTGGAGCAGGTTTGGGCTTCTTAGTTCCAGTGAAGGAAACTGTAACGCTACAGCGTACAAATACATCCTATACAATTGTGTGCTGCAAACTTTGTGGCAACAGTTTGGGGAAGAAGCACATATGAGTGTGATGGTAAGGGGTGCACAAACATTTGGCTGTATGGTGTACTATCTAATTATCTACATGCAAATGAGTTCTTCTAAATGTCTTCTGTGCTGTGATTGGAGGGTTTGCGGCTCCTCCTGGGTCTGTGCCAGATGGAGGCTGTGACTCGCTCCTGTTTGGTGACGGCACTGAAGTCCATCATCTTCAGATGAGGAAGGGCGGTGATCACGTAGTTTCTAATAACACAGGAATGAACAAACAAATAAATATCTGACCTTGCAGTTGTGGCTGTGCCTCAAATGCTAGTTTGGTAAAAGGTTATGCAGCATGACCTTTGACCTTTGATCTTTACCTGTAGCCATGCTCAGTCTCGATGATGTTTCCATGTAGTGTGATGGTGTGCAGGAGCGGTAATGCCCCGAGCTTGTCCACCTCAGAGAAATTACACACGGAGTTACCATGGAGATACAACACACGCAACTCCACCAGCTCAGTCAGGACCTGAGACGGAGGGAGAAAGAGGTGGTGTTGATGGTGACCAGAAGGTGATCCTCCATTTGATGCTATGCATTAAAAACTCAATCCTGTGACTCATTTGAGAGAAAATGCATCCTTTTGACACATTCTTTTCTTTGTGTAAACGTGTACCGGGTGAATGTGTGTGATGTCATTGAAGGACAGGTCGAGCCAGGCGAGTCGTTTTGGCTCGGTGAATAAAGCAGACAGCGTCTCCGTAAGTCCGTTCATGTTCGATAAAAGGTTGTTGTTGAGACGGAGGACACGGCTAGCAAACTTCCCCTCTGAGTTTCTCCAAGGTGTATGCACTCCCTTGTTGGGCTCTTCTGATAGAACATCTGACACACAAACACAAATCATCATCATCATCATCATTGTCCTTTATTAATAAATTTAAAAATGATAAATGGTGTCACGTTGCTGTGGTATAAGGGGAATAAAACACTTTGGATCACTTCGCTGTTTTTGTAAAATAATCAACTTTGGTGGTGAAAACGATAACTGTTCATGACACCACCCCATCTTTGATTATTTTCCTATATCCTTGATATATTTCCATGACCCCCAAGTGTTTTATCCCTTACGTAAAAGAGTATTATTGCGTATTATAAGTCAGATTAAATAAAGAAAGCAAACCATGCTGGCTTGTATGCTTTCTATCCCAGGGAGTGGGTATGTTACAAACAGAAATAGTTAAATTTAGGGTTAGCAATAAATAAGTGGAAGATAGAAAAAAGAGATAATACAATAAATTAACAGTAAAATTGGTCACTGCGTTGGCCGGGAATCGAACCCGGGTCAACTGCTTGGAAGGCAGCTATGCTCACCACTATACCACCAACGCTTGTGAATTCAGGAAACGAAAGTCCCTCAAATAAACACAAGAATAAACCCAAACTCCATCCACTTAACCGTCAAGCGATTATTTGTTGCACCTCAAACATTCTTTATATTTCGAAAACTTTAATACTGTTTAAAACAGCAATAATTCACTTCCGGACTACATATGTACTGTCCGAGTCACTCACGCGGCTGTCTGGACCAATCAAATCACGCCATCTCATACGGGTATTCTTGGTTTTAACATAAGTTTGTTTTTGCGCCGTTAAATTTAATTTTACAACGTAAAATGCTATTTAAACATTGAAAAAAAACAAACAAACATACAATTTACAAAATAAAATGTTATAGGGTAGATTGGTTTGTTTACACACCTTCTACTGAGCACAGATCTTTAAAAGAGAAGTCCACGGGAACCCCGAACATGTTTTACCTAAACTTATTATATATAAAAAATATATACATTTTAAACACACTATACACAGAATTTTTCAGTGTTATGACTTTTTAGCAAATGATAAATTTATAGTTAACAAGCAAACAATTACCAATTGTACAATCTAAGCAACGGGTGTCCCAAACATAAACGGTTACCAAGGAAACGAGCCGCACAGAGTTATAGGAAATGTAGTTTTTCACACTTACAGACCAGCGTGCAAAAAGAAAATGGCGTCCCTTTAAACCTAATTAAGCTGTTTAATATATATATATATATCCTATTATTTATCAGTTAATTGTTATTGATTCAACTCCTGATAGTGTATTATTATTATATAAACAGTCTTTGATTAATATTCATATTAGATTAAATGTTAAATTATATTAAATATTAAAATAAAATAGTCTAAATTGTTTTGCAGTGCAACAAACATTTGTTGTACATGCTATATATGTAGAGGTTTTTTTTCTTCTTTTTCAAGATGTTACGTTTGCATTTCTGCATACCAGGGTAGAAAATTAAAATAAAGAGAAACAAGCATAGTTTATTTTATTTATCTATTTATTTTTACTCATAAATTGCTCTGTGCTCTCTGTGTGAGAGATTTGGAGCACTTCCTCAGGCCGCCGCTAGAGGGAGACACACCACAGGAAATAATTCACACTGCTGCTTTGAATGGGTGGAGTTTTGTTTCAGAGTTAGCTAACAAAGCTGAGGTTACATTCATTCAGAATTTAACACTGAGGCGACTGAAATCAGATCAGATTAGCCTTAAAGTGTCTCCCTTAGGAGAAATTTGTCTTGGGTGATCAAGAGAACACAGTTACAATACACACATACAACATCAAACTACTTTGACATACATTTACGCCCTGTATAAACCGCAGATCATACACACCAAATGATACTTTTCATTTTCATTTTAAACCATTAAATTGTGTCATGAGCAAAACAATGTGGCTGTTGCCCTTACAGAGTGGTTTTGACTCTCACCCCTCTTCTCCCTCCGTTAGCTAAAACTGAAGTTGCTTACAAACATAAGAGCAGATGTTATTAAAGTAAGAAATAAAGCAGTTGCGGGGTGTGCATTTATAGGACATTAATCAATCACGGGGTAGCGTGTGAAGCGGAGTTAATGCTACCTTTAGCTCTCTTATTTTAAATCACCTAGAAACACTCGTTCCCTCACTAGCCCCTCTTTTTTTCTCTCTCTCTCTCTCTCTCTCTCTCTCTCTTGAAGTTAATTAAGAAAAATAAATAATGCAGCTCGCCATGTTACTGAGAAACCAGAAAGCATAAACTCCTCTGTCCTGAAGACTTTCCTGTGGTCTAAAACTTAAAATGATAAAGCTCTGAGACTCCTTCCATAAATATTAAATAAATATCTCTTATAGAAAACAAACAGAAAACCATATCAGTGAGTATGTATATGACAATGCATGACTTTGGACTGTGGGAGGAAACAAGAGGACCTGGAGGAAACCCCCAAAGCACGGGGAGAACATGCAAACTCCATGTACGCAGGGTGGAGGCGGGATTCAAACTCCCAACCCTGGAGTACATGTATATATATATATATATATTGAAGTGTCTGACTGGCTGTGTTCCAAATTGTGCTTCAACATCATCAAGTGCTGCTTCAGTAGATAAGAAACAGGAATCTTTTTTACTTTTGTGTAATGCTTGGAAGACCTGGAACGTTGGAATTATTTACGCTGGTGTGTGTGTGTGTGTGTGTGTGTGTGTGTGAGTGTGTGTGTGTGAGTGTGTTTGCTTGGAAATGTAAGGATGTTTTTTTTAGAGGCATCATCCTGTATCTGTGTTCACTCCATTAGTCAGAACTAAATAACCACTGACCAGAGGATAACTGAGGTCTCTCTCTCTCTCTCACACACACACACACACACACACACACACACACACACACCACTTAGACAAAACACTGAAAGGCTTTTACCCAGCCTGAAACAGGAACACACACGGGAGCCACACACACACACACACACACACACACACACACACAGTGTGGTATTTCACAGTATGTGTTTCTTCACAGAGAAAGTGAGGCCTGTTTATCTGAGAACGAAAAACAGCTCACACACACACACACACACACACACACACACACACAATAACCATAACATCACTGACTTCTGCTTTGTACCCAATACTACGTTTACCTCAGGTCATGTGATCAGGTCTGTTTCTCCAAGAACCTTCCACATCCACAGCTCACTCTTCTGGTATGCGCCAGTTTGGGTGGTGAAATTTTCCAGGATTCTTCCATTTTCAGTTTTCTCACAGGCGTTGGTGGTATAGTGGTGAGCATAGCTGCCTTCCAAGCAGTTGACCCGGGTTCGATTCCCGGCCAACGCATCTGTTTTTCACCTTCCTGTGCTAAATTCATTGTTTTATGCTTGGTTTAACTTTTTTTTTTTGGACCATTTTCACCGTTGAATCAAAATATGAAGAAAACACATGTTTAACCTTTCAACCAAATATGCATGGTTTCACAACTCTCTCTCTCTCTCTCTCTCTCTCTCTGTCTCTCTCTGTCTCTGTCTCTCTCGCAACAATCTCATTTTTTTTAGCACAGAATTATCAAATACACAAAATGTGGTTAACAAGCATCCATGCTACACGCACAAGGACATTAAGGACAATCTAGATTTACTTGAAATGTAGTATTTTTTTTCCAAATTAATAATTATTTTGGAAAAAATAATTTTCAAACTAAAAAAAAGTTTTTAGTTTTTTTAGTTTCAAACCTTGCTCATGTGGCAGCATGCATAAAATCACACAGATACAAGTCAAGAGCTTCAATTAATGTTCTCAATGGTGCGAAAAACAAAAAACATCCCGGCAGTTCTGTGGGCGGAAACGCCTTGTTGATGACAGAGAGGGTCAGAGGAGAATGGCCAGACTGGTTTGAGCTGACAGGAAGGCTACGGTAACACAAATAACCACTCTTTACATTCGTGGTGAGCAGAAAAGCACCTCAGAACGTACAATATGTTGAACCTTGATGTGGATGTGCTCCATAAACAGAAAACCACGTTGGGGTCCACTCCTGTCAGCCAAGAACAGGAATCTGAAGCTACAGTGGGCACAGATTCACCCAAACTGGACAGAAGAAGATTGGAAAAACATCCAAACTTCAACAATAGGCTCATGAGAAATGTTAGCTAATTTTCACTTGCTAAAATATGATTACTACAGTTTCAAGATTATAATAATTCCACAACATTCATTCCCACTATGGTAAAAAAAAGAGGTGAAAATGATAAAGATGATTAAAGATTTAAGATAAATAAAAACCCTATTAGGCTTCTTTTTCAAGCCACATTGGTTGTCTATGGATGTCCCAAAAAATAATAGTCATTTCTAATTACATTGCAGACTGAAATAGCTTTTTAAAGTTCAATATATTCACTCACTAACAACATTTATTTTCCCCCATCCTCCATCTTGTTGTTTTTGTTCTCGCCTCCTGAGTCATGACCTGATTGTTCAGGTGGTGAAAAAAACTGCCTTATTTCTGAAATACTGTGCTTTTTTGTAATTGTTGGAATTGCTTTGCTCTGGGGAAAAAAAGGCAGCTACACCATGTTGGAAAACATCTGCATTCTGATTGCCTTGCAGATGCTTTCTATAGGATTACATACAAGATATGCACCAGTGGTTGAAGGGAAAAAAAACACAGCTGGTGTGAATGCAGCCTGAGGCAGCACTTTATGACTGGATTTGGGATGCAGCCAGTTAGACACGTATATTTTGTAGTGTGAATATAAATGACTGCGGATGTTTGGGTCAGAGAAGAACTGGTGGGCTTACTGCTGTGTGTGTGTGTGTGTGTGTGTGTGTGTGTGTGTGTGTGTGTGAGAGAGAGAGAGAGAGAGAGAGAGAGAGAGAGAGAGAGAGAGAGAGAGAGAGAGATGAACTCTCTGTGAGCTTTATCGACCATGTTGTGGCTCAGTGGTTGCATTGATGATCTGGTTTAGTGCAGTGTGGGAGCTCATTTTGTCTAACCTCATCTCTTCATCCTGGAGCGCACACACACACACACACACACACAAAAGGAGTGCTATGGTTTAATTTCACATTGTTATTAAATTCCAACTCATAAATCTGAACTTGAGATTTGCCATTCTTTGTATACAGAGCCTTTTGAAACTAATGCACGAGTTTAACGTAAATATATTTAATATACTTAATATATTATGTATAAATGTAGATTCCATTCTTCAAAATAAATTAATCTTGAATTAATCTCACATTTTTAAATGGAAAAAAGAAATATTCAAAATTGTAGCCTACTGTTACCAAAAAGTACTCGTTTTGTTTAGTTTTTCCATAATATATATCTATGTTGTTCTATAGAACAGATTATATATATATGCAACATTTGAAATATGTCGCGGATTATCTTTAAATTTATCTTTGGTTTGTACTTTTGTGCTTTTTTTTGTGTTGGGCATTTACATTTGTTTTACGACACCACACACCGTGTTTGCGGCACCGCACGCCTCGGTTTCCGGCAGTGTCATGGCGGCCTACGCGGGTGGGTTTGAAAGCGCAGGCAGCATCGAGGAGAAAAGAGATTTAAAGCGCAAAGCGCGTGAAGAAATCCTCCAAAAGGTAAAGTGGGATTTATAACACGTTTAATACATGTGTGTGTTATTATAATTAAGATTTATCACACGCAAAAAAAACGAGTTTTAGTAAAAAAAAAAATCAAAGCTCCGTGTGAACCATAGCTAATGAAAAGCTAATGTTTTTAGCCGAATCCCAAATCGCTGTTTACTCTTTTCTTTACAAGTATCCTGTATGGAAAACTGAATACTAATGTCTCCCCTCATCCTAAATACGTGTACTACTCATTAGGGTCTTTATTAATAAGTTGTGCATTCTATGTAGTGCACAGTAAGCCCAATAAAGAGTCATTTGAATTCAAACTCCAGCTTTTTTGTGAGTCAGATCATTTGATTCAGCTCACCAAAAAGAATCGACTCTTTCAGTTCCTAAATGGCTCATAGTCATTTTTCCTGTTTTGTAAACTGGACAGTTTGGGATCTTGGGATATTTGTTCTTATGGCAGAAATTGTTTGACTACATTTTAAGAAACAAAGTAACATTACTTAGCGTTGAATTTTACAAAATATATTTTAATAGTTGTAAATGACACATACGATACCTTTTCAGCTGGAGTTATGACCAGTGATTGCTCTTCTTTGCCTAACTGTGACTGAAATAAAGCCGTACACCACCACCATAAAAATCTGTTTAAATAATTGTAAAATGGCAAGACAACAAATGAACATTAATAAAAAAACTTAGGTGTTTGATGAAGTACATACAGTTCATCTTCACACAATCCTCCCTGTCGTGCTGCCTCACACTAACAAAGAGCTCAGATGTTGGAAAGAGGTTTCCACAGAAACATTTTGATTCAGTTTCACTGTAAGAGTAACAGCATTACCTGCATCTTCCAAAAACAGCTTATATATCATATAACGCTGCTGAGGGTTCACCTAAAAGAGCCGACTCCAAAGATCCGATTCCAAAGAGCTGACTGAAGAGCCGACTCCCGAGAGCTGACTCAAAGCGGCGACTCCCGAGAGCCGGCTCAAAGCGGCGACTCGTTCATGAACATCATGAACAGCTATGCTAGTGATGTGTCCTTTACACACATTTTTTAAAATCCTAGTGATGTGCTGTTATCTCCCCTCCAGCTGTGTTAGCTTTACACACTCACACAAACACCAGTGATGAGAATGAATGTGACATCAGTCGCTTCCAATCTCTCACACACACACAAAACAAGCAGACTAGCACTGCGCTTAAAGTCAACACAAACCAGAAATTCGAACGTATTTTTCTTCCTCAGCGTGACGGATTTCTGAGTGAAACGCCATGTTTGAGTGGATGGGGCTTTAATGGACAGACTCTAGTCTCTGGAAACCTCTTTCCAGCAGCTGAGTGAAAAGTGAGATGATTGTACAACGTCATGAACCAACTTCTGGGGGAGAATAAACACACTCTTCGACAAAGTAAAGGCTTCAGGAGAATGTTTAAAATAAAACCTTCTGCTTGTTCTCTCTCTCTCTCTCTCTCTCTCTCTCTCTCTCTCTAGGCCAAGTGTCAGTATGAGGAAGACAAGCGGAGAGAGGAACAGAGGAAGGCTCGAGGTGAAGACACCTGGATGCTCCCAGATGTTGAGCAGCGGCTGCAGCAGATCAGTGAGGTGTGTGTGTGTTTTATGAATATAATAGCATAATAAAATCCACTGATTAGCGAGTGAATTGTAATGCTCATACCAACAGTGTCATTGTCTCTGCTCTTGAATCTGATTGGTCAGAAGGGTGTTGATTCATTTTCTATAACAGCAGTTCTGACAGTAGTGCAGCTACGAATCACAGGTTTATATTAATAATATATATTATATTAATCTATACTTACATTAATCTAACACTGTCTAGTCATTCAGTGTTTTCTTGTAACAGCACACTCACAAAGTGTTTTATTCCTTACTTAATAAGTTGAGAATTTGAGAATTGATAGTGAAACTGATTATATAACAGGTTTATAAGCCCCGCCTCTCAATGTTGTTGTTGTTGTTGTTGTTGTTTTTTGCAGGACCATTCCATGAAAAGCAAGAAGAAGAAAAAGGAGAAATCCAAGAAAAAGAAAAAGGAGAAGAAGAAGAAAGTGAAGAAAGAGAAGCCGAAATCCCAGGGCGATGGCTCGTCCGATAGCTCCCAGGTCTCATTGGTCATTGTTTACACGTTTATTTATCTATTTTGTCTGTTTGCTAACTGATCATTTTTTATTTCTCAAGTTCATCTTAAGTGTTTGTCAACATGTTTATATTGTATTCTGACTTCACTCTCCCCCGGTGCTTGTTTAAGTATTTAATTGGTCTACTTGGTCATCATAATGTTTGTAAAGTATCTTTACTTGTATGTACTTGGTGTTTGTTTACTTGTAAGTCATGTCTCCATGGCGATTGTTTACAGGACTCTGATGATTGGGTGGAGGCTCCGCCCCCCACAGAAAGTGTGGATAAAGCATGGAAGGTCTCGGACCAGGCTCAGACCACGAGTAGCTCGTCCAGTAGTGGCCAAGTAAGACTTCTGTGTGAGAGAATGTGAGAGAATGTGATGTGAGAGGGTGTGAGAGGGTGTGAGAGGGTGTATGACTGTGTGCATGAGAGGGTGTGAGCACGCATGAGTGTGTGTAAGAAGGTGTCTGTGTGTGTCTGTGTGTGTCTGTGTGTGTCTGTGTGTGTCTGTGTGTGTCTGAGAGTGTGTGTGAGAGAGAGTGTGTGTGAGAGAGAGAGAGAGAGAGAGAGAGTGTGTGTGTGTGTGTGTGTGTGTGTGAGAGAGAGAGAGAGAGTGTGTGTGTGTGTGTGTGGGCTTTTGTGTGTGGTTCATTTATTACAGCAACCATATACACACACATGCTGTTTTCCTTTTATATTGCTGACATTACTATCATCTATCTGTCCACCATTTTACACACACACACACTCACACACGCACACACACACACGCACACACACACACTCACACACACTCTATTTTGAGTAGATGCATGTCCGTCCTTCGAAATAGAACTGCTAAAATGCTAGAACGCTAGTTATCGTAGGTTTCAGTTAATCAGGTTGTGCACTTTTTCTGCATAAAACCTATCCCATAATATATATAAAAAAAATTTTTTTTAAAAACTGGCAGCCAAAAGCATCACAAATACTGTGGAATAAATCTAGAATTTGTTTCCGTGGTTACAATTAGCAAGCATACTAGCAAACATAAATTATCTTTGAGTAGTGTGATTCTATTATGCACTGAGGTTTCTAGGCAGGTGAAAGTTCACTTCCTGTTTTGGCAGGAAGCTGCGTGTTCAGGGACAGGGTCATAAGCATTAGGGATCTACGATCTGCGTCATCGGAGGAAAAGGATTTCCCTTTTCTCCATCACGATGACCTTAAACCGTCCTTCACTCTTCCTCACTTCCTCAGTGAACTTATTTTCTGAAACTTGCTCTCACTCTCTTGTTGGAATATCTACGATTTCTCTCATAATCCTCGTCAAAATCCTGTCCTTTCGCGTTTAGCCTTTATCACTGGCTTCGTTTTGTCATTTGCAGTATATGCGCTCACTTTTGTGGTTCTTGTGTAGTAGAAAGGCAGAGACTAGCGGCTAGTTACTTACGAAGCTAGTAACCCGCTGCTAACCTGGTTAGCATGATTGATAGAAAATGGCGGCTGAGATTATGCACAAGGTCAATCTGATCATCTTTGGATAATTAAATCTGTGTTTTTCTTTGTTTCGTTTGTGTGGAATTCAGGTGTAATAACAAAGAAATTAGCAAAAATATTAGCAAAAATTAGCCAACAAGTGAACAATAGCAAAAGCCGGCTAATTTATTTCTTATCTCAGAGATAACACAGCATATTTCGAAGCCATGTATGCTAGGCTACGCTTGGAGTTATTTATCTAGTCATATATCATAATCGTATATCATCATGAGCGAAAAAAAGAGTTAAAAAAATATACATATTTTATTTGTGAGAATAACTTTATGGCGTTTTTTTGTGTAAAATCGCTAAGAGCTAAATGCTAAAGGTTAAACGCTAGAGTTTTGGAATGTAAACAGACATCTGACCTCTATTTCTGTCCTGTGTTTACATCAGGGTTTGGAGCAACTGGACAAATGCACACACACACACACACACACACACACACTTTATCACACACGCACACTATCACACGCGCTCTCACACACACACTATCACACACAGTTAGACCCCACAAAATCAAGTACAAACTCATAAAATTATACAAAAATTTAAACAAAAATTGTTTCTTTTATTTATTTATTTTATTGAATTGTGTCTTGGTGTGCTCATATACACTTTGTTTATGTGTGTGTGTGTGTGTGTGTGTGTGTGTGTGTGTGTGTTATGAATACCTGCTTCTTTCCACACCTCCGCATTCCTGGAAACCTTGTATTTAAAGAGGGTGTTTTCTCTGTCTCTCGCTCTGTGTGTGTGTGTGTGAGTGTGTGTGAGTGTGTGTGAGTGTGTGTGTGTGAGTGTGTGTGTGTGAGTGTACGTTACGGTGCATTAGACGAGCCCCAGCTTGCCACCTGTTACAGTAATAACAAGGTGAGCAAGAGAGAGAGAGGGAAGTAAAGCTTCGTAGACTCGTCTGTTTGTTTATTAATAAAATAACATAAGAAGGAAAGACGGCGAGAGAAAGAAGGTGAAGAAGACAGAGAGAGAGAGAAGAAGACAGAGAGAGAGTTGAAGAGAAGAGCGATAGACAGAGAGAAGATAAATCACAGCAGACGTGAGACGTGAAGGATGAGGAACTGAGTGGAGGAATGGAGATGAAGCCGGCGTACAGTCTGCAGAGAGCCCTCGCTCAGCCCATCAGAATGTTCATGCTGGACGTCCATCTGTCCATCCTGGACGATCTGGTAGGCGAGACGCTATCCTACGCTATGCTACGTTATGCTACGCTATCCTACGCTATGCTACGCTACTCAAATTCACACACATGTTTATCTCCGTGTCAAAACATGACAAGAGAACGTCCTGATTTTTACTGATTGACGAGCAGGTCCTAATCAGCGTGGGCGGAGCTTAAGCTGATCAATCAGGGTTGCTAACTTCCCTGCTAAAGTCATGTGACTTTTCAATTTCGCACGCACAATTGCCGATCAAGTTTAATTTTGTGACGTGCTTTTAAAAAAATGGCAAAAACCCTTAAATTTGAAGAATAAATAACCCCTGATCTACAGTACCAGATAAAAGCTTGGGCACACTAGTGTTTAATCAGAGTGAACCGAACCGTGGTGTGTTCTCCTCCTCGGCGCGGTTCTTTCGTCCGGTGAGAACACACTCGGGCGATTCCCCGGAAAACGCACTTCCTGTTTGAGAACGCAGGCTCGAGACAGCTAATGAATTAATATTAGAGAATAAAGAGAATCCATGGCAATGGCTGGAAGTGGATTTGACGACTCTGCTGATCGATAGAGACAGAAAAGTACCGCAGGACGGATGATGGATAGCTGACGTGTTTTGTTTTTCCAAATTGCGGATGATGAGAGTGCTTTCTAAAAAAAAAAAAGATAAAAGCCTTAGAGAGGAAGCAGAGCTGTCAGAGTCAGTCCGTCTTTCCATTAGTTCTAGCTGGAGGGTGTGACGGGAGTTTCAGAGCCCTGCCTTCAGAACCAACTGTGCTAAAAATAAAAATGATTATTAGCTCTGTTATTGCGTACTTTAAAAACTAATGGCAAAATATAAAAATAGGAACTCATTAAAACTAAACACTACTTGTTTCACGGTTGTGGTGAGATATCGATTCGAGATAACATATTCGTATGAGATTAAAATAAACATGAGATAATATACAGTATGAACGAGATAGTACAGTATATCGGTAAGAGATAATATATGAATATGAGATAATAAATCATTGAGTTTGATAAATGTTGATGATAGAGACAGAAATATGAGATAGTTGACATGAATATGAGATAATATAACAGTATTAGATCGTACATTATTTAAATATCAGTTATATATAACTAAGATATTAGTATGAGAATGTATTATATGTATACGATATTACAAGATATTATATGTATGAGATAATATCAGTATCAGATAGTATATTAATGTGTAATAATTAATTAACAAAGTTATCAGTTTGAGTACGAGTTTGAGATAATATATGAATGAGATAACAGTATGAGATACATGTGTATATTAATGTGTAATAATTAATTAATGAGATTATCAGAGTATGAGATAATACAGTATATGAGTGTGATAGTGTATGAGTATGAGATAATATAGTATATAAGTGTGGGAATATATGAGTATGAGATAATACAGTATATGAGTGTGATAGTGTATGAGTATGAGATAATATAGAATATAAGTATGAGAGTGTATAAGTATGAGATAATACAGTATATGAGTGTGAGAATATACAAGTATGAGATAATACAGTATGAGTGTGAGAACATATGACTGTGAGATAATACAGTATATGAGTGTGGGAATATGTGAGTATGAGATAATACAGTATATGACTGTGATAGTGTATGAGTATGAGATAATATAATATATGAGTGTTAGAATATAAGATTATGAAATAATATATTATATAAGTGTGGGAATATATGAGTATGAGATAATATATGAGTGTGAGAGTGTATGAGTATGAGATAATATAGTATATGAGTATGAGAGTGTATAAGTATGAGATAATACAGTATATGAGTGTGAGAATATACAAGTATGAGATAATACAGTATATCAGTGTGAGATTATGAGTATGAGATATATCAAAATGAGATAATAACAGTTTGAGATAATACGATGTGACGATATGCACAATAAGGAAATCTGAAATGTCTTACCATGTGCTATGCTGTAGCAATGTAAACACTGAAATCAGGGAACAAAGCACTGTTTATGGAGGTTATTTAAAGATGTTCTTGCAGGAAATTAGCCTCAAATACAGCAAATGAAATATACACCGTGTTCCCATTACAGGAAATGTAGTAACTTAGCCGATCAGCCAGCATTACATTTAAAGTTTGATGAACTGACCTGAGGCCTCGGGGAGAGTTTTGTTTTCTGAGTTAGTGGACATTCCTGTTATTCAGTCCGTCTCTGTAGGTGATCACATTCCTCTGTTTTTCCCTCTCGGCTTCTCTTTCAGCTTCGTTTGAAGAATAGATCAGGGCTGTTGGTTTTTTTTTTTTTTGGAGATAAAAATGGCCTCCTGCTGCGTGATATCTGTCAGTTCCGGGTCATATCTCTAAAAGCCCATTGTGAGGTGATTGCTCAGCGTGAATGAGACGTTATCTCAGTGTTCTGGACTAATTATAAAATAAACGCAAGGACTGAGCTCACGATCACTGCTGCGATTAAGTGAATCATCGCTGACCTTTAACCTCTCTGATACGTGAATTTATTTATTATCCGTGCAAGCCAAGGCTGTGATATTAATTAAGAAGTATTTCTATGATTTCTACTCCAAACCATTTGCATTTGTTTGCGCTGATTTTTGTTATAAAACGAGATATTATAGTTGCTTACTATTGGCGTGATGTCAGAGTGAATTTTAACGTGTTACATTATGTCAGAAAAACGTAACAGACAAAAAAAAATAACAGACACACTTTTTTGTACTGCACAAGTAAATATAATATGATTTTATCTAATATAATATAATATAGTACTGTGATTTTTGATAAGTGATTATAAAAGTTCGGATCAGAGTGGCCAGGTAATTCTCACAGCATGAAACTGTGACATTAGTACGTGATGAATTATAATCTGACATTGCGTCCGTATTTTGCAGTTAGTTGTTTGTGCTCTTATTTTGATCCAATCTGTTTACACAGTTCTTTCGAAAGAGGCACGTGATATTTTGCAATCTGGTTATCTGCATTTTTCAACCTTTAACTTTTTTTTTTAACGCATCATGTCTTGGAAATGTCACAGGAAGGCGCTCATGGGAGATCCCCGCCGTGCCTGGCTCTGGTGCCATGGTGATATAAACACAGATTACAAGGAGGGATTTTCCTCGGAAGTGGATACCTGAATGCCCGTTTCTCAACACTCTCTAAATACCTCACGGCTTCTGGGAACTGAGCTCGGGGGGGAAAGTGAAGGAAAAGAAGTGAAACTCAAACTGTAAATAATACTCAAACGACCGGACCTACTAAAGTTACTAAACACTAAAAGCTACAAGAAAAAAAAAAAAAGGCTTTTCTGAGTGACGGTGTGATGTGATGACGCTGCGTCACCGTTAACACCACGACGTTGATTATTTTCCTGTAACGGCAAGTGTTTTATTCCTCTTACACTGCAGCAACTTACAACGACTGTTACAAAGCCCTGACACTGCAGACTAATTCCTTAATAAAACGTTAAATAAACATCTCCTTGCAGAAACCTTCATCTTATCAGTAATTACACACATTTTTAAAGCTCATTTGCGAACGTCACACACCGAGCACGCCTCGGCTGACCGGCTGCGTTTGGGATGAAGGGAGCATTATGAGATATCTGCTTTATCATTTAATTTCTGAAGCTGAGTAACGCTGCTTCTATTTACAGTAAAGCAGGACGGTGACTCACTTAATGATATCACCCCTCATTTGATTAGCACGGACGCTAAGCAATGCCAGCAATGCTAGCCATCGGCAGGATAAAAGCAGTCCAGTTAATTAGATCAGCCTCATTTCCAGGCGTGTGTGTGTGTGTGTGTGTGTGTGTGTGGGGGGGGGGGGGGGGAAAACACCTCGTTGCTTATCCTTGAGAAGGGAAAGAATGCAGACATGAAGTGAGACAAAGAAACGACATTATGATACCAGATTCCTTTTAGTTTAGTTTCAGTATTAGTGAAGGTGTGTGTGTGTGTGTGTGTGTGTGTGTGTGAGATTTGGAGAACCCAGCACTGAGATCAGAATGAGACGTCCCATCTGATCACATCCCATCATGCACCACGGAACAGAAGGGGCGGAGCTTGTAGAAGAAAGCGGACACAGCACAACAATAACATGGCCTCCAACATACAAAACGTTCTTTATTATATATCAGTGTAACAGCATGACTTGACTGACCAGAAGGTTCTAGACTTAAGAACAGCTTGACCTTGAGGTGACTCGGCGGAGGTCGTGTTCTAAACGTGACTCACGCTGCTGTGATTCAGCAAATCTGATATGATGACATCGCAGATTTATCTCCTCCGCCGATAATTTGTCTCTGATCGTCCATCGTTGCGTCTCTGCAGAGAAGGTTCTAGAGTATAGACTTCCAGAACCTAACCGGTTCTGAGTAGAGGAATCTAGAACCTTCTGACTAACTAGGCGCTTTGTTTGTGTAGATCCTTCTGAGAAATGCATTAAAGAACCTGCTGTGTCTTTAGACACCAAACCAAATGGATGGAAGAACTCATTAGAATATTAGGCCACGCCCATTAAGACAGTTCCTTTTTTTACTTTGAGACCACACACACACACACACACACACACACAAGCACATACATAAACATCGACACACTGTGACATATATGCACACACACTCTTACCCACATGCTAACATACCTCTGCGCAAACACACACACACACACACACACACACACATTAACTCCTACAGTTACACACGCTTCCACACATAAACACACACACACACAGTCTCCTGTATTAATGCACACCCACATACACTCTCAAACACACATACACATGCACACACATTGATAAACTCTCACACATGCACACACACTCTTACACACTTGGGCACGCAGTCTCATAATATCTCATGGACACACACACACACACACACACACAAGTGCATCTTTTAGTGCAAAATAATCAACATATTTTCTGCGTGTAGTTATGCCAAGCATTCATGTTTGTGTGTCGCTTTTGTAATTAGGGAGAGCATCGTGCGCACGCACGCACACACACACACACACACACACACACACACACACACTGCTTTTCCCGCTAGCTGTGTGTCCCCTCCCCCTCGCTGCATTCCTCGGCTCCATGATTGTGTTTTCAGTCGCGGCTCTTACCGGCAGTGGCTCGGCCCACACATAACACACACCAGATGTGCAAAGTAGAGCAGCCAAAACTTCCAGAGGAGGCGTGTGTGTGTGTGTGTGTGTGTGTGTGTGCGCGTGCACTTTACTTTTACACTGCTCAAACAGTAACGACTCAATTAACAAAGCTGTTTTGTTCATTTCGTAATGGGTTCGGCTTTGTGTTTTCATTCCCCATCACCTCACGCTGAACTCGCCGTGCTTCAGAGATCAGCGGTCAGAGACTTCTAGGTTGAAAAACAATAAAAGATGAGTCAGCATTTCCTGTTCACAGACGCTCTAGTTTTGCACTGGAGCTACCAAGCTAATGTAGCTGGTAGCAAATGGACGTCTGTCTGACCCATTTCAGTAAATATCTGCCTCGAGCCACGTCAGTTATTTCAGCGATGTCACGCGCAGGACACAGTGCGACTGTCAAGCATTAACACGAACGCAAATAAAGGAGAAAAAAACATCCATCATGAACTGAGGTACATCTTTTTATCTATAATCTTCTGACTCATACCTTGTGGTCAGTGTAGAGCTCTCAATGTTCCTTTAACTGTCTCAATAAGAACCTTCTGGTATCTTCTGACCCCAAGAGCACTTTGTCTGTGTGTGTGAAGAACCTGAGGTAAACACACACACACACACACACACGCACTTACAAGGACACATTGGGGCTTCCTGTAGTTTATAAACATGAACAGAACTTCACCGTGTACCTGATCGCTGGAACAATATGTGGGCGGCCATCTTGGCCATTTTTACTCAGCGCAATTTGGTATCACGCCACGCCTTAGGCCCCGCCCCTTAAATGTTAAAATGTGGAATTGTACGAAAGCTGGAAGTGATATGGATAATAATAATAATAATAATAATAAGAAGAAGAAGACAAAGAATACAGTTCCACTTTTATCTTAATTTTGTAAATGCTGTTTATTTAAAATTATTATCATTAACAATGTCATTTGAGGCAATTATCTGCAAATTAGCAAATATTAGCATATCTGCAAAAATATGTTTTATTTTTGATCTAGAATGATTTAGACGTCTATTACTTACTTGCTATATTAGCCTCTTAGCTCCGATGCAAAATTAAAGAAGGACGTATCGGATGATTGACTTTTTCGCTAAACTATTCCCACAAATGAACATTTTTAAAAGTGCATACTAAAGCAACAAGATAATCCGGTTTAATATCTTAATAATATACATACTATATAAGTGGTCTTGTGACAGATCTTTTGGTGATGAAAATGTAATGTATGATTCATTTGATTCACACGATTCACCCATCTTTAAATTAGATAACTGAAACCTTAAATACATTTTGCATAGTTAATAGACTGAGATTAACAAAAAAAAGTTTATTGTCTATAGTAAAAATGTCTATTTATTGCTTGTAAATACAGATAAAAATCTTTCAAAATACGAGATGAAGAAGGAAATTGCAATGAGATTGTGAAAGTGTAAAAGAAGAATTGCACTTCCCTTATTTGATGGATGTTTGCTGTGTATGATTATCATTACACAATTATTACAACAATAAAATCTTACACTTGTAAACAAGCCTTTTATAAACAAACAGTTCAGAAATAACAGTAATAAACTCTGGATGTATATTTATTTACATGCAATACAGGCAGGGAACTAAACACACTTTATATTACACTATCTCATTAAAAATTATAATACCCTTATTTTATAATGTTTATGACCCCATATACTGTTGTATTTGGTGAAAGTGTTTGTCATAGACACATTACACTTTTGGGTTTTTATATTCTGTGAAAAATTACAGCTTCCCAAAACTGATCGAATCAGTGATTCGAAGAATCGGTTCACTCGAATCTGAGCAAGAAATCGTTTTGTAGATAACAATTAGGTACCAAATCTACTCTTTCAGTTTTCATAACGATGGAAGGAAAGTAAATCCTGTTAAAAGACACTCGATTTGTCTTTATTTTCCGTGTAATAAGGGCGTTTAGATGGGTTTAAGCGAGTCATTCGGCAGTCAGTGTAACGGATTCCACTCAGGCTCCTCTCTGACTGTTAGCTGCTTAGCTGCTGCTTTGTTCTAGAATTCTCTCACTCACGAGCGCTGGATTTGACCAATCACAGCGCATTAGAACTCTTTCACGAGCGCTGAACCTTTGACACTGACCAATCACAGCGCTGGCCGCTGATCAATCGCGCTCTCCTCGCGAGCGCTGAACAACACGGGAGAGGACTTTCACGTGCAGCGGACACTGACCAATCGGAGTGGGTCAGATAAAGAAAGGCAGGGGCGTGGCTTAAAAAAGGAGGCGGGGACTGCGAGGGGCTTTTCTCTCTCCCGCGTCAGTGTGTGTGCGCGAGCGGAGCGGAGTCCGGTGCGCGTGACCGCTCCGTTTAACCGCGTAGCTTTATTTCCGCTTCGGGTGTGAGACAGACATCCGCGGCGCTCTGGAGGATTTAACTCCGCGCTGTAAACCCCGATGCTCGGTGTGACGGGAGCTCCGCGTCGCCCTCTCCTCCTCCTCCTCCTCCTCCTCCCTCTTCTTCCTCTTCTTCCTCTTCCACCCCGATGACGTCATGTTCGATGCCAGCGCGTGGAGGGTCCGCAGCATCTGGGACGGTGTGAAGCTCGAGGTGGTCGATCATGAAGGTCCAGTGGTGCTGCACAGCTTCACACATCTGGACCCCGAGCTGTCCCTGCTCGAGGTACCGACAATAATAATAATAACAATAATAATAATAATAATAATAATAATAATAATGCATAAAAAAAAACATTTTACACAGGAGGAATAATAGTAATAATAATAGTAATAATAATAATAGTACATTTATTTGTTTATTTATTTATATTCATTTGTATAAATATTAATTTATTTTTGTAATGACCCTGATGATGTTTTAACCTATAATAATAATAATAATAATAATAATAATGGTGCATTTGTAATGCATTAAAATAAAAATAAAAACATTTTCAGACATGGCGCTAGGAGGAATAATAATAATAATAATATTCATTTATTTATATTCATTTATTTAAATAATTATTTACTTTTGCAATGACCCTGATGGTGCTTTACCCTGTAATAATATTATTATTAATAATAATAATAATAATTGTATAAAATAATAATAGTAATGATAACAATAATAAATGAATATATTTGTATTCATTTATTTACATATTTATATTTGTATTGATCTTGATGTCTTAACTTGTAATAATAATAATAATAATAATAATAATAATAAAAGCGATGCTTATATGCATTAACTTAGAGCTATGGAGTAGGAGAGGGAAAAGGGAAAATTAAAAAATAACGATAAAAAAATAATAGTGCAGCTTTCATGCATTAAAATAAAAAATATAAATAAAATCATTTTCAAGCGCGACAGTTGGAGGAAAAATAACACTCACAGAGTCAGGATGCGTTAAAAAATGAATCAGTGTTTTAAATGAAAAGGAAGTAATAAATTTATAAGTTAAATTAGCAACATTTAACAAGATATGAAACGGTACAATAATAATAATAAAAATTTATTATAATCATTTTAAATAGTAACGACGTATAAATAAATCCGTTGTTTTTATGCTGAATATTTACTTATTTATCAATAACTACTCATTCATTTGCTTTTAATTTATTCAGTATGTGATATTAATATATTAATATATTAATATAATATAGTGTTATTGAATAATATAATACGTCGATGTCCTTTTCATTAAAATAATTAATTATAATTATTATTATTCATATATTATTCTATATTCTTCTATATTATTCTGCTGATAATGTATTTAATTTTATAAATGATTTAACTGTATAAATGAAAACAAGCCAATGATGCGTCACTGTTAAAGATCGATCTAATTTATTTATTTTTATTTATTTATTTATTTATTTATTTTTCGGTCCTAAATGAATAACTCTGCATCCTGTGAGAGTTCAGGATGTTTACAGATTAATTTTATTACAGATTTTGAGGTTTTAGGTTTTAGGGGTGTGACGATTAATCAGAGTGATGATAAACCACGATAAAGTCAAAGTCTGAATGCGTTACTGTTTCGTACAGATGTGCACAAAACAGCTGCATTTACTGTATATACTGTATATTCTACTGAAACCTGGATCAGTACTGTGTGTGTGTGTGTGTGTGTGTGTGTGTGTGTGTGTGCCAGCAGTGGTGTCGTATGATGCCTATACAAGCTCATGTCTATTTTAAAGTAATGGCTGAATGCAGTGTTTATATTTAGGGAGTATCGATGCATTGGTGTGTGTGTGTGTGTGTGTGTGTGTGTGTGTGTGTTGAGTGGAGACGGGATGAGTAATCAGACCGTGCTCAGTCTGAGTGCTTCCTGAGTGACTCTCGAGAGACCACAAACACACACACACACACACACACACACATACACACACACACTTCACTGCTCATTTAGTGGGACCTGACTGTGTGTGTGTGTGTGTGTGTGTGTGTGTGTGTGTAATTTTTCCTCTTCAGCATGCGCAGGAAGATTACAGCTTTCTTACATTTCTTTTTCTTGGACACGTTGTCTCACACACACACACACACACACACACACACACACACACACACTTTCTCTCTCTTAGCTGTACACTTTGTGACTGTGACACAGAGCTGCGGTCGTTTTTGGGTCATGCTGAGGGTGTGTACACATGGAGAAGGATTTGATGATATTAACACACACACACACACACACATCTCGTGTGTAATTGTATAACCTTTGCATTGTTTGAGTTACAGAGAAAAACTTTGCTCTTTTTAATTTCTGGACTATGACACTTAAATGCTCTGTAGAACGTATAAACGTATAAACCCCGCCCCCAGGGGGCGTGTCTTTCCCTCTGTTTGCGTTTCGTGTGTTTGCTCGGGAGCTCGAGAGATAACGGTGCGGGAGCGTCGCCGTATCTGAACATGACACACTCCGCTTCACATTGTGCTGTTCTTCCCCTCCGTGTCGTCCTCTGTTTTCTGATATCCTTCGCTTTTATCTCTTTATTTATCCCGTAACGTATCGTATCCTCTCCGGAAGTCCTGGGACTTGAACTCAGAACCTTCTGGACAGAAACAACACTTAATGTATAAAAAGTTTTTGTTTTAAGCTCAGATGGATCATGGGTCAGACTAATCAGCTTCAAACGCTTCATCCGTTCTTAATTAAGCGTTTGAGTTGTTAATTCGTTTATTCTGCTGAATGGTTCGTTCAGTTTCATTCACAGTTTGTTCACGGCTGCTTTGTGTTATTTTATACGTTTTTTTCCATATATCTGTCTACATGCACTGAAACACGGGGTATCGCCATCTCCGACCTAAAGAACCACTGACTCAACTGATTCACTGTAGCCAAAAGATTCACTGATTCATACACAGATACAGTTAATGAGAGAGGAACGAATCTTGGCCAGAATTAAAATGATTCACTGACTCAGTCATTGATACGATGAACAACACACTTGAATCTTGCTTAAGATTGATATGATTCACTGAATCAAACCCTGAACAAGAGAGGAAGGAATGAGTGAAGGAGAGAGGAAGAAATCTCGGTCTTGACTGAAAGATGTACTGACTCAGCTGATTCACTGAATCGTGGATGTAGCCAAAAGATTCACTGATTCAAACACGGATACAGTTAATGAGGGAGGAACGAATCTTGGTCGGATTTAAAATGATTCACTGACTCCAACGTTGATACGATGAACAATGAATGAATGAATGAAGGAGAGAGGAAGGAATCTCGGTCTTGACTGAAATATTTACTGACTCAACTGATTCACTGAATCAGACTGGATTGAATCTCAGTTGTGACTCAAATGATTCATTGACTCAAACACTGATTTCGCTGAATGAGAGAGAACTGAATCTCGGTCTTGACTCTGTCTTGATTCAACTGATTCACTTCAAGAAAAGAACAAATCTCTCTCTCTGTCCCTCTCTCTCTCTCTCTCTCTCTCTCTCCCCTCTGTCTCCCCACCCCCCTCTCTTCCCTAATGATGCCGGCGCTTTAGAAAACGATCCTCCCGCTTCTCGGAAATATCTCGGCTGGATGAAATCATGCGGCTCTTCTCTTACAGAGAGAAAAGACGACTGCATGGTGATTAATAAGGGCGAGACGGGTTGCCAGATCTCCGAAAAATCCCTCCCTGAGTTACTCATTTCACTGTCATTTATCAGTGGACCTGAGTCATCCTCGAAATATTTGGGAGATCTCTGTGTGTGTGTGTGTGTGTGTGTGTGTATGAGAGAGAGTGTGTGTGTGTGAGAATGTGTGTGTGTGTGGGTGTGTGCGCGTGTGTGTGTGGGTGTGAGAGAGAGAGAGAGAGAGAGAGAGAGAGAGATAACACCTCACTGATTATGTTGTGAATCAGAACAAACACCAGTCGTGTTACGTTTATGTTTTTTTAAAAAAAAGGGTTTTGTTGATTAATTTTCTATAACAGCGGCTCGTTCTAATATGTTACCGTTTCTATAGCAACAGCTCCTTTCCCGGGACGTGTACAGCGGACGCTGAACGTGGGAGATGTTTATGTAACATGTAACGTCTATGGAAGGAGTCTCCAGTGTCAGCGCTTTGTAACAGTCAGAGGTGAAGCTGCAACGTTAAGTTTTCCGACGTCTTCAGGACGGAGGAGTTTACGCTTCTTTTGCGGTTTCTCGCACGATGTAACAAACTGCGTTGAGAAAAAAAGAGAGGCTGGTGAGGGAACGACTGTTTACCGCTGCTGTAACATAAGTGACGTTAAATGTAACTATAAACGGATAAAAAGTATGACGTGTCGTTCTTTAATGAGTAAGAAATTGTAGTCTGTTGGTAAGTTGCTGTGGTGTAAGAGGAATAAAACACTCGGGGACGTGCTGTTAGAGGAAAATAATCAACTGCAGGGTGGAAACAGTAACAGAGAGAGGAGCGTTGTTTTTCTAATCCTCCTACCCATAATCCTGTTAGGCTAATCTCACACACAGCGGCTAACACACACACACACACACACACACACACACACACACGTGAAAAAGAATAATCTGTAAATAAATATATAAAGCTAAAGACGCTAACAGCCTTTTATTTATTTACTTCTTGTATACTTGACTAGCGTTTAGTGATGCTAGCTGCTAGCATACTAACATGAATTATTCAGAGAGGAAAAACTCCCTCCATTAGGAGGATATCAGATATCCTTCCCCTTTCTGACCTCCCTGACCTATGACCTTCGACCCTTACAGAGAGTCATCTCCCATCGCCACGCCTCCAGACTGTGATTTATTGATTATCGCTAGATTAGCGCAATTGATCCGCAAACATTTACAGTTTCAGTGGAGTCGTTGTGTATAATGTAGCTGTGTGCAGTAACCATGGAGCCCCGTCGTCATGGTGACCTGAGGAATATATATTTTTAACTCTGAACTCTTTGATATAGCTAGCTTTCTTTTTTTGTAATTTTGTTATTAAATAAGCTAGCTAGCGTTATTTCAGAGCATGTTAGCTAAACCTAGCTAAACGGCTAGCTCTGTAAAATAATGACTAGCGTTAATTTAAGCTAGCTCAGTCGCTATCCTGTTAAAGTGTTAAATAATATAAAGTGAAGCATCACTGCAGATATGCTAATTCGCGTATATTAGGATCTCGATGCTGTTGGGTGAAGGCTGATGGTGTGTGTGTGTGTGTGTGTGTGTGTGTGTGTGTGTGTGTGTGTGTGTGTTAGCGCTGAGTCATTGCTGCTTCTTAGCTCTCTCAGGTTTTTTCTTCTCGGGTTTCTGATGGACATTTTATCTGCTGCTCTTCGTCTCTCTGATGCTCCTCTGATGATGATGATGA